>OZ024903.1:93034287-93569287 GCA_964017125.1 Flabesymbios commensalis | reverse complement strand
GGAGAAATTGCGATGATTGTGTTAAATGATACATATCTGGACCATGACCATGACACAGAATAACTCAGAATAACATTATCACATCTATCAGCGTTAATTAACTTGTTTCGGCCTTTTACCCACCCATATGCAATCATTGTAAAACACAGAGTTATTGTTGATCAAGTACAGACCAAATATCATGGTAGGCCTAAGGTGCTATAATCAGTCAGGCGTGACCGAGCTGTTGATTATGAGGGATCCTCATTATGGTCGGATGTGTTTTAAGTCAGTTAAAACCCTCAGAGCTCTACATTCTTAGCTGTGGCCACGGCCTTTTTCCGAATGTAGAGCACCTCGGGCTTCATCCTATTCTGCGAAACGCAGTGACGTCACTCGGTGAAAACAAGGTTATATAAGAAACCTCCCCCATACTTCATCGTTTTAGCCAGCTCGGTGAAAACAAAGGAGGTCGAGGTCATTGAGCTTCACAGAATACGTAATCCCTGCGCAATATTGTATACTCAGTTCAGCTCTGGCCACGACGTAAGATGATCAGATATCACAAGACCTACTGATGGTATATAATGTCACCTTGTATTCTGATAAATAAAAGCTAATAATAAATGCGTCACCAGCAGGTTAACCCTTAATTCTTCCACCGCCGGTACCGATTATATACATTTTTTAACATTTTTAATTTGTACATAGCCTATCAGCTTTTAAAATAACACGTGACACCAATCAGCAAGATTTGAAAATAGAAGACCTCCATTTTGTCAAATCTGAATAATTTTCACCCACTTGAAGTTGTGGATCGCGTCAGCGAGACACAACTCCAGGTAGGTGAAAATTCAAATTGAATAATTCGACGGTTAAAGGGTTAAATCGCTAAGCACGATTAGAGTCGTTGTTAATATGTTTTATTTGTCGGTTAAATCACTGTTATTAGGAATGAAATAATATTTTATTATTATGTGTTCAAACATCATTATTTGCAAATGTCACTAATTTTCACCCACTTGAAGCTGTGGGTCGCGATAGCGAGACACAACTTCAAGTGAGTGGAAATTGAAATAAGGCAGCTAATTAGATAAATAAATAAAGATAAATAAAGGGTTATTAAATAAACCAGCAATCACTTGTATTAACTTTGCAAATCTTTAACCAGGGAGAAAATTTGCAACGAACGTCTTTCAAAATGCACCAGCTGTACAAGGCCACCCTGCCCAGTCAGGTCAGACCGTCAGACTACCAGTCTGCCGGTAGCAGACTACTGGATAGATGAAGATGTACACGGCATAAATCACGATATAGATTATTGATGTAATCTGGTTCAGAACGTGATAAATATAGCTAATAATGTACGTTACTCATCACTGCTTCTGATTATGACTCATTTCTATACTACTTTGATGTTAAAATGTCATATCAAAACTTTACAAGATGATACATATAGATGATAAAATGTGTTCATTTTCACTGGTTGTTATTCAGCAATTCTGTTTTATATCGTCATCTTGGTATTAAAGGGGGGGGGGGGTCTGCCACTTTATAATACCAAGATGAATGACATAGTGTTACTTGTGATACATATATTTTTGACGTCAGAGATATTTATATTATTTCTCGGTGCTGCATCTGTGAGAAAATATCCAGACAATCTCAATCTCTGATTCATTTCTTCTGTAAATATTGTGACACATCGTTTTTGCAAGCTGAATGGTCCAGATGTCGTTTGTGACAACAGTAATCTCACTGACTAATAATACTAGACAAAGCTGAGTCACAGACGTCCTGAACAGAACACTCGTTCAAAATTATGTGTTTAATTTTTCGCTCCCTCCAGGTTTATATAATGCATTTGTCTTCGTAACTGAATATTTTATTACATTACAGCTAAATAAGCTGATCAATAAGTTGCATGGGCTGGATACGGTGACAATTTGTGTGATTTATTGTATGTATTATAATGTACTAGTGGTATTATAGTCTCTAGTATATCTTGAAATTCATCTAAAAGTGAGATGTACTTATTTGAAGGTTATACAAACAACAACACAAAAATGGTACATTGTCTAGGTTTGCCGAGGTCGAATGGCAGCCTCGAAAACAAAATTAAAATTGCATCTATCAATTTACGATATATGAAACCGAAAACTGTCCCTTTCTGGAGTATGTAACATCTAAAACAACGAGCATTGTGACAGTGACAGAAAATTTGTTAAAACATCATCAGTTAATATCGATATGAAACTAGTTTCCATGTCGTTTTGACGCTTCCCTAGATATCTGATATCGTTGATTGCGTTTAACTGATGATGTTTCAACCATATTTCATATTAATATTTTTTAATGTTTGCTAGGCCCACATGGAATTAAGGGAATCAACTTGGTCACGGCAAAATGCATGTAAACATCACCTTTCATGGCCTCCCAACACTCAATAAACATGTTTTCATCCTAAAAATCACACCTACCTCATCCATAGTTAAAACTCATTTCAAACTGGCTTTGCTGCCCCGAGTATGTCCATAATCCTAGTACAAATTCAGGTTTTTTGAAATCATCATACATGGCTTATTCAGCTCTTTCTGATTCATTTGAATACCTATATTATGAGTCTACGGCCATTAGAAATATGTTTACTCTTACAGTGCGGGGATGGACTTTATACGTCAGAATCTGACGTATACAGACGTCAGATTCTGACGTATAAAGACGGTCCCCGCGCTGTGAGTGTTAAATTTAACCTGTGTGTCTGAGATAGATAGGGCAAACCTGCCATTAGAACTTGAGCAAAGTTGTATGAATAATAGTCCGCCATGCCCAAGGTTGGCCCATTCTTTATCCGGTATCGTAATTATATAGCAGTGATCAATGAAGATCATAAAGTTACCATGAGTTGACCGGCGTGCCTCGCCCCCGCTTGGTACCCTTAGTAGGCCTACTAATATACACCCAATGGTCCCAATTTCAGTCATTTTTAGCCTTAAATGCACCTTTTATATATCGCTATTTTTTTGTTTATTGTCGGCTATTTTTATGCAGACTGGACTATTGCAAATTGTCTACGATCCTACAGTCTGTTTCACCAGATCCTGGGAGTTGACTTTTTCAATTTACTCTGACGCTATTCAAAATTTTTAAGTGAAATTTTTTTGGGGTCATTTTTTCACCTCCCTCCAACATCTCTGAAAAGTTTTTGGAATTTTGTTGTATATTTTGTAAGTTAGACCATTTAGCATGCGATAAAATTCTTGTTTCATGGAAATGGTGAAATGCACGCCAAATGATCTAACTCCCACAATACACAACAAAATTTCACCAAATTTTCAGGGAAGTTGGGCGAAGATGAAATAATGATCCCATAAAAATTAAACGTCAGCAACGTCAAGACGATTAAAGCTTAAAGCTGATTTATTAGTTCCGGGTATTTCGTAAAATAGGGGTAATTTTCAGTGAGAATTGCGGTAGCATTATTCCAACATATACATTTAAAAATATCCTACCCGGCTGGGATTCGAACCCAGTAATATGCGGTTTGAGCCACAACCGGTCATGAATGAAAAAATGAATGAATGAATGAATGAATGAATGAATGAATGAATGAATGAATGAATGAATGAATGAATGAATGAATGAAGGAATGAAGGAATGAATGAAGGAATAAAGGAATGAAGGAATGAAAGAAGAAATAAATGAAGGAATGAATGAAATCATTATGTACTACCTAGAATGACCAGGTTGCTAATTACTAACGTCATGAATACAAGACCAACTGTGTAATGTCACTCGCAGTGACATTACACAATATGACAAATGCAAGAAATGAAAAGAATGGAGTTTTAGGCCACCTTTGTGCATATAGAGGCTAAATTGGGTTAAGAGAACCTTCTGAGGATGGTGAAATGACAATGCTCTCCGGACACAGGACTCGAAATTTTGAGCCCTTGTGGTTTGAGGTCGAGCACGCTACCTCACGGTCACGGAGGCTCCCCACTATATTGCATTTTTACGAGTGAGCGGACATTTTGTTTCTTCGAAACTTGAAGGCCAGGGTGGAGTTCGAACCCGCGATCTCCGAGTTTTCAAGTAGGCAACTTTAATCACTGAACTAGGGCCCCGCCCATATTGAGTGCCATATTGTGTTTATATTGTGTTTATAGTAAGGACACCTGGGGTGATTGTATCAGAAACATTCTGTTTCGAAAATGCCCATCATTGTGCGAGATTCGGGACTCATCTCACTAAGAATTTTAATTTAAGATTATCATACTTTTTGTTATTTATATTAGAAAATAAAAAATGTTCTCAACTTCTAATGGAAATAAGAGAAAGTGAGGATAATCGTATGTATATGATTTATAGTGGGATGAGTCCCTGATTCTGAGGATGAAAACATAAATGGGTCACTTCAGGCAAATGGTGTGAGTCCACTACCCAGGGCATAAAACAAGATAAAGATTAGCCTTACACTAGTAGTACCACAACAACTGGACACCTGTGACCAACTGAAAACTGGATAGCCTCGTGTTTTTATAAATTGCAAGATGTGTAGTTGAATAGCTTGAATATGTGTGCATATACGTTTTCATTTTACTTACTGTTTGAACCAATCATTTAAGATAAAATATTTTTATCATTGGTTTTGTGATTGCCGGCACAGGTGTTCTAACGCGTCGTTTCATTCCGGAAGTTTGATAGGTAATTCTATAACTTTAAAAATCTCAACTCTTAACTTCTTAACTTTTTTTTTAAATATTTACCCGAAAAGTGGCGATTGGTGGCCATTTTACATGAGGCTTGACAACACTCTTGTTGGATTTTACTTTATATTGTTAAATAAATCTCCCTTTCATCATAAAATATGCAATTATACAATTAAAGGTTTATCATGTTTGAATAATTATGACTTTGTGTGATGATACAGATTTCCCGAGTAGGAGAGGCTTGGGAGAGTTAGGCCACTTTTTATATTTTGCCACCGTTTGCTTTTCCCATTTGTTATTTTATATTGTTTCCTGTGGTTTTGCGAAGTATAGACCATGACTAACAATCTGAACTTTATTATATTGTATATGCATTATGTTGCATAGGAAAAAAAAACGATTAAAGAAAGATGTTCTCTTGACCCAACTCTCTCAAGGAGTGGGGAGACTTGGGCCATGTTCAGAGTGACTTGAGCCATGCCTGGGAGAGTTGGGTCACATAGAGTATGTCGGTACAGATACTTCAAAATAAACACAACACAATAATAAAACAGGAACAATTTAATTATGAACATCCTAATCACTATAGTCATGGATAAAACAAATTATCGTTGCATGGTCCAGCTCTCCAACTCTCCCTATGTGGGAGAGTTGGGCCATTACCCTCCCCATGATCATGACCTAACTATCCTATAGTGTCCCAACTCTCCTAAATTTGACTGTCCCAGCTCTCCCAATATCCGCCATTTGTGTTAAAATCAAAATCACAGAATAGCTTTTGACGATATTGATTCCTTAATGCCTTGATGACAGAGAAGTATCATAGGTATTACCAGAAATACATGAGAGAGAATATGCATTTCTGGTATTACACACCACAAAAGAGTTTTCTGCTATGTACTATTGATATGCGAACAAATTGCTTACTTCCGAATCAATTGTTTACATTTTTTTCAATATAATCGATTCATTGACATTAAAATGTATCGCTGATTTGTTAGACGGCAGCACTTGGTCATTATGCTACGCGTTACTGTGATATCAGGTGTGGCCTAATTCTCCCTGTAGCCCAACTCTTCCAAGTCTCCCCTACACTATTTTTTTCCATAGTTCGTGCTTTTCGAGATAAAGCGACACCTGGTGAAGATTAGTGTGGCGTAGAGCATAACCTGCATGGTCTGACTCTTTCTTTCCAGGCTTGGATCTTTCCATATGGCTTTGTGTACTCGACGCAGACGCACACGCAGACGCACACGCACACGCAGACTCAGACGCATAAAGTCTGGGCTTTGTGTACTTGATGCCAAATGTTGATTTAATGCTGGGCCAGCGTCGTAAATGGTGGGCCAAGATTAAAACAACATTGTGGTGGGGATAGCATCGGACCCAGCGAAAGCGTGGTGTGGGCATCTTCCTGACAGCCAGGCTCGCTGCTCTCGAGGTCGCAGACAGAGCCTTGCTGAATCAGTGTTATCATCCACCTATTGGGGTAGGGAGGATGATTTAGATATTGAATATTCATTAATTTTTCAACCAAATGCCAACCTAATGTAGGCCCACTGTCTGCGACATTGGCTCAACATTAATCCAACCCTGCCGCATGTAACGTCTCGTGTCTGGTGAGATGTGGTGGGAGCTGTCTGTGATACTTCCTGTGAAATTGCAGCCACCAGACATGTGCTGCTTAATGCAGGGCCGGCGTCGTAGACAGTGGCCCTGCATTAAATCAGCACTCATGCCAGAGGTCAAACTTGGGTCAAACAGAAAAAATCTTTCTTGAAAGTCCCCACTCCAATAGATGGTTTTTACACTGATTCAGCAAGGCCTCGGTCTACGACCTCGGGAGAAGCGAGCCTTGTGTGGGAAGATGGGTGTGGGTCATTATAGGCCTATTAGTAAAGGCCTAGCATTTAGCCTACCTGTTTACGGCAAGGCGGTTAATATAACAAAATTAATGACTCTCTTTGTTTGAATACTATGTCGATCTTTGACGGAAAGGACTGAAGGAGTTCTCACATCCGTAATTTTCGATAGGCTACTGGACCAACATTAAAACAACAAACATATTGAAGCACGAGTTTAGGCTACTTTATTTAGATTCAGTAGGCTATATATATATATGCCAGCATCGCATCGCAGATGGTGGACCAACATTGAGTCATCAAGGATGAATATCTTGCATTCGTGACAACAACGTCGCGGTCTGATCGAGCTTGAGTTTCTATCTCCTTTATCAATGTTTAGCCCCCCCCCCCTCCCCTATCACCTTAACTTTCATGTAAAATATTAGAGTGATCTATAGCAGACATCTAGCATGCTTAGGCTAGGCCTAGACATATATTCTGATATTGGCTGCCATCTGCGGCAGTGATGTCAATAGGTGTTCTAAATTTTTTTTCAGAATTTCGGAGCTTTAAGTTGCCAGAACAAACTGTTATGAATGAAAACAAGATTTTCAGCAATGACCACCAAGTCCGAAAAATAAAAATAAATGCTCAAGGGTGAACAACAAATTGCACCAGGTGGTTTTACAATCTAGATATAACAATTAGGCCTATACCTCTGGAGCAAAAAAAAACATAATAGACCCTACTTTTTGATTCAGCTAAATATGGTGGCCTGGCAAACCGACCGAGAAACTTTATCATGGTTATCAGAACGTGGGAACGTCTGATTGTGCGTCAGATTGTGCGTCTGAGTGTGCGTCTGCGTGTGCGTCTGCGTCGAGTACACAAAGCCTTTCATATTGACTGTCAGGGTTGGAATGCAACGCACTTTTGCAGTTCCTTATTTAATCTCTAACACGTCCATTGTGTTGTAACACGTTAAAAATACGTTCATGGTGTTATAAACATATTATTAGCAAGATACAATAAACAGCCAGCATATTTTTAGCTTTACACCTAAGTTCTCTGTGTCTGTATTCTTTGTGACAGGAACATATGAACACGTTATCATCTTCAAGGAACAGGGTTCGCAAATTAAGGCTAGAAAATGATATGGGTAGCATACCTGATAAGCCTGCTGATTCAGGCGGTATCCACTGCATACAGATTGTAGCAGCATATCATACTGATTTTCAGATTAATGGAGAAAATGTGGCTAGATTGCAGGAAAGAGCCGCCAGTGACTGGGCCCTACTTATTTAAAAATTCCCCAGGGGGGGGGGGGGAGGGGGGTAATACATCCAAACCCTTCACTAGTCATGCTAGTCGGCCCGCCACTTCTTTTCAGTTTAAACATTTTGGCAAGTATGAGGTAGTATTTTTATTAGCCTACAATTTTATCAAAAAAAAAGGGCAAGGAATTACAGTATTGAATAGGTCAAATTGGCGAACTGTTTTGTGGACACAATACGGCGATAAATATGAGAGTGACCACCTGACATTTAATGAAAATCTCGGATTAGAGGACAAGCATGTTACTTCCTGGTCACAGGACAAATGGGATTAATCGATCAAGCAATCAAATCAATTATAGAAAACAGCAACTCATCGGTGGAGCCGAGCTCAGAAGTGCACCAGAGCCAATTCATAATCAATGATATGGCTCAGAGCATGGCCGTCAACAAGTCACGATTCGTCGAGGAGGTAGGGAGGATTTGTCAGACCGAATAAATATGTTCTCAAGAATTATCGGCAAGCTGTCATGGTTGTAGCAGTCTTGATTGTGGAATGAACATACTTCCATAGTGTAGGTGCAGCAAAAGAGAAGGGCCTTGATCCATTTCTTGTTTGTTTCCGAAGAGTTATCAGTTAAGAATTAATAACTAGGACATAATATGTATACACATTTATTTGTGTTATTCCCGTGCTCCCACAGGTGATGCTAGCGTAGCCCCGATCACATACCGCATATAGAATTATAAATATTTATAAAATCTGTAAAAATAAAAGTGTTATCACAGACTGTTTGCAGGTAGCTTCGTATTTAATATAAAACATTAAGTATATTATTTTAAATATCTCGCTATTTATATAGCACTACACTAATAGTATATGTATACGTTGTAAATGTTCATCGAATTATCTATCCCAACGCCTTTTTCCTCTTCAAGAGCTTTCTCGAAAACACGCTTGGCTATATACATGGATAAACCGCGATACACAACTTCAAGTGACGGACAATTTAGGTGATTTGTGAAATTTAAATCCTAACATATATCAGTGGTTTAAGATTGAAAGCATATTTTACATTTAACGACTGGTTATACAGGTGCTAACGAAAACACAGAATGTCTACCTTAGTCGACATCACAATTTCAATTTTCAGTCACTTGAAGTTGTGTCTCGCTACCGCGATACACAACTTCAAGTGACTGAAAATGTATGTAATTTGTGAAATGTAAGTCCTAACATATATCAGTGGTTCAAGATTGAAAGCATATTTTACTTTTAACAACTGATTATAAAGGTGATAGCAAAAACACAGAATGCCCACTGTAGTCGACATCAGTGTTCTAATGGTCATGTTCTCAGCTGGCCTCACAGTGTCATTCATATAGTAACACAATCATCACAATCACGGTGAACGGTCATCACATTATTATAGTTTGTGAGTAAAGGCCAGTCTACACCAAAGAGACGATCATATTAGAGCCATCTTGGAACATTGCACCACCTTTGGCTAAGACGAGTCAGTCTACACTGGCTTGGCTTTACGACAATTAGGGCAGTCTACACAGACGAGTGACGATCACACCCGACCAAGACTGGACATGTTCAGTTTGGAAGACTGCTTAAGACGCGAAGACTTTTCATAAAATTGTGGTTTTTGTGAGTTTACACCAAAAAGACGACCGACACCCGAATCATCGGGCGTCGTCTTGCTGGTATGGACTGGCCTTAACATGTATGCTTGAACTAGTCATGTAGATATAATCACAGAACTAAACATCGTGAGAAAAGAATGTCCTCAGCAACAGATGATCAAATGAGGTTCCCACGTTCTCACGAGCAGATGGGGTTCACACAGCAGCACAGCTGTCACGGGATGAGGTGGGCATATCCTCACCAGCACTGTCTGTGATGAACAGATAATGCTCTCACCAGTTCTCATGAGGTTCATACAGTAGCACAGCTGTCATGGGATGAGGTGGGCATATCCTCACCAGCACTGTCTGTGATGAACAGATGAGGCTTCTTAGCGGTTCTCACGAGGTTCACACAGTAGCACAGCTGTCACGGAATGAGGTGGGCATATTCTGACCAACACTATTTCTGATAAACAGATGAGGCTCTCACCGGTTCTCATCAGGTTCACACAGTAGCACAGCTGTCTCGGGATGAGGTAGGCATATCCTCACCAACACTATCTCTGATGAACAGATGAGGCTCCTTAGCGGCGACCCTTCTGACCCCCTGAGCGGCTATGTTCATGGCTTGCTGTATCTGTGCCAGCCAGGGTCTATCACAGAAGGTGTTGGCCACGGCCAAACACCTAGAGGCGTAATCTCTGGAAGTGAGTCCTCTGTGCTTCTCATACACATCCAACGTGTCCTGGGTGGCATCCTGACTTCCCGCCACAAACGGCCGCGGACTGCTCTGAGCGTCACAGCTCAGACGCCTATGACGCCTCGGTCTCTTCATCATCTTCTTACTAACCTCTGGTGATGGTGAATCTTTACTGTTTGTCACCTCTGACATTGACCTCTGTGATTTTGTCCTACCAGGTGAGGCTCCCGTGCGCAGAAACAAGGCCTTGTTTTTCTGCTTAGCTTCCGGTTGCGCAGGAGTTGTCAGATCTTGGTAAGAAGAACTGATGTTTTTTGTCTTTGCCATTTTTTCGTGTATTGGAGGTAGCTTTAGTTTCGGTCTGGCTGGCTCTCCCACGCTGCTGCTCCGGGGTCGGGGTTCGACTCCACGCCTGTACCTGTCCCTGTCACCACTCGCATCTCCTCCACTCCCTGTGACGCTCTCACTCTCCTCAGCAGCAGCAGCAGCAGCAGCAGCAGCAGACATCTCGGCCTCTGCCTCCTGTACCGCCTCAGTGACCCGCATCTTATCCTGGCTGGCTTTACTAAGCGCCCTGTTCCATCGAGTGATCCTAGGCAGCCTGACAGGACCAAAGTTAATGGCCTTGAAGTACACCTCAGCCTCTGGTGCCTCCTGCTGACCTTGACCTCTACGCCGGCGATGCTCGGCCTCCATCTCCACACGAAGGTCATTGTCAGACTTGGAGGTCATCCTGCTGCCATTGAAGCCGTCCAGCTGCACGCCATACCCCACCAGGGCGTCAGTCTGTGCATGACGACGAGGGTTACGTATGGAAGACTTCCACTGACCGTGTAGCATCAAAACCTGGAACAGTCAAACAGGGCGGCGTTAAGGCCATTACGAATAAACAGGGTGGAGTTAAGGACATTACAAATACACTTAGCTCTTATCCTGCTATATAAATTTATTTAAATTTTCAACCACTTGAGGTTGTGTCTCGCTACCGCCATTCACAACCTCAAGTGGTTAAAAATTACTCGTATTTGTTTAAATTGAGTCCAACAATTTACAAGTCTTGATGTGTAAACAGTCATTTCATTCCCAATAACAGTGATTTCATAAGCCAATAAAACGGATCAAAAACGACATTTGTCGTGATCAGCAGGCAAAGGGTTAAGAGTTTATGCTCCCTCGTCACATTTATCACTGAGATATTTTGAATAATTTTTTTTAAATGAAAAGTAGTATAAAGGAGTTTTGAGTTTGCATTTGATATATTCTACTTGGGTATTTTTTTTAAACCGGGACCTCTCTTTACCTTCATATGAGAATTGCGGCATGAAAGTAAATATATGTGTGCTAGCGGAGTAAACATGATAAGCCCTCATGTATAATAGATAATCCATTGTCTTATCTAACACTCTGTAGGATGTCATATAGGGCCTACGTCCCTTTATCCAAAGGAGACACGTATGTATCAACACAGCTTTCATAGTATTAAAACATATAAGGTCAAAAAAAAATAGAGAAGAAAGGACAATCTAGCAGTGCGAAAATGTTCATTTAGGTATTTGGTAGTGAAAGAATAGGCAGGCTTCAGTGAAACTGGTAAGTCATCATGGTCGATTATTGTTCATTTTGGGTTTAAATTTACTATTATCTGCCAATTGATTGAGAGGTCAATTGTGCAACAACAACGGCATCTGAGCTGATTGTAAATTGCAAACGGATATATTGTTGCTGATATTTCGGTAGCATGTGAACAGACGTCCTTCTCAAAACACACCACTAAACATTATTTTCATTGTCCGACCACTACATTCTAAGCCGGGAATGTGGAGTTATTGTTGACCAATTACAGACCAATCAGCATGGTAGGCATATGATATTATGATCAGTCAGGTGTTACCGAGATGTTGAATATGAGGGATCCTCATTATGATCGAATGTGTTTTAAATCAATTAACCATCGGAGCTCTGCATTCTTAGCTGTGAAAAAGGCCTCGGCCTTCGGCCTCGACCCTTTTCACAGCTAATTATCCTATTCATAATGTTAATGTGGCAGCTCCAACATATACCTTACCAGAAAACATAAAATCTTCAAAAACATTTACCAAATTCAAGAACTTGTACATTAAAAAATTTTTAGAAGAAAATAAATATAGATAATATTAAGTAATTCGCCGATACAATGTGGCATATATTGTTCAACAACTACGTTATTCAATTTTGTATATATATTATCATTATTGCTTTTACATAGCTTACACTGCTCTGCAGAGTCAAGAGTAAGTATGTGCTTAGTTGTATAGTAAGCAGATGCTGCTTTTTGCCTTTGCACGGCAGAACATATACATGTTTTAAAGACTCTTTTCTGATTATGCTGTATATATATTATTACTTTATTCATTATTACTTATGTATTATGTATTTTGTATTTTTGAATGTTTGAGGGCCCCAAGGAAGATGGGCAAATGCTCATTGGGTTTACCCTCTTTAAATAAAGATTTTATTATTATTATTATTATTATTATTATTATTATACCGGTGATCGTAAGCAAAACGTTTCCTGCATTTCGCAGTCGTGATAGTGATATGAATTAATTGTCTGTATATATTTGATGAAAGTGTTTATAAAGTCCCCCAAGCGCCTGGGGTGGGGTGACACATATAACAAGCATAATAATACATTCAGTTATATAACACTCATTTTGAAAAACACATAAAATCAGCCCTTTTTGAAAAAAAGTGAATAAATTTGCATCATTTATAAGAATTCACCACCACGCGTAAAAGCGCCGATAAGTGGTCGAACAACATAGAATGCGTAGAATATCAGCTGATGTCAGCTCAGCGGTGGCACAATGTTAGGCTAACGTATGATACGTTAGCCCCACATTATGCCATCAATGAGAAAGGATGTGTTGTAGCGATCCAAGTGGAAACATGAGTAGTGTGGGCGGACAAATGACGACCTCACAGAGCGGGACTTCACTAAAAGCCTCATACCATTTCAGAAAGGCTGAAACATCCTTTTCTGTAGTTACATTGCCATTATATGAAGCAGAATAAATATCCTTCATAATGGTATTGTAACTGTCCCTACATTGTCATAATGCACCTTATTCACAATGGAAGTATACATGGTATAGTTGCATTAGAATTGAACAACTATATTTGCATATATCAGCCAAAGTAGAAATGCTGGTCAAAGGGATATAACATGCCATTGAAACACCATGCATGGGAGTTGTTGTCGTGGATATTTTAGCTCAGAATAAATTGATCCAATGTTTGTAAACAGCGAGAAGAATAGATCGGAGCTTATTGGTAAATGCACCACAAGTTTACATGGCGAGTTTTGGTGAGACGATAATTGTACGAGCAGTGTACTTCAATCCAGCTCATCCTATATATATTCTGATAATAATTATTAATATCCTCAACACCGCTGTTATATTAAGCTTCACATAAACCTATCACGCCATTGTACATGTTCCCATTGTGACTTAAAAAATAAAAAATGAAATATTTAAAATTAGAGAAGTACTAGTTACTTAAATATTTATTGAAATAAGTGTTTAATTAATTTTAAATTAATTAACCATGGGGAGCACACTGGTTGAACATGGATGCTGGTATCACAGAGCCTCGTATACATGGCATAGATTGAATAATTATTGTATTTGCTACATGTACATGTATTTGGTACATTTTGGCATAATGAAATAAATCCGTGACTGGGACATACTTATAAATCAGATATTTAGATAGATCTGATAAATGAAATGAAATGAATCGGGCTTTAGGCCACCTTTGTGCCTTAAACTGGGCCAGGAGAACCTCCTGAGAATGGTGATATGATTGAGATGACACTGTCCTCCAGACACAGGATTCGAAATTCAAGCCCTGGCGGTCTGAGGCCGAGCACGCTACCTCTCGGTCACGGAGGCTCCCCACAATACTGACTTTCACATGTGGATGGGGAAGAAACATTTTTGTTTCTTTCAAACCGCCGTAACCGGGAACCGAACCCCGAATTCTGGCGTGAAGGGCAGCGGTGCTAACCACCACCCTAGGGCCCCCGCCCGATAGATCTGATAAGCTAGGTCTAGGGTATGTTTAACCCTTATAGCGCGGGGACCGACTTTAGTCGTCAGAATCTGACGTCCACAGACGTCAGATTCTGACGTCTAAAGTCGATCCCCGCACTGTAAGAGAATATTTGTATTGGCCATAGACACATAACATAGGTACTCAAATGAATTAGAAAGAGCTCACTAAGTCATTTAAAATTATTTCAAATTAAATAAAACTCTTTGGTCTCTATGATTTATATATAATAATTCAGCGCTTCAAGGGCTAAAGGTCAAGCGGTCATCAGTGATCATTGCCAGGGCAGTCAACACCACTGTCCAGTCATACCCACACCTGCCTACACAAACATCAATACTGACATGCATAAAGACAATCAGCAGTAACTGCTCACTTGAAAAGTGAGCAGTTACTGCTGTTTGTGCTTGTAGGGCAGTTATTCAGGTATATCTACACACAAAGTGCTTGTAGGGCAGTTATTCAGGTATATCTACACACAAATCATCAATCGTCTCCAAGCACATGTAGAACGTGTGTTTGGCAAACGGTGTTGATTCGAGAGGTTGTTTAATTTCTCTGAATCAACCACATGTATATGGGCAACTTAATTATATATTAAATGGAATGTGATAAAATAATCAGTGACTAAAACGAGTAATAAAATGTGTTAAAATAAACAGTAATTAAAATAAATAATAGATTGGTAGCGTTATTACATCTTACATTCAATTCTTTATAACAATAAATCAATCCGTAATTTAAATGATGATCAGGATCGAACTTTACCTTCAAATTACGAGCAGGCGATATCTTGTGAAATATTAAAGCTGCAGTTTGGGGATCAATCAAAATATCAAAATCGGATCAGAAAATTAATACTTGATTTTGAGAAATTCAAAATAGTATAATTTTAGTCACTTTTTTAAACAAATTGTTTCTATTCAAGCCATTATCAAATGTAAATATTAGAATAGTTGGTGCTGTTCTTCAAGATAGCGAGTGTCATCCTGGGTATGATAAATCGATCTAATCGACTTTGATGGATGTCCTGTTATCTCACATAGCAATCTTACTCTAGCGATATCCAAATACCAGATTGATGATATAGATACTCATCACATTTGCCTGTTCTCGTTGTGTCTAAATATGGACAAGCTGTTTGGCTAAAATATATTATATATACTTTATCTATATATATACATATTTTCTCCCTCATTCACATTTTATTTTATTTTACCTGGTGGGGACATCTTCACATGCTTAGTAAATAACGAGCCACAAATTAACTATTCTCCCTACGTCGGAAGTATCATTACTTCTCTATTGTTTTCTATATTCTTTGAAAATGTATTACTATGCGCTTGGGTTTGAGTCCACTGCGTAACATAGACAAATAATCTCTACAGGTATTTAGAAAACTAAGTATGTCTGAATATGATAAGTAATCAGTCAACTCTTATCCTGAAGTTGGGAGTCCTTACCGCGATCCACAACCTCAAGTGGTTAAAAATTACTCATATTTGTTTAATTTGAGACCAAACATTTACAAAATCATGATATTTAAACACTCATTTTATTCCCAATAACAGTGGTCGACTAATAAAACAGATTAAAAACGACAATGATAGTGATCAGCAGGAGTAGGGTTAACAGCTGGTTATTAGTAATAGTAAGATACAATTTACTAAATATTAAGCAGATCATTTGATACTCCACGCCATATATATATATATATATATATGCGGCCCCGGGGAGACAACGGTTAGTAACAGAGAGTAGAAGTAACTTGAGTAGCTCTGGTGGTAATCCGATGTCAAATAATAAATCTGTGTGATCGATTTTAACCGACGTCTTGTCAAAGTAAGTAGTTCACCAGGCAATTTTATGTTATCGATTTATGATCAATGACTAGCTCTTTACATGCTATTAATGTCAACTGTGCAAGGGCTATTATCATGATTATTCAATGTATAGTCCATGTATGGTATCCTACCCCTTAATTTAAATAACCACTGAATGACGTCGGTGATTAGCTAATATCATCATGTGACAGGTTAGAGCCATTGGTCGCAAGTAGAACAACATATTTCTCTGAAAAGCCTAAAGGCAGTCATTGCATTTTTTTCAAACAAGTTGGTACTGCCTTTTGACTTTGCATGGCAGCATACTTGCTCCCACTAGTTTAACCCTTATCCTACTGAGTTAATTTATTTGAATTTTCAACCGCTTGAGGTTGTGTCTCGCTACCGCGATCCACAACCTCAAGCGGTTGTAAATTACTCATATTTTGTTTTAATCGGGACCAAACATTAACAGATCTTGATGTTTAAACAGTCATTTCATTCCAAATAACAGTGATTTAATCGGCTGATAAAACGGATTAAAGTTTGCCTTGTTTTTTTCCGTGCATTTTATTTATGTGAAGCTGGAACTGCTAACGTAATGTACAACTTCATATCGATGGAAAATAGTGATATTTTAGACAACCTGGATGTCTGAATACTGACGGCTAGCATATGAACACTGGTTGGATCCTATGCAACATGTGCAACGTTATCATTTAGAAAATTCAAATTACAGATATCGGTTATTTAACAACACATAAAGTACCATTCCAGCAGCCCAAGGTTCAACAGATCAATTCAGCATTAGAGTTTCTCAGCATTACAAATATTTAAATATTCCATGTTTTAAAAGTTGTGTTCGTTGAGTGAAATGAATTCCTATAAAAATCCCTTTTGTACATGCAGGCTTAATTGTGCCGGAGAAGTCAGATGGCACTAGTCTCCAGACAGACAGATTATACTACTGTCTATGTGCCTAATTGTTAAATATTTTCAATGTAGTTGTTGTTTACGTCCATGAAAAAACAACGATGTAACGTTATGTAATACATTTTTATTGTTTTATTGTTGTTGTTGTTGTTGTTGTTACATATTATTGAATGTTAACGCCTCATCGCATAAAAAAACAATGTTGCTAAAATATGTTCAGTAGACCCTGGTAGACGGCACTAATGTGGAATGCACAGATTGTTGACGTCGGTGACGTCGTCAGTGCTGCCGGGTCTTTATTTTGTTGTTGATTATCATGATTATAAGCCAATCATTTATTTTTTTGTTGACTTTAAACATACATCAGGTAAATCATTCCCAGTACGAGATGTTGACACAATAATGGTTCATCGTGGTCCACAGTCTGCGACGCTTGACCAACATTAATCCTACACTGGTAACTAATGACAGGGTTTATATTCATGTGAGAGAACACTATGCCTGTATGTGTGTTTATTGACATTGTCAGTGTGATTGACAAGCTGTTATCATTACCAGATACCTTTTATCTGTTTATCACATGTGTAGGTATTTGTAACTCCGATACACTTTGAACCTCAATAATAACTTAACCTTTTCACTACCATACATGACGGAAATTTCCGTCGTCATTCGTCAATGAACGTAACCATAAAATGACACAAATTTTCGTCAAATATATACTACATTTATGTATTTTTCGTCATTTGAAGCTGGAAATTGCGTTAGCAATTCCAGCTTCAAATGACGAAAACTAGAACTCCTACACTAGTATATCTAGATCCTGGCATGCACCCCGGCCTGGAAGTCAAAGGGTTAATGATGTTATATCCATGTGCTGTCTAATAAACTCAGTTATAAACACGAGCAAAATATAGCTGTCTGCCTTTAAATATTAGCATACAGCCATATGTTGCTCGTATTTGTAATATGTTACACAGAAACATATTTTGAGCTGGTATTCATATTCAAAATACCAAAGAAGCCAAAAGTACCAAGAATTAATTAGGCTTTTTGATTTACAATTTTTATGGATAAATATGATAAAAGGGATGTTGTTTGCCAAGTGCGGACATATGGTGGCCTTCCTAATTTTACATAACGTGATTTGCCTGTTTATCACTGAATCAAGCAGACCACCTCCTGAGGATGGTGAGATGAATGAGGTGACACCGCCCTCCAGACACCAGATTCGAAATTCGGGCCCTGGCTGTCTGAGGCCGAGCACGCTACCTCTCAGTGACGGAGGCTCCCCACAATATTGAATCTTTACGAGTGAGCGGGGAAGAATCATTTCTTTTCTTTGAAACTTGACAGCCAGAGTGAGGTTAGAACCCGCCATCTTTACACTGTTACAAGCAGGCAGCTTCAACCGTCGCATCAGGGCCCCCGCCCAGTATTTGCGATATTTTGTCCTGTCCCACTCGTAACGCTTTATTATCTGAGCTGATAATAATTGATCTGTACGATCGACCTCGTGTACATTACGTGTAAAGACAAACAGCAGTAGCTGCTTACAGCAGTAAGCAGCTACTGCTGTTTTCCTTTGCATGTTTAGTGTACATGACGTCACTACAAGGCATCTTTGCTATAAGCTCTGTATCAGCTCCTCTCACACCCTAATCATAATCAGATAATGTATGTACGATCGACCTCTTGCACTTTACGTCACTCATCGTCACTGATAGACGTAGCTTATAGCGGTAAAGTGGATTAACCTGATTTTAGGCAAGTGAATGTTAGCTGCACACAGTGTGTTCACCACTTGATCTCGAATTAATATTTTTTATCAGTGTTGAGTATCAATGTCCTCGTCAATAATCCCACAGATCACATAAAGACCTCCAACATTTAAAGCCTTTTGAAGTCCCCAGCCATACTCTGCACCAAGTCAGCCGCCATTTAAAATCACAGTACTCGACCGGTTCACCGTTTTTGAATGAGTGAATATTGCTTTATGTCGCTTTCTGCACAATCATGGCAATATCGCGACAGAAGGAAGCTCGAAGCCGGGACTATGCCCTACTCTTATTTCGAATGACTTCAGGGGCTCTTTATAGTGCACATACCACAGGCAGCACTGTACACTCCATGCCTTTGAACAGTTTGAAGCACTGTAATGTACATGTGAAACTGTAAAAGTTGTTGTAGAACATAATTTGGAAATACTGATCAAAATAAACACGATACGTAGGATCAACTCTTCTCGCATGCAGATTCAGCACTGCATCTCCTGGCCAACGTCTAACACTGATTCAACCTACATCGCCTCGCCTTTGCAGGCCCATGGAAATCATATAATCCAGTCCCAGAAAACACGAGACATTGACACAATACCGCTGCAATGTTTGGTCAGAGACAATAATGGGCGGCGTTTGTGTTAGAAGTCAAGAGTTGTGCATTCCACATAGCCGACAAAAAGTGAATATAATTACTTTTGTATACCTGTGGGCGATAATAACGTTTTTCTTCATTCAGTATAATAGTAGTTGATGTATGGGCGATAATGGGTGAAACTGAATGATATATCGAGTATGCCAGAGGAAGCTTGCGAGCGAGTAACTTGTTATAGGGCGCCTAGTTTAAATAATCTTCACTTTGCCTTTTAAATGAAACGTTTTAGTGTAGTGTTCAGGGTTAAATAATTAATTGAATAATGCATTTATGAATTAATTATCTGATCGTTTAATAAATTATTTAAAATTCATTTATTCATTCGTTCGTTGGTTCGCTCACTTCATTGATGTGTAATTTTAGCTCTGAGTGAAATAAAAACAAACCATCCACTGACCTTATCCTTAGCTCTGTCAGACCAGCGTTTCATCTTGACGTAGATAGACAGGGGCATCTGTACACGCTTTGTGTAGTTCACTTTACTCCAGTGCTTTGTCAGCAGGAATGACGCACAAGGCTTCTGTCGGCAACGCAGAGAAATATTCAGGGGTGTCAACCCGTTGCCATCCTTGGCAAGGACGTTGCAAACGTTGTTATGCACGAAGGATCTGAGTACGCCTAGTTGTCCGGCTTCCGTTGCTTCGTGCACGGGAGCTTTCATGCTGTCAATGTGACGTAGTGACGCCTGACACCATTGTCTCATCGGGTGATCACCCACAGGCTCGTCAGCACGCATGCCCGACCTCAGCAAGGTCACTGCAAGGTCAACATGTCCGAAGTGAGCGGCGACGTAGAGTGCCACCTTCATCTGGTACCTTGCTATCACCTCGTCCTGGCTCAGACTCTCCATCACTTGGGTTGTGAACCCATGGAGACAGAGCTTCAACAGCTCACTCCACCCATCCCAAGTCTCCACCTTCACGGTACTGTTAAGGCCAAGGCCGTAATCAGATAGCATGTGACAGTCAAACATCTCCAGGGGTACCAGTGGGGTTTTCTTGCCCCGCGGCGCACTTTGAGGGGTCGCTGGAAGCGATCCCTCAACGTCACCCTCAATCGGCCCTGAATGGAGCCCCTCAGCATTGTCACTCTCTTCAGTGTTTTTGACACAGCTGACCATTCGGAACACTCCAACAGGAAGTCCTGTCTTACGACTAACCATTCCTCTGAATTGCATCACCGACGTGTGATGGAAGTTGATTTTGTCAAACAGTGGGAGCACCTTATTGTTAAACATGGTGTGTATGAACAGTGTGGGTTTGATTTGGTCTCTGAGAACAGCCTTCAGTGTACACCCCGTCAGCAGGCCTATGTCAGTCACTGTCCACGTGTCGTCAAGGTCAGAACCCGCGTAGGTCAAGGTCAGGAGTTTCTTCTCCTGAAGGTCAACCCCGGCGGGACCTTCATCCGGCCCGATCCCGAACACCTCTCGTATTGTCTCCTTGATGTCTCGCACGGCCGCTTGGTCCTTGGCGTCATACTGGTAGCGCTCATCACGATATGTGATGAACAGCCTCATTGTCACGGGGAGGTGTGACGTCACACTAGTCAGAGTATGGGTCGTGACTTAATCGTCATCAAGGATGGTGATGTGAACGTAACGTCATCATCTGCAACAAAAATAACACTAATTATTTATGCGTCATTTATAAATATATATTAATCGTTTTGTATTCTTATGCGACTGGTGTTCCAAAATGTTCACACAATAGTACACTAAAATGTCTCTAGCGTTCACCATACGGACATTATTAGGACACTTGAATTTCTCCTAGAACATTTTTGCAGCTAGACGTCCAGAACCATCCTTGTCACAGGGCTTGCCCTAGACATGTGGATGGTCAGAACACATCGTCCTGGACGCGTCAAATTTACTTGGAACCAGTCAAGACTAAAATACACCGATCGACTATAAGAATCAACCATATCAACCCATAGATTGCACATAGATTAGCAATAGAAGAGTGATTCTCCTGACCTGTTGGCCCCTACGTTCACAGCAGAGCCCCGAGTACTTAAACACTGTTAAATATCCCCGAGTACTTAAACAACCATGCTATTTATCAGGCAGATGTGCCTATGTCCTGTAGCATGGAAACCCTGTTCAAGTACTATATTTACATGTGCATGCTCGTGAGTTGTAGAATATTCCAGCTCTGTTGGTCATATTTAAAAGTGGCATGACTGGACATGTCAGCTGTATCACAGCAAAAAAGAGACGTTGATTCAATTGCAATAATGATGTTCTATCATCCGCGACTCTTAACCAACATCAGTCAACGTATCGTGCCTGCTGGGATACCATAATATGCCGTAATAATCCGTCTAATCAACACGTTATGTTGGTGAAAAATATGTGTGATATGGACTGATACTAATATACTTATATATAAAGACGACGCACGAGACGGAACGTGAGAGAGTGAGATAAATCATTTACGGTTGTCATGCAGAGCCAGTGTTCTTAAAGCGACTGGTGACTGGTGGGTATGTGATTCCCAAAGTAACTGACCCAGTTCTTAGCCATGTGATTGGTTGAGATGGTCATCTCAACCAATAACACGGCTTAGATCTGGGTCAGTTACTTTGATGATACCGATCGCTGTTATAAAAATAAAATGAAAAGCAAGTTCAAATAAGGTGAACCCACAGTGATTGGGGTTGCCCACCAACCACACGCCTATTGCTATTAACTCTTTTACCGCCGGTCTCGAGTATATTCGATTTTTTTCATTTTTCTTGCACACTAAAGCTTTTTAGCGCGTTGAAGATAAAACGTGACATCAATAAGCAAGATTTTAAAATCGTTGACTTCCACTTTGGCAAATCCGAATAATTTTCTCTCACTTGAAGTGGGTGAAAATTCAAATTAAACAATTTGGCTTATAGAAAAGTATTTACCATTTTTACAATAAACTTATATATGTGTCCTTTTAAGCCACAGAGAAACATTAATAGTTGAACAGCCAGCAGCTGAACCTTGCACTAATTCCTCTTGTAAAAGACTTCCCATTGATGCTGGCTTTAATGAGCGTTTTCGTAAATCAAAGATGACGTTCAATATGGTCCTTTGCCCAAATATAGGGGGGTGGGGACCATTTTACATTTTCACCAAATATATATGTTTACGTCTTAGACCAGTAGTATAAATACCCATATCCAGAGGTAATAAAAAGTTATTCTGGAGCAGAGTTTATAAAATTGTCGAGTATTTGGCATACCGTAATTTGACAAAAAAATGTTCAATGCTGCCAACAGACAATGCTCCTGAAAAGACTTAAAACTATATTATCTCCACAATCAATCATAGCCTGCTTGGGGGAGGGGTGTAATTTTTGTGCGAGGTCGAGAATAAAAAAATGGTTATTTTGGCAACTGGATAGCAACATAGTTATTTAACAGTTGTCCGCATGCATGTGAAAAACTCTCAACGATATAGTTATATAGAAGATCTTTGTTATTAAAGGGTCGTATCTTAGGTCACTTTGCTCAGTGGCAGATACCACAGCTTTATGCTCAGAGAACTATTCGTCGCCTCGGAGCTAAAGGATCCTATCTGACACTCGTCAGAGTGGCAGATAGGATCCTTTAGCTCCGAGGCGACGAATTATGATTCATATTTTTTTATCAGTACATGGAAATGGTCGTACATGGTGCATGACAATCAGAACTAACTTAAAAACGGAACGTCTGAACTTGTTTAACTCACTCTTTTATCAGGTGTTTATGAAGAGATGTGTCAATCCAGACTACCATGAAAAGATTAAACCGCTTTTTCACGACAACATTAACTGCTGAAACTTTGTAAATCTTTGGGTCTCAAAAGTTAAATCGTAGAGTTAAGTGTCGTATTTCGTTCATGCTAGTAATGGTGCAAACAATGTCAGATTCAAAAGCATAAAATATAGCAACGGCAAATATGATAATATGACAACATCTAAAGATCGCATATTTACAAAGCATCATGTTTACTGTATGCTAATTTTAAATATGGCGCTATAATAGTATTATACGACATATTTTGGCGCTATAATTGTATTATACGACATATTTTATGTGTACATTTACATATGTTGTTCCTTTTTACATTGATGCTCTATTCAGGAGCAAAATGTATATTCATGTCATTTACAACTCACTCGAACTCTACCGACACACACATGGGGATATTATAAGATTGTTTATTTTACGTAAGTATAAGCTCATCTGTCTGCGTGCAAACAATACGTAATAAAGTACTCTATGTTATATGATCCTGGCCTGCTGAGTCATTACATTAATTTACATAATATTATTTTATGTTACACTATATGACTATATGACATATCAAAAAGAGGCTTGTGCACACTGCTTTTCACATTCACGTTTCACATCATTCATTTTATTGAAATAATAGAAAACGCATAGTATTCCACCAATAACGCATCCACTTCACAATCTTCCTAGCAGTCATGTACCTTAACTTTGAAACTCCTGAAACCAGATGATTTGAAATCTCACTGGCTTGATGATCGTAAGACCTAAAATCTTAGTATCTTAGAAATACGCGAATTTCGTCTCTATATCTCGCTTAACTGGTGAATGCGCAGCACAGAGATAAAAGAAAATTGCAGTTCTAGTCTATGGACCTGTTTTAAACATATGGGCATATTAAGAAGCCAAAATACAATTACCGATTTTTTAATGATTTCAGCCTGATTGTGTCGCTTTAACTCACCTTCGATAAAAGAGATCCAATTAATATCGCTGTTCTGCTATCAAGTACAAATATATCCAGTTTCTTTTTTAGCGTAACCTCACAACTTGTTAGGAATAAAAGTGTGTCCTTTCAATGATTCCTGTACCAACTAATAATAGGCTAAACTCTATATCTGTGATATCAGAAATATATCCTTGTTGCACATACGTATTCATACAAGTGCCCTTTACTTTCTGTAATAATTGTGATTATTTTGTAATAATTTATTATCATACCGATGACATCGATAATAGTGTACCGTCTAGATGATACACAACAAATACGTGCGCGTAGCTAAGCGGATCTCTATTAAGGGTTCCAAGACGAGAGAGAGCTGGATTACATGCATAGTGTTCTGCAAAGCCAAATGCAGTAACTAAGTGCTTTAAGAGTGTGCAGCTACTGCCTTTTGACTTTGAACGGCTGTATAGTCTTACCCACAAAAGACGTCTCAATGTGTACTCTCCCACTCTCTGCCGAGATCCGCCTATTAGGTTAGTACTGAAGCCATGGCACTGAGAACGGTGTGGCTTTTTGCCCAATAGGTACATGTGCGAGAGGTCTCCGTGTTCAAGTGGAGTGTCACTGGATCTGTCGAGATCAGTTCCCAGAGAAGTACAGCTCCTTTCAGCCGTCCCGTTCTCTTTTAAGATCCGTGCTCTGGGTTTATGACAGGCTTCGTGGCAAAGCTAATGGTGTTTGTGGTGGAGATATGACAGGTCGCCCCAGACGAGTGGTCCCCCTCTCATCCTAAGATCCGTGCCACGTACATATATAAATCATGTCTGCTTGTCTTGTAGAAGAGGGTACAGACACGGACAAACATAAGTGCACCCCTTAGCCATGTTAACCATGTTAACCTCTATACTGCTAAGTTATTTTATTTAATTTTTCAATCACTTGAGGTTGTGGATCGCGGTTTTACCCATATTTGGTAAATTTGAGAACACACATTTACAAATCTTGATGTTTCAACAGTCATTTCATTCCCATAACAGTGGTTTATTCAGCAACTAAAACTGACAAAAACCACTATAGTAGTGATCAGCAGGTAAAGGATTGACTATTAACCCCTAGAACTCATTTTCACTTCAGTAATATTCATGCGTTTTCATAGTACCTAAAGTTACACTGGCGTGCAAAGCCAACATGCAGTATCTCTTTATTTTATAAGTCAGCAGATATTTTTTGCTTTGCAGAACAGACTGTTTAGGATTCACATTTACTCACGGTGAATGATTTTCGTTGATTTCTTAGTCGATTCGCAATCAATCGTCATGAAATTTTGTAAAAAAAAGTAATCACTTTTAATTTTACACGTTTGAATTTGTTGATGGCGGTAGAGATAGACAACTTCAAGTGGGTAAAAATTTAAAAACGAATTCAAAGCTCTTAAGGTTCGTCCCAATTCATTTTGAAACTGTTATTTTTAAATATCAAACTATTGATTAATATTCATGAGGGCTCACTGTGCGGGCACAGATCACGAATAAAGTACACAATTAATGAAGAATTACTTAGCAGGTTGATTTGTGAAGATAGGTATATCGCATTTATTTGACGTTTACATTTACTAATTTTAGATCCAACTGAATTTGTAAAAGCAAAAAGGTAAAGACAGAGATTATTGAACTACACATTTTCTTAATCTCTGGATTACATACCCGAATCATTGGCAAGATTACTATTTAATACACGAGTAAAAAATGCATTTCATTCACTAGATAACTTACTAAAATTACTGTTCAATACATTACATGACACGCACCATGCCATTCATTACATAATTTTTTCAATATAATTAGCTGTTAAATATCGATAGATTCGTTAAATTGTTCTTTATCACCATACCTGACACTTAAAATGTTCCACTCTAAAGCTGATTATTAAGAGGGCCCGTCATGTTTCCACACTCTTGCACAACACCATAGAAGGTACTCGTTGTATGTTTACCTTGGACAATTTGCCGTTGAAAGTACAGGCGCATGCGGCAGACAATCCCTTACAATTCGTGGGGGTCTCCTGGATGTCAACTTGCCGACGGCGAACCGCACAGCCGCATTAATTAATTACGCCATTCAAATCACCACATATCATTATTAGTCATGTAGATATAGACGAGTGATTTGCTGTGTGGGAGGTAGGTTTGCATGCCGACGAGTGTTCCCCAAAATCTGGGCTATTATGGCAGCAATTGGTGACCCACAAGGCTTATATCGCACCCTTAGTGCTGAAAAAGTGTGGTGGCAGTTACACTCTTTGAGAACTAAGAGTGCGATTATCATGTATATAAAAAGGCCTGAAATGATGAGCATCCGAGCAAACACGATACGTAGACTCAGTGGTAGATTAACCATTATTCTACTAAGTAAATTTATATAAATTTTCAACCACTTGAGGTTGTGTATCGCTACCGCGATCCACAACCTTAAGTGGTTGAAAATTACTTATAAATGTTTAATTTGAGACCAAACATTGACAAATCTTGATGTTCAAGCAGTCATTTCATTCCCAATAACAGTAGTTCAATCGGTTAAAAAACGGATTAAAAACGACTATTGTCGTAGTTAGAATGCAAAAGGTTAGTATTGGGTCACCGTGTGCTACGCCACCCCTTGTAACTAAAATGTCCTACCTGCCACTATGATGAATGGTGAATATAACCCTTTAGCTCCATGGGGACGATTTATTAAAACGCTCATTTATTTGTTGAAATGTTCTTCGATCGCCATCTTTTCAACCATTATTTGTTCAAAGGGTCGATATGTTTCCTGTAATTATTTTTAGTAGCTAGAACAAAATACTAAATATTTTACTAGTTATTTTGCTTTAATGAGGTACTCGAGATTCTGCTTGGAAGACAATGCTTTTTCAGGAATCAATCAGATTTATTTTATGATTCGTAATTTTAAAAATTCAAAATAAATTGTTGTTAATATTAATAGGCATATATTAGTAGTAAACGTAGCTGCTTTACGCGTCCTACTACGCGGCCACAAGGCTTCCCTACCACAAGAGACGATAAGTTGACCCAGTATTGAGATGATGCTGGGCCAGCTTCCTGGACGGTGGCCCAACATTAAATTAACATTGGGTCAAATCTGTCTTATTGGCCGATTGAAGCAACAAGTGTAGAGTGTGTGCAATAAAATATGTAGATCCCGGCGAAATGTTGGTTTAATATTATACAAACAAACATACCTACACAAACAACAGATGTTTACCCAATGTCGGGTTAGGGTTGGCCCGCGTCTGCGACGCTGGGCCAACCTTATCCCGACATTGTGTGAACGTTTCTTGTGTAGGGCGCCTGTCCCTGCCAGTGACTGTACACCTGTACCGGGGACCCGCTGGTTGCTAGGCTACACCGTTACCGGGATCACCTATTTATGTGTGCCATTAACCGTTTGAGGACCGGGGTGATCCGTCAATCTTTTCGAAACTGGATTCATCAAGGAAATTTAGCCGGAAACCTGAATTATTTATTTACCTATTCAATCTCCAGAGGGTAGGGGTGTATATAGGCCTAGCTTAATCTATTTGAATATAATAGTAGAAAAATATATTTATTTGCTCTGTGCTATTTACACTCGTAGAAAAACGTTGTGTTTTGCTGTCTAGTAAAAAGAGTTTTATCTTCACATGTTGTAGGTATGGATCCTTTATCTATATTAGACACTCGTGCAGAACAAGGAACATTCAGGAACATTATTTACTAATAGTGAACCAATCAAAATAATAAAATGATTAAAACATAACACAAGGGAATAGTTAAATGAAGAAATCCTTATGTATAATACCAGCAAATGTGCTCAGCGAGAGACAGCACAAATAAATATTTCCTCTTTTTGACTTTTTGCCATCCAGACACTTATCTTTCCATTACATAAACACAATATAACACGCAGCATGTTATAATAGCCTGAAAGGTTGAGAGGTCGACACAGGGCTTAGAGGGTTAATCCAGTACAAGTGCTCACATACCATGATAGTAAACACGGATGATCCACTTGCTAGGTGGACCTTCTTCTCTCAAGGGCGTACCTATGATTTGATTCGGCGTTTTAAATGACGGATATTATCCATTTTTAATGGCTCACATCATAAAATAATATATTATCCGTCGGATAATATATTATTCTATGATGTGAGCCATTAAAAATGGTTGCAATTTAGACGCCAAATAATCTAATTTGAATTTTAGTTGCGTCTCATAGACGAGATCCACCTCATCAATGAGCGAATTATTTGTACTTTTATCAACTAAAGGTCAATAATTATTGCTACATAAATTATTAAATACAATATACACTGATATATTAAATGTTAATGGTGGGGTGATATTCTACGGTGAATTGCTTTTTTTCCAACGAGGGAATATCGATCACTCTGGGTCTATGTGCATTTCTTGTCAGTGGAGTGTATGGAAATCTGTTGCTGTAAAAACCCTGCTGTATCACCGCCGCACCTATTGGTGACCGACATGATAGGCCTACTTTATTTATGTCCATGTTTTTAAACACAATAGTCAAGAATGGTCAATGACATTTTCAGAGTTTCACGATTTACTCCACTCGTATTATATACGCAGCGACACTCAGGGTTTCACACTCTGTCCTGTTTCATAAAAAATCCGAACAAAATGTTAATTTGTCTCAAAACCTTGATACAAAGCAGCCGGGGAAATGTGGTTGGTATGATAAAGAAGGCTTGGAATGTCGGTTGAAATAATTCCAGAACTGAGTTGACAGCGCATGGATAAATAAAATATATGCTATTCAACAAGCACGCTCTTCTAAATGTATGGCATCATGCACAAGTGGGCTCACCCACATTTTGACGATTTTGAGAAAAAATCGCGCAGCAACATGAAATACAGGATAAAACGAATAAATACAACAAATTAACACAAAAAGGTAACAAAATCAGTGACCAAATGGTCTAACCCTGAATGTGAAACTCGTATATTGATCAAGTTGTTCCTATCAATGACATATATTTTCACTGTTTTTTTAATGTGGGTTAGCCCACTTGTGCATGATGCCATCCAAATATAGAATGATAATATATAATTATATTAGGTAAAAAATATTACACGCTGTTATACATAGTTGACACAACCCCTAAATGTACACAGATGTCTGCACACGTTGACCTGGTGATGAATTGTAAAGTGCCAACAAAACAGACGTTCATCCTACATTGCTGTAATGCCCAACATTAAGATGACTTGGTTATACCCAGCAAACATGAGACGCCGGCCCAACGTTGATTTACTGTTGGTCCTGCATCGTAGACGGTGGCCCAACAGTAAACCAACGTTGGGCCGTTGTTTCATATTTGCCGGGTAGCAACTCAGATATACGCTATGGTGTATTCTCCAGCAACAACGAGGATTGGCCAAGCAATGTCGGACCAAGATCTGAGAATGCATGTGTGTCATATTATCTGATTATAGCATGGGTGTAATGATAAAAATATGTTATGGCAAACCTAGGACTACTGTATATGATACTATAGACTGTGCACCAGCTCTTAGTTCAGCTATTTTAAAACTAATCAGGCTAAATGCATGCGGTATTGGTCCGAGTTGAGCCGTTGCAGCGGACCAGTTCAGACATCCCTAAACATGAGAAACAGTAATAAAAATACCAACTTGAAATAACAACTTTAAAACAACACTTAAATGACATCTAGCTTGTTGTTTGTCATAATTTCCCTGCTTTTCTGGACAACAACATAAACATGAAATGACTAATGTAATCTGCAATAATTATTATCTCTATCAGTATGCATTAATACACGTCTTAATGTATGGCCCATTTCTCAGTGATGATCGAGTATGATGTGTTCATTTGCTGGCACGATAAATTCAAACGATTTCTTAGCACACTTGGTAATATTTATATACCTACTTAAATCCCTATTTACTTACTATGAATCAAAAAAAATAAGTAGAATAGTTAGCGATCTTTATACCATTACCCAACTAAAGATAAGTGGTTGTGCACCTACACTTTGTACACAGATCACTCTGTAGCCTGTTCCAACCAGACACAGACGGCCCGCGCGTTTTAAAACGCCGACAGCTCTCCCAGCAAACACGAGGATTTGACCCAATGTTGTCTCAATGTTGGTCCAGCGCCGTTGGCGGTGGGTCAATATTGAAACAACATTGGGTCAAATCCTCATGTTGGCTGAGCTCCACACAGGCTCCACACAGGTGTCTGTCTAATATGTTCGGCAGCTAATCAGGGTACTTTTAGCAGGACAGCCGCCCAATCACAAGCTTACTACTATACTTGAAATTGAGAGTGGGGGAGATATGACGTCAGCTGTCTGCAAATTTTAACATGCGGCAGAGCAGTGCCAGCAGTGTACTACACTTTGGTACGTAAGCCTTACAGCGCGGGGATCGTCTTTGCAGATTCTGACGTCTAAAGTCGATCCCCGCACTGTGAGAGCAAACATATTTCTAATAGCCGTATATCCATAAAATAGGAATTCAAATGAATCAGAAAGATCTAGCTAAGACAGTTATGATGATTTCAAATTAAAAAAAAACATTTGGTTTGCAAGGTTTAAATAAAAAAACTTCAGCGCTTGAATGGTTAAGCATGGTAAGGAGAACCAGAGAGGTCTGTGTGTTAATCACGTTAATGATACAGGTGCAGGTGGAGACAGATATACAGGTTGATTTCAAATTAGAAAAACACAAAGAGAGGAAAGGTAACCCTATCCCAGCAAACACGAGACGTTGACCAAATGTTGCTTTAATGTTGGCCCGCCGTCTTCGACGTCGGCCCAACATTAAAACAACAGTGGGTCAATGCCTCGTGTTTGCTGGGATACTGGATCCCCAGCAATACAATACGTTAATGTAATGTTGGCTTCTTTAGGTCAAAGTCTGGTGTTAGCTGGGATACTGGATCACTGAGTACATTGTGCCCAGCTCGATTTCCTCGCGTGATCGGCCGTCCCCGATGGCGAAATCCCAAATGATTGGTTGTTAGGTAAGATCATCCCAATATTTAAAAATAACGGTTCATCCAACGACCCAGCAAACTATCGAGGTATAACTTTATTAAGCTGTCTGGGTAAATTATTTACATCCATTATCAATAATAGACTTTGTGAGGTTGTACATATAAATGAAAATAAAGCAGGTTTCAGGCAACACCATAGTACCCTGGATCATATATTTACCCTCAAATCACTGATTGATATCTATTTCAAAAAACAAAAAAAAATGTTTTGTGCCTTTATTGACTACAGTAAAGCATTTGGAGACCAGGTTTATGGTACAAACTCATTAAATCAGGAATTACCGGAAAGATGTACACATTGATTTACAACATGTATCAGGACATCAGATCATGTGTGACTGTGAACGGTGAATGCTCACAATTTTTCAATAGTTACATAGGGGTACGACAAGGGGAAAACTTATCCCCAATGCTATTTTCTATTTTTGTGAACGATCTAGAGAAATATTTGATTGGAAATGATTGTGAACAACTCAGTTTTAATGATGTAGAAATTGCAAACTTTTTAAAAAATTACTGTTTTATTGTACGCCAACGACACAATTGTGTTTGCCGACTCTGCAAAGGGCTTGCAAAAAGCATTAAATTCTTTAAATCAATATTGTGACGAGTGGAAATTAACTGTGAACGAAAAAAAAAAAAAAGTTATGATTTTTAGTAGGAGGAAATATTCTGGCAACGTAAATTTCACATTAAATAATAAAGTATTAGATATTGTTGACGATTTTAAATATTTTGGTGTCACGTTCAGTAGAACGGGTACGTTTAAAAAATGTAGAGATGATAGGTATAAAAAACAACAAAGAGCCATGTTTAGTTTACCTAAAAACATACGACTAAAACAGTTACCTATTGATGTTCAATTGCAGCTATTTGATTCTGTGGTATTGCCCGTACTTCTCTATGGTTTCGAAATATGGGGATTTGAAAATCTTGCTATTATAGAAAAAGTGCATTTACAATTTTTAAAATATACTTTGCATGATATATGGAGAGCTTGGCAGACTCCCAATTGAATGTGAAATAAAAAAAAGAATGATTAAATTCTGGATGAGGCTAATCGCAACAAACAACAACAAATTGTCAAACAAAATTCATCAAGTTTTATTTAATATGCACGTAGCCAATATTTACTCCTCCCCATGGATCTGCGCCATAGAAAACATTTTAAACTCATGCGGCTTCACCTATGTTTGGTTACAACAGTGTAAACAATCAGATACCTGGGTAGATTATATTTTGAAGCAAAACATTAAAGATCAATTCATCCAGAGATGGACGTCAGATATTAATAATTCTCCCAAATGTTTTAACTATAAACTGTATAAACAGACATTTGGTTTTGAAAAATACTTTGACATTTTACCGTATCCAAAATATTTTATATTTGTGAAATTCAGAACTTGTAACCATAAGTTACCAATCGAGATTGGTAGATATACCAATATTCCCAGACAAGAGCGACTATGTACACTGTGTGATCAAAGATGCATTGGAGACGAATTTCATTATGTGCTCGAGTGTTCAAAACTAAAATCGTTCAGAGCCAAATATTTACCATCCGAATATACAATTCGTCCTAATGTCCTAAAATTTGCAAATTTGTTAGGATCAGATAATCACAGGACGCTTATCAGTTTGACGATTTTCTTAAAAGTCTCCAATGTACTTTATGTGACACTTAATGAAATCCTTCTTATTTTGATCTTAATAAGTTATAAAATTATTAAAATATATTCAATAATTATCTGTTTATCTGTATATATATATATGTATGTGTATGTATGTGTGTATGCATGTGTGTGTGTATACGTGTGTGTATATGTATATATATACATATATGTATGTATATATATATGTATGTATATATATGTATGTATATGTATATGTATGTGTATATGTATGTATATGTGTATATGTATATGTATATATGTGTGTATCATACAAGATGTACAATTGTGTTAGAAAATGGTTGTCTTTTTATTATTATCTTATTACACTGCATCATAGCCAATATTATGTGGCTGTATATGGTTACAACAATATGAAGTTATTATATGTATTGTTTTGAAAAGATTTTACTTGACATCATTTACACATTTCACCATGCTTTCACCCTGTACCAAAGTTTTGGTTTGGGGAATAAACTTTGTCTTTGTCTTGTCTTGTCTTGTCTCATTCGGACTGGTTGTGGCTCGAAACTCGGAGGTACTGGGTTCGAATCATATTTGCATATGCAGTGCTCAAAACTGTTCAAAAGTCCGGAGTGTGCAGTGCTGTCTATTATTAAGGCACTGCGCACTATACAGAACCAATTGAAGACATTCGCGATATTGCCATTATTGTACAGAAAGCGACGTAAAGCAATATTCACTATTAATTAAACTAAAATCAATATTTAAAAACTCGATATTTACCCTTCCAAATACCCTTCTTAATCAATTTTTCACCCACTTAAAGTTGTGTCTAACTAGCGCGACCCACAAAGTGTGGGGAAATTACTTATACTTGTTTACCAAATATTCGCAAATCTTGATGTTTAAACACTCTTGTCGTTCCCAATATATAGTGATTTAATCGTATTATAGAACTGGTCTTTGTTAAGCAACTAACATATTATGGAGTCATGATTAGCGATAGAAGGGTTAACCCTTATCCTGCTGATCACGACTATTGTCGTTTTTAATATGTTTTATTAGTCGACCAAATCATTGTTATCAGGGGTTATTGGCAACGAAATTTGTGTCTAAACATCAACATTTGCAACTGCTTGTGCTTAAATTAAACAAATATGAGTAATTTTCAACCACTTGAGGTTGTGGATCGCGGTAGCGAGACACAGCCTCAAGTGGTTGAAAATTTAAATAAATTAACTTAGCAGGAAAAGGGTTAGATTAGTCGTCGAAAATGTTACAATCCATCCATTTGACGTACAACACGTGGTTACAATCTGGGTATTACATTGGAATTTTCACCCACTTGAAGTTGTGTCTCGCTGACGCGAACCACAACTTCAAGTGAGTGAAAATTATTCAGATTTGACAAAATGGGGCTAAACAATTTTCAAAGGGGGCACCCAATGTGCTAATAGAAAATGAAAAACCTCACATAATGGGGACCGGCGATGAAAGGGTTCCATCAGCAATACTCACTTCTCAAAGTGAATTACAATGAGATCATATAGCTGGGTGCTAGACTTAATAGGAGTAATCTGGGAGTAAAGTTCTGATAGTATTTTTTTCAACGTACCTTTATCTGTTTATATCAAGAAGCTGGTGCTTATTCCTATCTGCGTCTGCAGTGTCAACTACAATAAGCTAGTATAGGCCCAGGCCTATATAACCTCAATCAGCGTCTCGGTATAACTATTGCAAATTCGCATGTTCGTCGTCGTCCTTTCCTTTTTTGAAGAAAACATGCGTTAAGTTGGGAGTAAGTTAGCTTACTGGACACGTGTTTTTTCGTACAAGGCTCTCCACAGAGATCCCACACTCGTATGTTGAGTGCCCTCTCTGAGTGTAGATATTTAATATCCAAATCAGTACGGTGCCGCACGTCAGACTGGTCACTGTGGCCTATCTTGAGTGAGTACGCTCGGGTCATATATATATATATCCGCATATATCCTATCCTCTTCCAGCAAAGACAACACGTTAAACCAATGCCCATTTAATGTTGGTCCGACGTCGGAGACGGCGGTCCAACATTAAATCGGCATTGGTTTAACGTGTTGTGTTTGCCGGGCTTGGACCCCTTCTCGGGCTGTGTAGCTCCATGCACATGGCTCTCACAGTAAGCAGGATATATTGAACGAATGTTGGGCCAGCGTCGTAGACGGTGGACCAACGTTAAAGCAATGTGTCGTGTGGTGTGTCTGTATGATTGATGACCCCCCCCCCCCTCTGGCTTATTCTAGATGTCTTGTGGTCAAGTCAAAATATAGCGGATTGCGTCAATTTATTTGACCACATGCTGTGTATCCGTCTTGTGACATAACCTAATGAATACACTCATGGCAGGGGAATCATGAAGGTTAATTTATATTACTATTACAACAGTTTTCTGTTCAGTTTGACGACGGATATATAACCTCTTTGTTTTGACATATATCGTAGAACTGTGACTGGTCTACCTCGCGATCCAGGCCGGCGAGAGGCCTTAGAGTCAGGTAAGAAAAAAGTACCGTCCCGATCATTGTGTTGTGTGCCCACCTTAACACTCCTAATACTCACTTTTATCATTCACGCAGAGAGCAACTCCCATCCTAAGATGAATGAAAATGACCCTGATTCTATAAAATATTCAATAATGATCATAATAATAATATTAACAAATTAAAGCACGCAACAAATCTTATTGCTATCTATTATACTATCTTGTATGCAATGCACTGTATTCAAAATCTGTCATGGGGTTTATAAATGCGTGTGCTTAGCCCTTACAGCGATGAATTTTGTTTTGTTGATTCATGGAGATTAAAGGGTTATTTTTAATTTGAAATCATCATAAATGTCTTAGTTGGCTCTTTCCCCTTTATTTGAATTCCTATGTTATGGGTCTACGGCCATTATAAATATTTTAATTCTTTCAGCGTGGGGATCGTCATTATACGTCAGAATCTGATGTCTACAGACGTCAGATTCTGACGTTTAAAGACGGTCCCCGTGCTGAAAGGGTTAAAAAGTTGACTAATATGACGGTTGAGGTTTTTGAAATATTTTCGTATAAACCATGGAGATTAAAAGTTTGTTTTTTTCAATTTGAAGTCATCAAAAATATCTTAGTTAATAGTTCTTTCTGCTTCATTTGAATACCTATGTGATGACTCAACGGTCATTATAAATATTTTCCTCTAAAGTCGGTCCCCGCACTGAAAGTGTTAGGTATAAGTCCAATGATCATCATATTAAAGATAGATGATTATCTCGATAGGCTGACAATCAGTGGCTGATTAGAATTCCAAATCACTTTCTAGAACATAGTGATAGATATAACCCCAAAACCACCACTTAACCTTTTACTTTTCAGTTGTATAACTTTTACTGATGATGGGCCGGGTGTGAGTCACACCAAATATGATATAATTTAATAAATATGGCACTGCTATATTATTCCTGATTGAACAAGGGATTCACTAATAAAACTGGTTACAATTTGGGTTTTAATTTTGTAATGAAGTAGAGTATCGCGCAGATAATAATTGCAATGTTTTGAAAATTTTCAGATTTTTAAAAACATTTTTCATCGACATTCCTAAGAATCCAGAGAAAACCCGAACAAACTATTTGTACACCTAAATTATGGTTGAATGTTAGCACAGCATTGGGCAACATGTTAATGCCTTCGGCCCAGCGTTAGGCAGACAATCGGTGCTGCAGGGAAATCCCTAATCCTCATATTAGCACACCAATTAACGTCGGTGAATTACTTTTGATCCCGCGATCTGAGACGGTGGGCATTTGTGGTATTAAGTGCTGTATATTGCACACAGTTTTGCTTACACGGCAATATATGACTTGGAACTAAAACCAATCTTTTTCAGTGTTTTTACATTTTTAGTTAAGATCAGTTGGCTATATATCTTCATATCAATTTATTTTTTTAAATAATATTGACATGTCAACATATGTTGTCCCTAATTAATTGTACAATAATAAGCTAGTGAATATGTACAAACTACATTTAACATGCTGTATGAACATGGCGACCCCGTGTTCAACACAACATTGTCACTGCACATTTACAAAAAATATTACAGTAAACGCACATTGAGAGAGTTACCAGATTACATACACATACATGGATTAGACTTATAATGCAGAGGATCAGGTAAACTTCTTCAGAAAGATAAATCAATAAATGTTGATTATTCCTTCAACATCCAAAATTTGAATCCGAAGCCTGTATAGCTTCAACATGTTCAAGACATATTAACCCTTCGACACACGAGCCTAATTATTTATTCGGTGCATTTTATTCAAAATATTCCATGTGATGAATTTATGGGAGGAGGAGGCTTAAAGGGTTAATGACTGACAGCGTTACGTATATCCCAGAAAACACAAAACATTTGCATAACATTTGTACAATGTTGGCCAAGCGTCGAAGACGTTGGGCCGACGTTGTACAAATGTTATACAAATGTTTTTGTGTTTTCTGAGAATTTATTATAGTGTTAGTACTTGCGTGCAAAGCCAAAAGGCAGCATCTGTTCACTTTACAAGTAAGCAGATATGGCCTTTTAACTTTTCAGGGCAGATCAGTAATCTAAAGATGTATATAAAGAAAACTCTTTACCTATATGCCGCCATTATTTTATTAATAGTTTAAATAAACACTCACCTGGCTATCACATCAGAGTGACGTCATCATTGCACCATAATGACGTCATACGTGTCACATGGCATACGTCACGTACGCGTCAGTCCACGTGAAAGAGTTACGCAGGTCACAGTGCGTCAATCACACTGACAGGCGTCACCGTCTAACACCAGATCAAGAGTGAACCTTTGATCAGAATCGATATCTGATCTGATCTGATCTGATCGTGAAGGACAGTGTTCAATCACCACGGCAAATATTGACATCCACAACACACGCATATCTTCTGACGCTCTGCGCTCTGTGGATGGGCAGGATGGATTTGAAGTGTATTATTGTACGATAAACTATACATGGTCATCTTGGCATTAAAGGGTGCCTCACCCAAATTAAAATGCGGGGGTAGTCTCTTATCTAATATCAAATCACGATCATCACAAAGAAATGCTGAAAAACGTTTTGCCAATAACTTCCTCTATTATAATTTTAATTTTAAATAAAATTAAGGATTTCAAAGGGGTTTAAATTTCGATTATATTATTTATCCTTACTTGACAATAATAGGAAGAAAAGTGAAGTGGTGTTGGGCCAATTGTGAAAATATTATAAGAAGAATCCTTTCGTATCAGTCTCTGTCTATCATTTTATAATGATTTGAAAAATATAAAAAAAATTATGTTTTTACTTCTTGCAATTACATATTCTGTGGTCTCAACGGGTTAATGGAATAGGTACATGCAAATAACGCGGGGTTTAGTTCAAATAAGATATCTAAAGCGACGCTGGCCAAACATTCGCCAGAAATGTAGACGTCAATCCGTTTTGCATAGACATGACGGGTTATTGATAGGTCCTTCATAAGCTTTCTGCTCTTCAAATAGAGACCTTTCACGTCTAAAAAGCCGTACCTTGTATCACAAAGGCTAAATACCATTAGAGAGCTTTAATAGTCGAAACATCGATTTGGTGTGGTATTCTAATATACCATACACATCATATAAATTACTACATTTAAAATACATATACTACATATAGTATACATACATATACTAACTATTCACACTCCTACGAGCTTTACCCTTTAAAAACCGAACACCACTAAAATAGCTTTAATAATTGTATTATTACTTTAACCCTTTGCGCTCTAAAGCACGACTATAATCATTTGTAAATTGTTTTACTAGCAGATCAAATCATTGTTATTGGATAAGAAATGTGTGTTTAACCCTTTAACCGCCAAATTATTCAATTTGAATTTTCACCCACTTAAAGTTGTGTCTCGCTGACGCGATCCACAACTTCAAGTGAGTGAAAATTATTCAGATTTGACAGCATGAAGGTCAACTCTTTTCACACCTTGCATTTTTTCTTTAACATATTTGAAATGTGGTACCTAATGTGCTAATAAAAAATAAAAACCCGAATATATGCAGCACCGACGGTTAAAGGGTTAAACAAAAATAAATCAGGCACGTGTGGTTGTGTTTCACGGGTGGGTGAATATTTAAATTCGATAACTTAGCGCTTAAAGGGTTTAGTAGCACATTTTAAAGATTATATATATCTGTGACCTGCAAGTACGTAAAAAACGTCAATTTGATTTTAATCTTTTTTTCATCCACTTGAGACTGTTATGTCGCACCAGCGATATCAACTTAAGTGGGAACAAATTGCTATATAGTGGTTGAAGGGTTTAACACTGCAGAATTGTTAATAAGGTATGAATTATTTCCACGGATACATAACCTAAAATCAATTCCTAGTTTTCAAGCAATATTTCGTTCTCTTATAAATATTTCTGATGAATGGACAATGTTGAGAATATTCTGTTTTTTCATACATTTCCCAGCTGCGCTGAATTTGGGGTGCGGCATCACATAATTTATATACCGTAGGTTTATATTTGAATGGCTTAGCCAGAAAGTGATCCAAGTCCGCATTTTCTCATTTTGCTATAGTAATGCTTTAAAGTTAAAATCAATTGACCAAATGATATATTTCGTTTTAAACTATAATCTTTGCTACATGCATAATTAGAATCATATGGGACGTTCTGCATTGGTATTTATTATTCATTTATATTAATAGGTATAGTTATAAAGTCGTAAAAGCCATTTCTGACAATATTTAACTCACTTTAATTTATAAATAAACGTTTGATATTTCGAATTATATAAAAGTCAAAAACTAGTATAAAAACTGCTTAGTGTTTCATCATCTGGCTCCTGTAATATATTGGCAATGATTGGTATAGCATCAAACGATCTATATAACTGTATGAGGGTAGTTTTATAACATTTCACTTGCCATTTTCCGTATGTCTCAGAGGGAAACTGATCCAATTCAAAAAATTCCTATTCAAACCAACTGACTTGGATAACATTACCATTGAAGAAAGTATCAATTTTAAAAGTCAAAAAAATATTTGTTGAATAATAAGTCGTACAAATTATAACGAATATCCTTAGGTATTTTAGTATAATATTAATAATATATATAATTAACTTTCAACAAAATGGCATAATCAGAGAAAGATCAAATTTTAGACTTGGATCATTTTACCTCTGAGACATTCAATTTATGTCGGTTGACAGTTTCAACATGCCTGCCACACACGGCTAGTATTGACTCTGATTTAAGCATGGTGAGATATCTTCACTGGTCATAAAATGAAAGCACTTCTAGCATACTCACATGTCCGCTTGTAACCGTACGTGTGGTGTTATAGGAATCCCTACCAGATAGCATGATACACTGATAACAGTACAGAAAAACGTATAGCAGCACGAGAAAAACTGTTTGAAGCCTGGTAACACCATGGATATGTTCATAGTAAATTAGATATTCAAGAGTCTTGTCGTACTCCCACAGGTGTTATCGACTACAAGATTTGTACTAATAACTTCCTGCATCGACCAAAGCATCAAGTCTTACACAGCGTTACAGTTGAAAAGTATCCGCGATCTGACCTATTTCACAAGATCTGTACAGATATACTTTTGCATCGGAATAAACACAATTTAAAATTGGTAACAAATTTATTTTATTTCCGAAAATGACGTCAATGAACAAGCGATTCTAACGTTAGTGGAGTCGCAATGGCGGGTATGACTTGTCAACAATTCGTTCTCCGGCTGCAAATTATTTATACTGACGCATTGTAGTATAAATATTTTAATTAGAAACTAAACATGTAGGTGATCGTACGATAAAATGCATATGGCACTGCTTTTTGTTCGATAAAGGCTGAGATCAGTACGCCGTCGCCAGATACAGGCCGAGCCGAAGGCGAGTGCCTATATCGGCGATACGTGACGGTGTCTTAAAGTTGCGTCCGGTGGTCCGGTTGACCCAGACGACAAGCGCAAACGGTTTTTGGAACTATGAGTCGGATTACGATTATGTTTGTCGCGCCTCTGAGCTCGGATCACCGAGGATTTAGGCTCTATAGAAGTTTATTATATTATTGTCTCACTACCGCGACCCATAAATTCAAGTGGCTGAAAATTACTGATATTTTAATTTGATGTTAAATACTGATTTCGCTCTCAATAACTATCATTTATTCAGCTAAAAAAACGGATTAAAAACGACCATTATTCGTGATCATCAGGCAAAGGATTAACACATATGTTTAACCCTCACCTTAAAATACTGAATTATTAAATAGTATTTTTAATTATTTGAAGCTGGAATTGCTGACGAAAATTTCAGCTTTAAATACGTTTTTATTTGTGAAAAATAGACACCTTCGAAATTGAATTATTTGATTAACTGATTTTGTATGTACACAATTTGATTTTTGGTCGACCCAGTAAGCACAAAACATTTGCATAACATTTGCACAATGTTGGACCAGCTTATGGTATTGTTATTCCAATAAGATAACACATGGACATTGTCATGCAGGTGTCCAGACACATTAATACCTATAAGCTAAATAACAAAAATCCTCTTGAAGTCGTGTCTCGCTGTCGCCAACAACAACTTCAAGTGGATAAAAATCACTTACATAATGTAAAATTTGAATCACGACCTATGTCAATCTGGCTAAATTTAATGCTCATTTCACCTTCAAATTTTGCCGCTTAAAGGATAAATAAAAATGCTGAAAACGGCGACAATGTGACAAATATTTGGCTGCGGTGTAGCTAAAACTGCGCTGATATAAAGGAGTTATTGTTATTTAAAATAATTCACAGCGACTGATTTGGCAGGTAAAGGATTCGATATCGGGCTGAGAGTTTATTTCATATACGAGGAAAAATTATGTCTCCCAAGCAGCAACACGTTCGTCCCTTTGGATATGGAAGGGTGTATCTGCCACTTTACAAAGTGGCAGATACACCCTTTCATATCTATCCAAGGGGACGACTTCTGTCAAATAATTTCGCTGCACTTGACGTTGATATGCAGCAGTGATACACAACAGGGGCCGTATTCTCGTACAAGTTACGATATATCGTAGGCTTCTGATTGGTCGAGATGGCCATCTCGACCAATCAGAAGCCTACGATATATCGTAACTTGTACGAGAATACGGGCCCTGAGCCTGAGATCAGCCCTTATCCTGCTGATCACGACTATTGGCGTTCTAAATCTTTTTATTAGTCGACACAATCGCTGTAATTGTAATTTAAAAACATTTGTGCTGAAAACAAATACGTATTATATGAGTAATTTTCAACCACTTGAGATTGTGGATCGCGGTGGCGAGACACAAGCTCGGATAGTTGAAAATTTAAATAAATTAACTTAGCAGGATAAGGGTTAACATGATTCAAACTGGGATAACATTTATTTGCCTTTACAAATACAAATGACTCGTTTATACATGGTATGTGTACAAATAAAATGTTTATAATGGTACTCGCTTCTCAAACATTTGATTCAGAAAAACGTGTGTAAAAACTACCAAATCGGTACTGACAATGATGAATGTTCTCGCTCAGCACATATGTACAGATATAGTGTATGTATATGCACAGATATTGTATCTATTTGTCTATATTAGGCTTTATTAGCGTATACAGTTGGGGAGAGGCATACACAAATAGTGACAAATACTACAAACCATTCATATTTTACAATTAATGTAAATAGTAATAATAGATGCAACAACAAATAAATAATGTTTAAATTGCGAATGTTTTTCATGTTATTTTAAACGTTTTCCAATTGCTCTGTGTCATTAGACATTTGATACCAAAACTGTACAAATTACTACAATAACTGCTTCAATATTATATATGAATATATTTCATCACCAAGCTTTGTTCAAACAAAAGCAAGGGAACATTTAATCTTATATATAGAGGGCATATAATCTGATATTACTTAAAGCAACTCCTTGGGATGACATCAATTTTCGTTTTTAATTTTGTAATGAAGTAGTGTATCCCACAGATTATGATTTCATTTTTTCAGAGTTTTTAGATTTTTAAAATATTTTTTCACACTTTGATGAAGCCGACGGAAACCCAAACAAACTTCTTGTATACATAAACACCTGCTAAAGGACGTTTGAATGTTCCTACAGCATTGGGCCACATGTTGATGCCGCTTTGAGCAGACAATCAGTGCTGCGGGGGACCCCCTGATCAACCCGTCCCAGAGCAATTAGGTGTGGCAGCTATTGATGTAACTATGTGGTTACTTTGCTCTTGCCGTCTGAGATGGTCAATATTTGCGGTCTATAGTGTGGTATGCTGTAAACAAACTTATTTGCATGACAATCAACGCCTTGTTTCGTCTTTTTCAGTGCTTTAACATTGCTCTTTTTACATTTTTAATTTATTTAAATAAAATTTTCAAAATTGACCAAATTGAACATTCTTATCCCAATGAGCAGTTTTAAGCATCCTGTCCGTATAAACATGATACAGCTAACGTTTTCCTATAAATCATGGACACCAAATGGTTTTCACTTTCAAATCATCATAAATATCTTGGTTGCACTTTCTGAATCATTTCAATACCTATGTTATGGGACTATGGCCATTGGGAATAGTTCTAATTTCACAGTGCTTTTACATCGACTTCATTCATCAGAATCTGACGTCTACAGACGTCAGATTCTAATGACTGAAGACGATCACGCGCTGTAATGGTTAATCTTGCTAATCACATTTTACTTCTTTGTCTTAATCATGTTAATTGACATCAAAGTGTAAGGATTGAACCTAAATGGATTTCAACATATTTTGCACATGTTGAACTTTATTTGATGTGAAACTTAACTCTATATATGACACCAGAAAATATTTCCAGCAAAGTAATTTTGATTTTGCGCAATTTGACATTAGTGTCTAAAAAAACGACGCAACATAATAGCACAAAATGTCAAGTGTCACACAGTAATAATCCATGAGAAGTTTAGTAGATATAAAATTCAAAATGGCCAATTACAAACCACTAAATTGTTTCATTTATTATCACAAAAAATAGACCAATAATATAAAATATAAACTGTCGGGCATACTGTAGATCTTCAAGAGGTTTTAATTTTTGCGAATTTCGCGATTCAAGAATCCCGCGAAAATTTTTATTATAATAAAGCGACTAAAGAAAAATGAAAATTCGCAAATTCTAAGCTTCGTGAAAAGTACCAAAATCAGAAATTCGCGAAAATTTGAACACGCAAAAATTACCTGATCTACAGCATCACAATCATACATGACAAATGTTGTGGGTAAAATTCTATAATAGTGGTTAGGTCTTACAAAGGGCTGATTTCGTGTTTGTTCCATGTAGCATCTATCTATATCCCTTCCAAACTATGCTTTAACAGAATAATTCGAACAGAATAGTTGATATTTCGACATTTCTTTCGATGTAGGGTATCTAAAACCTACATACATTATCATTATCATTTGTTACTTGTCAAAACAATGGCCATTTTGGAACCCTTGCATCAATAGGCTGCATCAACAGTTTTTCCGTTTGTAATATGTATGCCTACTATTGACAAACTTTTCAGCGCGGGGATCGTCTTTATGCGTCAGAATCTGTGTCTGTAGACGTCAGATCCTGACGTATAAAGACGATCCCCGCACATATTTATGACGGTCGTAGACAAATAACATAGCTATTCAAATGAAGCGGGAAGAGCTAACTAAGACATTCATGGTTATTTTAAATTAAAAAAAACCTTTGGTCTCCATGATTCATACAAAAATATGTCAGCGTGGTTAGGCAAGGGCTATTTACTACAAACATTTGAACCTGTGGTTAACTTCCTCCACAGTAAGGAGCCAAGCCGGGTCCAGTCCCTCCAGAGCGTTTCCCTCCTTTCTCTGGAGGTAATCAATTGGCCGGAAGCATGGTGGAATCCGTCTCTCTATCAGTAACATAGATTTCGCTCTCATCTTAATCCATAGATTGGTTCTCTGATCGGATACGGCAGAGAATGTAGCATTCATGGAGGCTACCAGCATGTTCAGCAGCTGTACGTTGGCCAAGAGGATGAATCCCACGATGGATAAGTTCACCATGGAAGGGAACGGTGTGAAGTGTGCAACTTCCATTTCGACGAGACCCACCATGAAACGAAACAGGTTAATGACTGTGTCTGTCATGTTCGGAGCACCCGTATCCACCAGGGCCGCTTTGTACAGGATCTGTAAGGCAGTGGCAAACCCGCACAAGATGATTAGGAACACTACAGTAAAGTACACCAAATCCCCCATCAGTATGCGCTGCAGCATGACCGTGAAAATACCAATGTTCTCAAAAGCCCTGGTGAAGAAAAGCAGAAAAGTCCAGCCAAATATAGCGCCAGCGGCCAGCATCACGGTGGAATAGGTGTTTCCCATGAACTCCAGTGTATGTCCTATAAGCACAAAAACTGAAAATAAAACTAGAATAATGCGAAACTTGTCAGATCGCACCAGTGAAGCAATAGGGATGTCTTTATATCTATTCCTTGGGCGTTTATGCAGCAATACTCCCAGGGTGCATAGAAACTCTATGACATCATACAACTCCCCCAGGAGATACAGAATGCAAGCCACGCGAATGAACATGTTAGAAGCAGATTTGGCAAAGTATAAGTTGGTTCGCTCTCCTGGTTCACCGAATGAACTCGTATCTGCAAGGGAGAAGCTGGTGTAAAGTCCCATCAAAATGGCATGAAAAATAGCCCATGCATAGAACCAGATCCTGTAGTACTTCCACTTCTTTCTCATCAGTGTTTGGATGGGTTCTTGGCTGATGAAGGAGAGTGCTTGGTCATCCAGGGAGTATACCAGGTGTTCCAGGGCCACTGGATAATTATTCTGTTTCGTCACGGTCTCTATCTCTGACACGTCATACAGGGATAGACACGTAGGACCACAGTTCCATTGTGGAAAGCGGTACACGTCACTAGTCTGCATTATCAGGGTGGCCAGGTCTGTAGCCCCCAGCTTGACTGCCAGGGTGAAGGGGGTCTCTTTATTCAGATCTTTCTGGGTCAGGAGGTGGCGCCTCAGTTTGGCATCTTCCTGACAGGAACAATCCTGGCCAGATGAACACTCTAGCTTGGTTTGCCACCATTTCTTCACTGCAGGACATGTCAATATAAACCTGTACATATCGCAGGCGACAAGAGGCTCACACAGTGAGTAATGCACCAGGGCATGAAGGGTGGATCCTCCAGTCTTACCATGCGGGGCATCTATGTCAGCTCCTCTCTCCACCAAACAGGAGAACACTTCTGTATTCCCCATACAAACAGCAATGGTCAATGGCAAACCATTCTGGTTAAAACTACCACCAAGGAAAACACCCCTAGCTTCCGTATGCAGCAATTTATGTCGTTGGTACGTGTCCAAGCAGTTCAGCAGGTCGTCAATGATGTCCTCGCGCTCTTGTACAGTTGCGAGATGCAGTGCGGTAGTCCCTCTATAAGACACGTCTTGATAGCGCTTGGTGACAAGTCGCCTTCCACCATGCCGGATCAGTATCCGTGCTGACTCTCTATTACAGTGTATCACTGCCACGTGTAAAGCTGTATCCCCATTCTTCCCCAGCATAGCCCCGCTATATAGATGTATTTTACGCTGTTTCAGCCATTTACAGATAGCCTCCAGGCGGGTAGGGTAGCTGATCTTGGCGACATAATGTAACTCTTCCTGAACCAGTTTGATCTTACCTGATTGTATATGTTCCTCCAGTACGGCTATGTAGAGGTCAACTTCTTCGTCCTTGACTTCGCCACGAGGCCACAGATTCTCGTTGTGAGTATGACAAACACCTTGAACCACACAGTCAGAAAGGTCAAACGAGTTCACTGACACTGACAGATCATCAAAAGAACTCGCAGCAGTCAAACCAGATGTACTCGCTGCTAGGTTATAGGATATTGTTGGCAGCTCTAGCCCGTCATCAGATATGTTCCTTATCTCTGGTAGGCTAAACGTACCGTTCAGAGACAGGATTTGATCTTGGCTACCTCTTCGCTGGTTTAGTATTCTGGCCGCTGCTGTGTCATGGCTGCCGCGTCTTGGAGACGGGATTCCCCTGGCCTGGTGCTGAACCGTTATATCAGGAATGATCAAATCCTGACTGGGTCTTCTGCGGCCATGATAACGACCCGGATCAAAATAATCAACACTAAACTCATTGGCGTTTCTTCTCGGACTATTTGGACTTGGACTGTAAAGTCTAGGAACTACAATCACTGGAGGACTGACCTTGCGCAGCGGCCCGAGTTTATCTTGGAACGACTCCCTTTTCTGCGACATTTCCTCCAATTCTGAATGCACTTTGCGGATTATTTTCCGCTCATTTGTTGATCCTTTTCTCTGGATAATGTCTTCCACAAAGCTGGGTAGATCTCTCAGCTGAGGAGGACTGGGCACAAAGCTCCCGTTGTCAACTCCCAAGCTCTGCGCCTGATCTTCACCACTCTCATCCACCTCGGCTTCTTTTTCCAGTCTCGCCTGTGGTGGACCACTTTGACGCACTGAAGAGGTGTTACTGGACGAAGCTTCTGTCATTTTATGCTCCTACATAAACAAACAAATTCCAGCGAAATTATAACATAGTAATAAAATGGGGGTTTTAATGCTGTTTTATTTAAACCTAAATGGAAAATATTACAATACAAACCGTTTAATTGACAACAATTGAATTACCATTATCTTTAATATTGTAGTTTAAAAAGAAAAAATATCAAACTTTCAAGTGTGAGCTACACATTTTTAATTTTGCGCTCTAAATGTTAATTGTCCGGCCATTTAAAGCAGGATTGCCGAAAATGACATGATTAGTCATACTGACCAAATTATGATTAATTCATGTATTTGACAAACATTTCATTTCAAAAATCGTTGGATTTCTTCTTTAAAATGACATGATTCAAGGCTTCGATGCAAATATTTAATGTTAAAAGCGTAATGTAGGAATGCATTTTAATTATCCATGGTTGTTGATTTTATTCACACGAGATTGTTATCCCACTAATAATCTAAATTAATTGTTTATAAATGCCAAAAGAGCCACCTTTTTTTCAATATCACCCTCATCTTACCTGACGCACATCATCACAGCAATAAAGCGGTACTGAAATACTGACTGGGTGCATCTGATGTCATTATGCCTACATAGAGACCGCATTCAATCATCACTGAATTCAGTTTTATAGAAAACGAGATTTTGGTAATGCTGGTTTTATGTTGCCCCCCCCCCCCCCGCCTGTGCTGTCGGTCCAACATTAAACTAAACAAAGGCTCAATATCACACAGGGCGTTGAACCAATGCTGTTTCAATGTTGGCCCATCGTCTACGACGCTGGCCCAACATTAAAACAACATTGGTTCAGTGCCTTGCTTATCGGAATGTACCGTGCTTGCTGATTATGACGTCTAGCACACTATGATTATTGCTGGTGATTTTGGTTCTAAAGACAATATATTACTATCAAATGTGTGTAAAATAACATAATGTTCTCTTGCAATATCTTGAAACTTATCTCACCCTGGTTCTTCACAATTTGCGTTATTTTCATATGAATATCCCTTTGGGTACATTAGGACTGCGAGCGTCCCTTTCAAATGTAGGTCTAATTGTTGATATAATTGGGGTTGTCTGTGAACCTGCATCATGGTTTATGTCACACTCGATACGGAACTTTAAATGCTGAATCCACCCTCATTATCAGCATCCTGTTGCTATAGATAAAGAGCCAGATTATATTGGTATCCGTGAAAAAAATATAACCGCGTGTATTATCATTATAGACCCACATGTCATGACCTGGTAGTATTAAAGATATTTAACTGATATATCAATGTAAAAAATGCCACTAATAACTGGACCCAAATATAGGAGTGAAATAAAAAAATGTATTTAAATGTACTTTCCGTGATTAAGTGAGAATTATTCATTTTATTTCGCTGATGGGCAATAGATAGCGGTATAGCTATATTGTTGATTACAAATATGACACTCCAATTTCGTATTATTTAAAAATACCGTTGTTCAAAGCTACTTTGCATATATGTTGACCACATAAGCTCAATAGAAAACATAAAAATAGGCCTACTAAACATTTCAAAAAGAAATTGGACAATTCTTTCCTTATGTAATTGTGATTTACAACTGTCATATAACTATCAGGAGCTGGTTATATATGCTAACGAAAGCAGGTTGGATGCTCATTCGATTCCAAGAAGATTTTTCACTGAGGCTACTTTTCTCACCCACACGGATCGTTTGTTGCATGAAGCTGCTGAATGTCAGACCAGCGATTACGTCTTTCCCAGCAAACACGATACATTGAATCAATGTTGGTTAATGTTGCTCCAGCGTCGTATACGGTGGACCGATCATGATAATAGATATTGATGCTAAACTACACATGCTGAATTAATTAACTATATTTTTGGCCACGATTAGATATAGCATACATTTCAGATTATTTTCTTTTGCTAATCCACATGATGTAAAGCTTATGTGGGCCAACTGTGATTTCAATATAATGATATCAGGTATGCTATCGCTAATCCCTGTTAATCACCAATGCAGCTCCTATGCTGATGAAGATCGTCACATGTCAGTAATTTGATATGATATAATCAGAAATAATAATCTATTATAATAATTCACTCACCAGGTGACGCTTACTGGCAACAGTCGCTAGGGCGCCTTATAGTCGTTTTCACTATTGTGTGATGAGTATAATGTTGAATATACTGTAGGGAGTGTTAACCCTTACAGCGCGGGGATCGACTTTAGTCGTCAGAATCTGACGTCTGTAGACGTCAGATTCTAACGACTAAAGTCGATCCCAGCACTGTAAGAGTAAAATATTTCTAATGGCCGTAGACCCATAACATATAGGTATTCAAATGAATCAGAAAGAGCTAACGAAGACATTTTTGATGATTTAAAATTAAAAACAACCCATTTGGTTGCGATGTTTTTTACAAATTATTTCAGCGCTTTAAGGGTTAATGGTTCAGTAGAGCTCGGTGAAAATAATTTTGATGATAGTTCTAATAATAATGATGATAGTTTTAATGATAATGTAGTCATGGTGTATCATGAATATGGTATCAAAGAACCTTCGTTCTTATCCAAATTAAAAGTGTCCGCTTTAAATATTTGTGGTTTGAGGAGTAAATTAAAATATCCAGATGTTCAGGATTATAATAACAATTTTGGTATGGGTGGAATTTCCGAGACAAAGTTACAATCATATGATGAAGTGGAATGTTATACCTTTTACAGCAAACCTAGATCAAAATGTACTCAGAGTTCAGGTGGTATTGGTATCTTTGTTAGGAATAATTTAGTCAATTATATTAAAATAATTCATGGAAAAAGTGAATGTGTGCTATGGTGTAAAATGACAGATACAAATGACTATGACTGTTTATTGCTGCTGGGTACTGTTTATATACCTCCTGATGGCTCAAAATATGCGAATGATGACAATTTTGAGGTCATATGTCATGATTTAATTGATCTTAGTAATAATTTGCCTATATATCTAATGGGTGATTATAACTCAAGAACAGGTACATGTACCTTCATGTCAGATTTTGAAAAAAATTATGATGATTTATTTAACAATTTGAATATTGACAAAGAAATAAGGTGTATATTAATCAATGAAACTAATTTGAATGATTTGGGAATAACAACATACATATTCTCACAAGATGTAAAAGTGGACAATTATGGTCATAGACTAATTGAGATGTGAAAAAAAAAATTATATTCATATTTGTAATGGTGGATTAGGAAATGATGCATTTTGTAGAAAAAATACCTGTACAGATGCCAGTGTTGTCGATTATGTGCTAGTTTCACCGATTTTAATGCCTTCAATTACTAAATTTGCAATATGCGAATTCGATAATATTTTATCTGATGTTCATTGTGCTGTTGTTTTAACATAAATATCAATTTCAATGTAGAACTACTTAATGAAGATGATAATGCTTCTGATGATATTAATGTGGATGAAAAAGTGAATTCATTATATGGAACAATGAAAATGACAATAATAATTTATAGGATTTATGTTCTTTAGAAAATGAATTAGATATATTATTGGAGTCGGATGATGTTGAGAATGCTAAGGATAATATTAACAGTTGTGTTTCTAAAGCTACAAATATTATTATGTCTAGTGCCAATCTATCTGGGATGGTAAAAGATAACAATGTTTATAAGAAGAAGAAAGAGAAAAAAGATAATAAGCCATGGTTTGATAACACATGTAGAGAATCTAGAAATAAATATAATGGAGCAAGGAATGTGTATAGAAATACACATTTAGACAGTGATAAAAATAATATGAGAGAGTTTGGTAAAAATACAAAAAACTGTAAATGAACAATTTAATAAGTATAAAAAAGAATTTTATAAAAAGATTATGAATTTCAAGTAAATAATTCCAAAAGAGTTTTGGAATATGGTAAGCAGTAAAGTCAATACACCTAAGTCTGCTGTGGTCAGAATTTATTTCACATGCTTATCAGGGATTAGATGTCCTTAAAGATTGTACAAGTCAAATATTAAGTGATGATGACATTGAAGTATATCTAAAAATGTATCTATTGTTATATGCAGATGACACCATAATAATGGCTGAATCTGAATGTGAGTTGCGAACAGCATTGGACGCTGCACATCATTATTTTTACTCTGTGGAAGTTGGCTATTATTACTGAAAAAACAAAAGTGATGATTTAAGGTAAAAGTAGAAATATTCCAAAATGTAATTATAATGGTTTGCCATTAGAAGTAGTTACTGATTATACATATTTGGTTATCGATTTTAACTATAATTTAATAAATGCAAGAAACATCTTTTCGAACAGGCACAAAAAGCTGTGTACAGTCTTTTAAGAAAAAGTAGAAACTTGTGTCTTCCCATAGATGTTCAATTACATTTGTTTGATCATATGATCAATTTTGCTTTATGGATCTGGAGTATAGGGTTGTGAAAATATTGATATTGTTGAAAAACTTCATTTAAAATTTTGCCGTATGCTTCTGGGAGTAAATAACAAGACTTCAAAATGTATGGTATATGGTGAATTAGGTAGAACCCCTTTACAAGCTAGTATTGATCAAAACGTATTGAATTTTTGGTCAAAAAAAAGTAATGCAAATGACAAACAATTTAGTAAAACTCTTTATCATGTCATGTATACGCTTAATAAAACAGGTCTGATAAAACCAGACTGGATTTTGCATGTTCAAAATTGTTTAAACAATTGTAACTTGTATAATCATTGGATTACACAGTGTGTACCAAATATAAATCAGTTTAAAAATATCGTCAAGGAAGATGTACACACTAAATATAAGGATTTGTGGTCATCATATGTTTTTAATAATAGTAAGTGATATAATTATAGGATGTTTAAAAAAAATGTGAAAATAAAAACTTCTTTGTTAAAATTGCCAGTGTCACTGAGAATTTATTTAAATAAGTTTAGAGTTTCGAATCATAAATCACCTATAGAGAGAGGCAGATATGGAAATTTGGAGCGTAGTGAGAGAAAATGTAATGTGTGTCGTGTGTTAGGGGATGAATTTCATTTTTTTTGTTTCAGTGCAGTATTTTTAATAACTAGAGGAAGTTATTTTTCCCAAAATATTATTGGTCCAATTTGTTCACCATCATATATCAGTATTATTTTATAATTTGTTTTTTTATTTGTATACAACCTCACATACCCATATGAAGATACTGTTAGTCAGTTATTTTTGTTATGTTATGTTTTTTTGTAAACAATAATGTATCTTTGGTGTCTTGAGAGTAATAAAGAGTTCAGAGTTCAGAAGAAATACAATACAATCAATTGTGTTTCATTTGTCTTCAATATCGACACGTGATCACGTCTCAACCAATCAGTGACTGACTTATTCCTTACAACGCTGAATTATGTTTCTAATAATCATGGAGACCAGAGGGTTTATTTATTTGAAATCATCATAAATGTTAGTTCTCTCCACTTCATCTGAATACCTATGTTATTGGTGTACGGTCATTATAATTTTTTTTAATTATTTCAGTGCGGCCGGAACCATCTCTAGACGTCAGAATCTGACGTCTGCAGACGTCAGATTCTGACGTCTAAAGATGGTCCCGCACTGGAAACCCCTGGAAACGGGTGAAACTGGCCATGATTCAAATCCCGGCCCGCCCTATAATACAATAACATAACCCTTGCATCCCTAAATGTATCTAGTTTAACGTCACCCACTGGCAATTCTGTGTCAAAACTCGATCTGATTATTCTTCACTGTTCGTCTAATAGCATTGACATAATTGGCCTTTGTGAGACATGGTTGGACGACTCCATTCACAATAACGACATTCTCATTCCTGGATATTTACCACCACTGAGGCGTGACCGGAACAGACACGGAGGGGGTGTTGCTGTTTATATTGGTGACACCTTAAATGCTAAAAGATGCCCCCTACTAGAACCAGACTCAGGTGAATTTATTTGCATCGATTTGCACGATAATTTTTCGCATTACATGATATGTTTCTTTCATAGACCTCCAAACACACCTGTCGCTGATTTTACTGATGGGATTTATTTTATTTTATCTCGAGCTGAAGCTGCGGCATTTTCAAACTTTTTCTTTCTTGGTGACTCTAATAGCAAAAACAAAGCATGGTGTTCATCTGATAATACTTGTCCTGCTGGCAAAAATTTTAAAACTCGCCCACTCGCTTTAGTGCCTTTTCACATTCATGTATCGATCACATCTTTACTAATATATCCTCATATATTATAATCGATAGCGGTGTTTTGTCCCGTGACGTCTGCTTTGACCACTCTCCTGTTTTTGTTAATATCCGACTTAATTCAAACATAAATCTTACAAGAGAAAAGTCTGGAATTTCAAGAATGCAGATTTTGACAAATTCCGCACGACTCTTCAAAATATATCTTGGAATAAAATTTTATCGAACAATGACGTAAACGAGACAACTTTAATTTTTATGGAAAATATAAATAAGGCAGAAGAGGCATGTATCCCTCGATACGATATTACTGTTAGGCCTAAAGATAAGCCCTGGTTTTCAGGTGACCTAAGACGATGAATTAGGCGCAGAAATAGAATGTTTCACCGGTGGCGCCGAGAACCTGATAATTTAAGGTTGCGTCATTTTGTATGTCGAACTTCGAAAACTCACTGTTGCAAAGATAAGGTCATCCAAAATTGAGTACGAACTTGGCTTATTTCAAAAACTAAACGAAATTAATGTAAGTAACAGTAAGTCTTGCATGTAAAACATTAATGGACAAGAAACCTGTAATAAACTCTCCCTTATCTATTAACGGGGAATTTATTAGCGATAATCTAAAAAAGCAGACTGTTTTAACGATTACTTCATAAAACAATCGAGCATTGACGAATCTAATGTACGCATCCCTTATCTTCCTCTTTTTTGTAATACTGTGCAACCTGTAATACCGGACCCTGTGCAAACCGGAATTCTGTCTATACCGTAATAATTATTTGGTCCCGAATTAATTACACTCAAAACAATGCTAATTAACCCTCTCCAAACCGGAACCTGTGTACTCCGAATACCTGACTCATTATTTTCCACAAATGCATAAATTGATTTTTTTTAAACATTTTTTTTAAATCGCATGCCGTGCACTATATGTTAAACAGGTGGCGGCAAGGTGACGTAACATCCTGCTTGTTATCTGTTTTGGAGAAGGTGCGAAGCTATTGTTGGTAACACCCTCTCCGCGTTAGAGAACCTGTTATATAGCGCCTTTACTTTGAGATTCGTAAGATATTTTAACAACATAATGGATTAATATAATAATTAGTTAACATATTATTATAACAAAATCTTTGACTAATAAAATATTAAAAGTTCGTATCAATTCATTAACATATCAGTGCATTCAACATAAATAATTCTCACGCAAATTAAACTGTGTTTTTGGAATAATTTATTATGTTTGTGATACTTAATGACCCAATAAATAAATAAAGAACGGTAGGTAAAATATAAAACATATTCGACTTATTCTTTCATCGCTGGATTATTCCTAAATTATTTTGGACTCCTAGTCAAGGCATTAATTGTATTAAATGATATAATCATATAGTATCGATCATTTAATCCAACGTCATACATTCCAGAAAGGGTGGGGGCCCTAGGGAGTGGTTAGCACCGCTGCCTTTCACGTCAGAGTTCGGGGTTCGGTTCCCGGTCTCGGCGGTTTGAGAGAAACAAAAATGTTTCTTTCCCATCCACGTGTGAAAGTCAGTATTGTGGGGAGCCTCCGTGACCGAGAGGTAGCGTGCTCGGCCTCAGACCGTCAAGGCTTGAATTTCGACTCCTGTGTCTGGAGGACAGTGTCATCTCATTCATCTCACCATCCTCAGGAGGTTCTCCTGGCCCAGTTTAGCCTATATGTGCACAAAGGTGGCCTAAAGCCCGATTCATTTCATTTTATTTCATTTACATTCCAGAAAATATATAGAAGTTACCAAACAAACGAGTGTTGTCGTCATAAAACAGTTAAAATAAAATGATGCGATATGATGTCGTTGTTAACAAATATGCTCCGTGTGTGAAATGTGTGAAGGACGATTACACGAATGTAATCTTATTTTAGATTAGGCGCTAAAAAATCAATGTTTATAAAATGACAAATGCGCTCCGTGTGACACACAATTACAAAAATGTACTGTTATTTTAAGTTAAGTGCTAAAATTGTAAATATATACATTGATAAATATTATTATCACGGACACAATATGTATACCCGCTACTAGTTTTACTATGTATACTAGCTGCATTATATTTGAATAATGTTTGAAAAAATAATAATGCATTGATTATTATATGCTTATTATTTTAATATAATAAAACATCTTTAAAAAATAGATCTTTCATTATATGTATTTTTTTTCATTCATCCACTTATTATTTGCAGTCCTACCGACGACACATCCTGAATTATAACCCTCATGTCAATTGTACAAGTTATCGTTGCTTGTTCTTCTCCATAAGCAAAACCCCTGTCTAAACCGGAACCTGTCCAAACCGGAATAAAACTTTGTCCCCAAGGCATTCCGGTATGGACAGGTTTTACTGTACTAAAATACTGACTAAAACTGTTGAATCGTCTGAAGTTTTTATAATTTTAAATACTTTAAATATAAATAAAGCAACTGGACCAGACCAAATTGGTAACAGAATCTTAAAAGAATCGTGTCGTGTATTGGCAGAGCCTTTATCTTAACTGTTTAACATTTGTATTCGCTCGGGCATTTTCCCAAGCGCTTGGAAACGGGCACATGTCATTCCTTTACATAAAAGTGGTGATTAAACACTTTGTAATAATTATAGGCCCATTAGTCTTTTGTTATCTGTTTCAAAAGTATTCGAAACAGTCATTTTCAAACATATTTACCAGGTTTATTTTAAATTACACAATCTGCTCTCAGAAAAACAATCAGGATTTATTCCAAGGGATTCTACGGTAAATCAATTAACAAAAATATGTCACGATTTTTTTTCTGAATTTGATAAAGGCAATGAAATATAAGCGATTTTTCTAGATTTCCCCAGAGCTTTTGATAAAGTTTGGCACAAAGGTCTATTATGTAAATTAGGTAGGTATGGTGTAAATAGATCATCTCTTAATTTAATGGCAAGATATATTGGAGATAGGAGACAACGTGTTATAATGCAAAACGCCGAATCAGCGTGGAGGCCGATTACAGCTGGTGTTCCACAAGGATTGGTCCTTGGACCACTTTTGTTTCTTTTATACATTAATGACTTGTGTGATGACATAGAATCGGTGATTTATCTTTTGTGACTGCTCACTTTTTCAAAAAATAGACAAAAACTATCACAAGTACGTTAACACACTAAATAGAGACTTGAAAAAATATCAAAGTGGTGCAAACACTGGCTTTTTATCCTTGATCCACAAAAATGTGTATGCACGCTATTTTCAAAAAAACAAATACCAACTTTATTGCCCCCTATTATTCTAAATGCCACCAATTTAAAGACGGTTTATTCTCACAAACACATTGGTGTGATATTAACTAAAAAGATGACATGGTCTGAACACATACTATATTTCACTAATAAAGCAAAAAAGCGAATACACCTCTTAAGCGCCTTCAAGTATTCTATGAGCAGATATGCACTTTTTCGATGCTATCTTTCTTTTGTACGCCCTTTATTAGAATACGCAGACATAATTTTTGATAATTGTTTTAAACAAGAAAAGTCGATGATTGAAAATTTACAATATGCAGCATTACGTCTCGTGACAGGCGTGAAGAAAGGGACCTCACGCAAATTGTTATTAAAAGATTGTGGGTTATGCACAAAATTTAAGCAATCAACCATTAAAAGTGACGTGATAGTTAACGCTGAACTAGATGTTCAAACTAAATTAGATAACCTTCATAATGCTCACTTTAACGATAAAGTGAGGTTTAAGTCTATGGTCATTAAATATATAAAGAAACTTAATCTCGGTTCATCGCCTGGTAGTGACGGGCTATTAGCTGAACATCTGAAATATGCGATTAATAGCAAAATAGTGGACTACCTCAGGCTCAGTGTAATGTTTACCATTTGCATCAAGTATGGAATTGTATCCCCCTCTTTTTCACATGGCTTGCTGGTTCCAATTTTAAATAATACAACACTTGGTCCTACCAATGCTAGAAATTATAGAGCTATAACTATTTCGAGCACATTATCAAAAATTCTACAACTGTATATATACTTGATGCAGCTAGGAATCATGTCCTTAGCGAAGTACAGTTTGTGTTTGTCTCTGGTAGAGGCACTGATATGGCTACATATTTTGCTAATGATGTGTTTTCTTATTGTACGAAACGTGGATCACCTGTTTATACATGTTCGTTGGACGCCGAGGGTGCTTTTGACGTAGATCCGCACTCAGTTCTTAAAAACAGCTTTAAATGTAGTACCTGATCACTGTTGGAGAGTAATGGTTCACTGGTACAGCTCTATTACTGTGCGTATTAAATGGAATGATAAGCTAAGTGACTCCATAAAAGTGTGCAAGGGCACGCGACAGGGTGGACTGTCCTCCCCTTTCCTTTTTAATGTATTCTATCAAGACTTGGTAAATGACTTGTCAAATAGTGCGGATGGCATAAAAATAAAAAATGTATCGTATAATGTATTTTGCTACGCTAATAATATTTTGCTTGCCAATCTCACAGTCACTGGCTTGCAGAATAATCTAGATGATCAATACATAGCAGACCACGGGATGAGATTAAACCCTTTAAAAACTGAATGTGTATCTTTCGGTCAAAATCATTTTGTCTCAAGTCCTGTATGGTCCTTGGATAGTGTGGCATTAAATACCTGGGTGCTACTCTGGCTAATAAACCGAGTGCACATGTTAATGATAGAATTGCCGCCTGTAGGAGAGCTTACAAGCTAAACTGATAAAGACAAGCATAGGTGTTCATAAGTTCTGCAAAAGCTCTCCTATTTTGCAAGCTCTCAACATCAGCAAAATAGAGTCTATTATAGATAGAAATTCTTTAGAGCTGATCCGATCGATGCTCTCTAGCTCTTCAAGGGCTAGACCATTTTATCTTCACTTAATCAAATAACATGCTTCAGATGAAATGATCGGTCACAAAGAACTGATTTCTAGGGTCAATCTGACATGTGAAAAGTACGGCATATCTGTCTTGAAATATATTTTTGATGACTCCTATTCGCGAGTTATCAAGAATAATTTTACGAAAGGATGTGCCGTACAAGACGGTCTGACTGACAGTGGACGTGTACTTTTAGAAAATAACATTTCACAAAACAAAACACTTTTAAACTTAATGCTACGTGCCTTTTAGTATTTACAAACACAATTTTGTATTCACTGTATTTTCTATCTAGAGAACTGCTTGCCCAACTTGAGCGGCGGTGAACATAACAGCTATCTAAAACGAGTAAACATTTTAGATTTTTTTATTGTACATCTGAACAGTTTCGGCTCTCTTTTTTACCATCTCCTGTGAGTTTATGGACTAAATTACCTGCCAACATTCGTTCATGCACAGTTTTATCCAGTTTCAAAACGAAATTACTCAAATTTCTCTGCGTTAAAACAAAAGTGCCTATGCAATTCTCCATTGGCGACAGAACAGACCAAATCAATCTATGTCAAATTAGGCTGAATTTTTCGACCCTAAATGATCATTTATATAACAAATTATGTATCGAAAGCCCTTCATGTAGTTGCAGTGCTGTTCCTGAAACAACACTACTTCTTTGACTGCTTAAACTATCAAGATCAACGCCAAGAAGAATTATTTAGTTCCATTAACAATTTTCTTTCTCCAGATTATCCACTTTCATTTGAAATATTGCTACGTGGTAATACAGACCTAACAGTTAATAACAATGTTTTTCTCACCACTGAAGTCCTAAAATTCATTCACAACTCAGCTAGATTTATGTAACAACTTATTGCTACTCTGTCTCGCTCCACTGGTGAACAAAGTCAACATAATTATCATATAATCATAATGTATTACAATGGGCATGTGTTTTGTGAACAATCATTGTTTTCTCTCTATCTTTCTATTGTATTCTATTGTTTCTATTTGAGGAAACCACTTAACTAGCTATTATGTAGCTATTATGTGATCCCCTCGAAATAAATGTGTTTGTACTAACTGGCCCTGATTAACATCATCGTTGCCAAGAGTGCTCACAATAGGCGCCCATCTGTCTAAACCATCGCCTTACAGTTTAGAAAGATGGGCGTGGCAATTTTTTCAGAATAATTTCATGGATTTGCCCAACATTTAAAATGAGCATTGTTTCAACTTCTCTTGTTTGCTGAGATATACTGGTCTTATCACATTTACCAGGCTATATATAGAGAGAGGCCATTGAAGCTAACCCTTTAAGCCCTCACGATGCATTGAAGCATCATTTTACATCCTTGAAAGCAGACTTAATTTTCCTACAACCAAGGGTTTTAGAAAGAAAATTTCCATGAAACTAGTTTACCAATACATGGTAATTTTCTATGATTTTCAAACCTTATCAAATCATCTTCATCCACTACAAGGCGAGAATTGCGACAGCAATTCGCGGCTTGTAGTGGATGAAGATGACACCGGTAAATTCAGGCTTGAAAGGGCTGAAACGCGTTGTTACATGTTATACCGTGTCCTGCAGTGGAGTAGCATGTCCAAAATCCACTAATATCGCATTTGGTGAATTTGCGTGTTGGAGATTTGAAATTTGCGAAAAAGTGATCTACCGTTTGTAAATACTATACTGTTTATATAAATGAATGTCTAACGATGCTACAAAGGAGGATATAATGAAACTACGACACCCTGTTTTATCGTATGTTAACCCTTTTAAAAACGCTGAAATATTTTTATAGATAAATATATATTTATAGACGACGGTAAGTCTATGCAGACTTATGCGTCATTAAAATGAACATATGTACATGACTATATGTCGGCGCGCGGAAACATATATTATGTATATTAAATTTTATACTCTTATGTTTACAAGAGAGCTTATAAATAGCTTATAGTATGTGGAGAATCCCTCGTCTGGCGCTTAATGCGTTATTTGGGCCATTCACCTGAAAAAAAATATGTTTATATTATAGTTTTTGTACATAAATGAATACCATTATAGTTGCTGCCCAGCTTGCAGAGGCTTCTATAAGCCTGTTCTAGCGCAACACGACCAATGTTGCATATAATATTATGAGGATATAATGTGTTTATTTTTTGTATCTTTTTTAAAATATATCTATTGGTCAAAAGCTAAATAAAATAAAATATATACAACAAGACTAGTTCGGTAAAATCACATGAAAATTACCATATGCATGCTAAGTTAACATATAAACCAAGAGACCAGAGGATTTTATAATATGAAATCATCATAAATATCTCAGTTAGCCCTTTCTGCTTCATTTGAAGACCTATGTTATGGGTCTACGGCCATTATAAATATTGTACTCTTTCACTACGGGGATCGACTTTAGACGTCAGAATCTCACGCTGTAAGGGTTAGATAAGGTTTGGGACATATTGCATGGAATAACTAAATTATCAGTATGATGACCCTACTTTTTTACTCTCTGCTGTAGCATAGTATATTATTATAGCTTATAGACGAAATTTCACATACCAAAGTCTGTAGTTTTGAAATATCGACACAAAATTATGCCTAGAGGCAGAAGTATCTAGACCAGGGTAAGGGTTTAAAGGGACCGTTAATTAGATGAGGAATTCTCGGTTCTTTTTTATAAGAATTTTTCGTGGATTTGAATCGAATACAATTAAAAATGTATACTAAACCTTGCATATATACTGTACATGCTCCGTAGACCGGGAACTAACCCAGCAGACACAATATGTTGAATCAATGTTGGTTTAACGCTGGTCCAGCGTCGTAGACGGTGGACCAATGTTATACCAACATTGATTCAACGTTTTGTGTCTGCTGGGAACCAACCCATCCATGTCTTACAGGTGTTCTGTATCTGCACGTATGCTTGTACTTTGTAGTATACTAGTTTTCCGTCTCAGTGCAGACTTCGTACCATGGAAGGTTCCTTGCCCATCCAGTGTTATCATCCACACATAAAGGTATATTCAATAAAACGATTTTGTTATTTTTCCTATAAATAAAATTATTTATAAAATAATTATTTGATGTATTGGACAATGATGTATTTTCAGAATACATTACTGTTCAAGACATCAAATCATTATTTTCCCTTCTCAAATATTGTCCTCGAAATCTATGATATCCACCAAAGTATTTTGAGAAAGTGTCCTGCTTTCTAACATGCTCTTAGAAAACAGGACATCCCCAGAATGAAATTGTCAGGAAGTATGACACTTTTTCAAAATACTTTTGTAGATATGGTAGATTTGGATGACAATATTTGAGAAAATGAAATAATGATTTGACGCGGTAAGTTTATCCATGTTGAAATAAAATCAACAAAAGTGTCCATTTTCATGCCGATATTTTGTGAGCAGCCATCTATTATACAATAGGTAGGCCTATACACCAAATTGATCTCAATTCGTACATGTGTTTGCAAGGTGGTAGAATAGCTATTAAGAATATATCTAAGCACAAAATAGAACACGTTTAGCCTGGCTAAAATATGCGAAAACTGTGAATTTCGACTCATTAGAAAGCAGGGCAACATGAAATAGTATCACCCATGACACCATGTTATAAAGAGTATCTGCATGACAAGTCTACAGGAGGTGATATTATCGTGAAGTCACCGAAGTGTGGTGATCAGTCAACTAAACAGTCCATCGACCTAAGACGTCACCGGTGTGTTGACCCTTCAGTTTCTCAGATGTACATTATATTTGAGGTTGTGATTTATTCTGATGGTCCTCTTTAGTAGAAGACAAGACAGAGTTGCCAGAAAGGCACATGACATAGTATATACAATATTCACATTTTGCAATAATAAAATTTACATATTATTATTTTCACAAACATAGCCAGCTTTTTAAGGTTTTCACCCTTAATCTGTTTTAAAAATGTATGTAGGTAAAAGGTTAAAGGTCTTACGTCATATTTTTAATTGATAAAATGTTTATGTTCTTCTTTAAAATTAGGACAACAAAGTAGATAATAAAATTCAAAAAAAAACAAAAAAAAACAAGGCAATGATTGATTCAACCATAATCCAGAAAATGCGCAATTGTTCAGAGTTGTCTTAACAGTTTCCACCCATTCAGACTTAAATATATTTTATATCTAATGTATATAATAAAGAGTAGATCGTATTTGAGATCTTGTGTTTTTCACCAGAACATAATCTGGCCCAAAATGTTAGCATACGTGATTTAATATCAACTTCTAGGGGAATTGCACCCAATTCTCCATAAACCATCATAGAGGAAGTGAACTTATTTACAGATAACACATATTTAAAAAATATAAGCTGGAGTCTTTCAAGTATGTCACATTTTTCGCTGCCCCATACTTCAGCTCCGTACAACACTACCGGTTTGACAAGTACATTAAAACGTTTTACCATTATATCCATCGAGAGAGATAGATTTCTGATTTTTTTAAGTAGAGCAAACATCGCTCTGCATCCTTTCTGATATAAATGTGATTTTGCTATTTTAAATTTGGCATTGTAGTTGAAGACTAATCCTAAGTAGTTATACTCCTCTACATTATCAAGTATAAATTCTCCGAAATTAAGAATATGGTGTCTTCTTAATTTTCCTCACGAAAAAAATAGAGTTTTGGTTTTATTTACATTGATGTGCAGGTCGAAAGTATCACAATATTTCATCCAATGATGCTTGTAGGTCATTAGGATTTTCTGTATTATTATATTACTGTATCATCAGCGTACAAAAGTATATACAGTTTAAAAAATGTTACAACTTCTTCATGAAGATGCTCTTTTTGTAAGTTTTCTATGTCTTTTAATCCGTTGCATTTTTGCGATATGAACGATTTTAGGTCGTGTAGATACAATGTATATGGAGAACAGAAGCGGAGACAATTTTTCTCCCTGTCGTACACCGATGTTACAGGTGAAAAAGTCTGACAGTTTCTCTGCTGTTAATGCTACGCTAGATTTGGCTTTTTCATACATGTTTTTTATGATATCAAATAATTTTTCTGAAATCCCAGAGGCTAGCATCTTTGACTACAACGTTGATCTATTTATAGTGTCAAATGCTTTTTTATAATCGACGAAACAATAGTACAATCGCTTACGCTTACTGAGATACAGATCAGCTAGTGATTTCAGAACAAATAGGTGATCAATAGTTGAGAAATCCGATTTAAAACCTGCTTGTTCTGCTTGTACAATATTGTCACGTTATTCGGACTTCTTGTCAGCATATCTACCGAGCGGTGATGGTAAATTTGCCTAACAAGCGACCCCGGTTCTTTTAACAACCACTAAACTCTTCTTTACTGCCTTTATGGCTTCTGTGTAAATACATTACACAGATTATATCAGGATCTGACACCAGGTGTTGAAATACCGAAAATAATAATAGCTAAAACGCATGAAAAAGTGCAGAATTAACGAAACAGACGGTTTCGACGTTTTCGGTAATTAGGTCACTTTAACCCGCTTTAAACTCATGAATTGCTTATATAAATATCAGGGAACTTGATTCACTGATCTTAAATCACCTTCATACAACAAATATTTCTGTAAAACATACCACTTGATATGCACTTTATTATATGAACCAAACACACAAATAACTATATATACACTTTTGATATAATACAGACACATGCACGAGAGAATAATTTGTTATTCTCTTGACCATTAACTAGATCAATGACTTCACAGAGAATTTAAACCATTAACTAGGTCAATGACCTTACAAATTACAGAGAAGTGAGAATGTATGAAATACTGCTAATCCATAACATAAAACCCACTGTCTACATAATCCCATTTAAAATCCCCTATTTGCTTAACTCTTGTCCAAATATACCAAGAAAAAACAAGTATTCATAATATACCACACTTAATATCCAACACTACTCTAACAATACTGAAGCCTTGAATTAACAACTCTAATACACTTAATATCATATAAAATCCTTGCCTTAATGTTAAAGCCTAATCATAACACATATCATTATAATTCTAAACTACTTCAAAAATAATTGCTGCTATATTTCTAGCATTCCATTCCAAACTAACGATAACCTATGCTATCCAACTAATAATCCACTAACTCCTGTTATAATTGCAACCTATTTTATCATCCCTAACACCATTTCTCGCTATTACTGCAATTTAGAATTAGTAAAGATCTCATTATTGCCAAGAATAAGTAAAAGGGGTAAAGATAAGTGATTCCATCTAAGTAAGTCCAGCCTTATATTCCACCATATAATGCTATTGCAAATAACCTAAAGGTACGGCACTACTGAACTGTAGCTCTCAACCAATAAAAGTGAATCACTGACAAGTTCAGGTATATAGCCCCCCAGAATTATATCTGACACTAAATGCCACTAAAAATAAGGTTTGTGTTTAGTTCTTTACATAGTACTGTAGGACAGTTGTACATTACACCCTACAATTCCTAGGTTGCAGCCTGCTAGAATATAAATATAACTAAGAGCCCTAAGCATCCACCATGGTTTCGGTTACTTAGGCGGCAAATAGGATACTATAGAATCACTTTATATGATCTACACTCGAAAGTCAACAAATAAAGACTCTCCAACGACTGATGGGAGTGCAATAGAGCAACCCTCTTTCAGATCCCCTAACTACCACTCACAACATCTTAGAGCAACCCTTCAATAAGTTACCCAGGGTAAACATACTAAGGCTTGTCCCTGAACTGCCTGATCCAACCATCTGATTAACATGCTACTATTGAACAATACAGGAATAAGAACCAGGAACTAATTTCACTAGGACAACCTAAGACCCAAATGTCAAAGCTCTCTAAACACCTATTTACCAATTTTCCCTTTGAGAACCTACTACAAACTCCTTATAGATATATTCTAAAATTCTGCTGAAAGAAACTGATTTAAACACTTTCACTACGCAGCTGCTTCTGACCACTATTCTAATCCCACCTAGATTATAAACACAGTCCTATTTCCTTATACTAACATAGAAATATCCATTATATATCCACATCACCCTCACTGACCCACTTGAAATACATTGAACCTACTAATTACTGACTGAATACTGCTGGTGGCTGACCTACTTCCTTAAACTGACCTAAATAAATTCGACTTCCAGCCTAGATATTAACTGGTTCACCTAGCACTGTCAACTGACCCACTTGCTGGCTGACCTACATAGAGTGACCTAGAACTATCAACTGATTCAATGCTAGTGGCGCTATCACTGTATCTACTTTAGACTGTATCTACTTTAGACTCAACCACTGTCTCTCAATGGTGACCTACTTAGATTCAACTATTGCATTTCAGTGGTGACCTACTTTTAGACTCAACCACTGACTCTCAGTGGTGACCTACTTTTACCAATTAAATTACATTGGATGGCTGACCTACTTCTAGGTTGACCTATACTCTAGTATTTATAACTGTTGCACTGGACTTAGGAGAGAGAGAAGAGAGATCTAAACGAGTTGCTGGCTGAGCAGCAGATTGACTAGCCCAGTCTAGAAGAGCGCGCAGCGCGAGGGCTGACGCGAGATTATGCACTAGTTCTGGTATAAACCTTATAGTGCCGCTCTCTTTTCACCTGGTGAGGTAGGTGATTGTACAAGCATTGGCAAGAAGTCCAGGAGTCAAGGAACCAGGCAGGGCTGCTGAACCATAACGAAACAGCTGTTTTAGCGACCAGCCACCAGAGTAAAGGGCAAGGACTGACCCTTTTGAGATGTGCTCTGCTTTCTGAGCAGTGTGTTTGAAACCACCATCATGAACCGTCATCGTTAGCCAACCATCCGTGTCCGCCGTGCCATCACCCAAGCTAGCAATGTAATGATAAAGAGCTCATTGCTTAAGACCAGACTCCGCCTCCTGCAGTGCTATGATAGAGAGCCCACTGCCTCATGTGTCTCACAAAACGGCTCCTTTCAGAGCCCCTGTTCTCTGTGGGAACAGGAGTTCAGGAGTTCAACCGATATCCGTCAACCGTCAACCGTGTTCTTGTCTCATGCAGTGTGATAGAGAACTCACTGCTTTTGGTATGTCACACAGAACGGCGCCCCCAGAGCCCCGTTCTATGTGTGAACAGGAGCTCAACCGTTATCCGTCATCAACCGTCAACCGTATTTAAGCGTCAGCCTGGATTGCAGCCAGCAATTGATCCAGAATTGTATTAGAGCCTGATCGTTTTTGAACGATGATTCAACACCAGATCCTTGAAACACTGTGTGTTTTCAAGTGATCTAAATGTTTTAACTGCCAATACCGTCATCCTAGTTTTGATCATAGGGACATTAGTGAGGTCATGCAGATCTATTGTTCTCATTCTGTCCAGGTAGGTTATACCAAGTGCTAGTCTCAGGCACTTGTTTTGAAAGATCTGCATTTCCTTCACTTGTGATTCCCTTAAAGCTCCAGTTATCAGTGAACCATATTCAAGGACAGGGCGTATAAAGCACTTTGATTGACTAGCCAAGCCAGAGCAGCCAAATTTATACAACCTTCTGACCAATCAAAAGGCAAAAAGTCTGACCAATCACAAAGTCTGACAGAAAACGAGTCTGCTTCCCCCACTGAACTAGACCAAATAAAACGAATTAAACTCAACCTACTTTTACCTTCAAATAATCTCACATTACTAGTTATATTAAATCACTAATTCCCATCTAACCTACAGTTATGTATACCCTTCCCTTGGAAAACATGACTGATAATACTCTGTAAACTAACAAGATCTCAACGAGATCGCTATACATTCTCACATCGTTCACGTCAAAATAAAAAATAGACATATAAAATCACATTAATAAATATCACTATATACATGATAAAATAGTAGATGAAAAGATCTTTAAAATGATACCAAGATCGTGAAAATTAGACAACTAGAACTTGGTTAATTTTGACTCGACATCTCAATGTTTACATTCTCTAAAATGTCAACAACAATGGCGACCACGAACTTGCGCCGAAATCGGCTTAGAAAGGTTGGAAATATACATAAAAACAATCAAACTAAACATTATGAAACATGACATGTAATAAAACTATACAAAACTGTAAAATAAAACAATGCAAATGTTCATTATTTTGTTGAGTGGCACACTAAATTATAAATAAACACAATTAATAAAAACGTGCTTAGCACACAATGATAGTGAGCGATAATAGGGTGATAGGCATGACGTTAGTCAGTCTGTGAGGGAGTTTGAAGCTGGATCGTCACATTATTGTTATTTTCAATAAAAATGGTTAATCTTCTATTTAAACAGCTTGTGAACAGTTTACCAAAAAAGATATCAGATGTCGTAGGCCTATATCAGACCAAAATACTGTATAGATCACTGTATTATATATTCTGCCATGCAAAGCCAAAATGCAGTAACTGCTTACTTGAAAGTAAACTACCTTTTAACTTTGTAGAGCAGTGTTGGTGAGCCGTTTTAAATCTAAAAATGTTTGTCGAGGATCTTTTGGACATGTAGTGCATGTACTGTATATTACTGAATATCAGCACGAACATATATAGATATTCGGATACTATCAGAAACAGACAGTATGCCTAAAGCAGCCCCTTGGGATGACATCAATGTTCGTTTTTAGTTCCGTACTGAAGTAGTGTATCCCACGGATCATATTTTTATTTTTTTCAGAATTTTCATATTTTTACAAATATTTTTAATCAACATTTCTATGAAACCAGAAGAAACCCAAACAAACTATTTGTATACCTGAAGGACGATTGAATGTTTTCACAGCATTGGGCCACATGCTGTTGGCATCGGCCCAGCGTTGGGTAGACAATCAGTGCTGCAGGTGTGTCCTCCCGTGTCCTGACTATGAGACACCAATTAGCGGCGACTGGTTTGATCTTACCGTCTGATACGTGGGAATATGTGATCTAAAGTGGTGAATATTGCTGACTTGTTTTGTTTACATGGCAATATACGACCTGAAAATACAACTATTTCACTATTTTTCAGTGCTTTAAAATTGTTTTTTGACTTTTTCGTATTTTCAATTAAGATCAGTAGGCTATATAGCTTCATCTAAATTAAATTTTCAAAATTGACAACATTGAAAATGTCTCATCCCAAGGGGTCCCTTTAATAAAAAATAATATCATACGGGCATAGCCTATACATCCTAATCTGTAAATTTACATGGGATGGAGCATATGACGATCATTAAAGCCACTCTCACATAATTGTGATTGCATCAACAGTTGAGGTGCATATCTCAAGTAGTCAAAAGTTAAATCATAACAGGCCTATATTTTTCAATCCTTTGTACATTGTTCATATATATCGTCTTGCCTGAGATAAATGAGAAACATTTTCCGTCAAGGACAATAAACAGTACAACACATAAATATGAATGTGGCTTTAGGTCACTTGTGTGCACATGAAGGCTAAACAGGTAAACCTCCTTCGGATGGTGAGATAAATCACATGACCCTCCAGATACAAAAAGCAGTCTGAGGCTGAAAACGCTAGCTCTCGGTCACGGTGACTCCCAACAATACATAACTCTGGGGAAAGAACGCGTTGTTTCTTTGAAACGTGAAAACCAGAGCAAGGGTGGGGTGACAGGCAGTCAGCGTAACCAAATACACCAGGGTACCCGCCTCGTGCAGTTGCAGATTTGAAGTAAAGCACCAATTAGAAATTATAATGGAATGTAAGTAATATTTTCGTCTAAGTAATATTTTGTTCAGCGTCAAATAAATGAAAAATACACATATTTTTCTTGTTCTTTTTGTTCTTGTCCGCCTTATTCTTCTTTTTTGTGGGTTCTTTTTGGTCTTCATGTCTTAATTGTTTTTTCTCGTGTTCTTCTTGGACTTCTTTGTCGTTTTGTTCTTCTTGTTTTTCTAATTCGTTCTTGTTCTTCTTCGCTTTTCTCTTCCTCCTTCTCCTCCTCCTCCGCCTCGACCTCCTCCTCCTCCTCTTCCTCTTCCTCCTCCTCCCTCCTCATCCTCCTCCTTCTCCTCCTCCTTCTCATCCTCCTCCTCTTCCTCCAAAATAAGCAATGCAGCACTCCTGGCCCAGTTCAGCATATTTGTGCACAAAAGCGGTCTAATGTCACGTTCATTTATTCATGTATATCCATTGAAACTCGAATAGCGCAAGCAAAAAAATCGCACTTACATGTATTATCTTTAAGATTAGATTTTGAAATGAAATGAAATGAATCGGGCTTTAGGCCACCTTTGTGCACATATAGGCTAAACTGGGCCAGGAGAACCTCCTGAGGATGGTGAGATGAATGAGATGACACTGTCCTCCAGACACAAGATTCGAAATTCGAGCCCTGGCGGTCTGAGGCCGAGCACGCTACCTCTCGGTCACGGAGGCTCCCCACAATACTGACTTTCACACATTGATGGGGAAGAAACATTTTTGTTTCTTTGAAACCGCCGAGACCGGGAACCGAACCCCGAACTCTGGCGTGAAAGGCAGCGGTGCTAACCACTACCCTAGGGCCCCCGATTAGATTTTGAAGAACCGTAAAAGTAAGAACCACGATTTTTTAGCATTAACATGCTGCCACGAAAAAGCAAACAGTAGCAGTTACTGCTGTTTGTTTTTTGAAGGATAGCATAGAAACGAATTATTATCAGCGCCTTGATATTATGATTGATATTATGCCCTTTATAGTAGGACATGATCCATTTATCACTAAGCATTGCTAACTGTGACCGGCATAGATCACATTCCAGCTCTTTGTCTCTATGTCATATCATGTCATGTACTAGTACAGACTGCCTGTGATTTCGGACCTCGACCACTTCGGACCTGGTGATTTCGGACGCCTATCGATGATTTCGGACGGTCATTTCGGACGGTATGCGGTGAATTCGGACGCCGCGGTGAATTCGGACGGTGATTTCGGACGTTGTGCGGTGAATTCGGACGCCCAGCTTAGTAGTCTTTTATATCACTATTTTGGTACTAATATCGCTAATTTCGGATGGTGATTTCGAACAGTGATTTCGGACGGTGATTTCGGACAGTGTGATGTATAAAAAACCTTAACAGAGTACTCTTTTATATTCCTGTACTAGCATCGGTAATTTCGGACTGTGATTTCGGACGATATTATGCATAAGGAAACCTAATACAGTTACATGCATAGTCATCTTTTTTCAAACTCTTATGCATATCATTTTAAAAATACAAAGATCAGCAAACAACGGTTGTGGCAAAACGGCAAGTTCCCTCTCGAAACTGCGGTCAAGATAATGCAAGCACAATTTTCAAATGGATGAAATTTATAGATAATTAATTTTTTTATTATAATTATTATCATTTTCACGACCCTAGCACATTATTAACGGGAAATAATACAATGATAATTATTTAAACAATAAATATTCTATTTTAGGATGTTGATTGTGAGCATCAGCAGAATAAGGGTTAATTACTTGCTGATAACGCTTGTCGCGATTTAGAGTCTGCGTGCTGCAATAAACCTAAGGTAACCTACGAATATGTTATAATTATACAACACAACACTCTACTTTGTAGGTGATTTTGCAACTGAGCTTAATCGGATTTAAAGTAATTCTTAATGCATGTTAAATTTTAAAACAAATAATTGACGTGGAATACACGTCTTGTTATCATGGTTATCGGGACGCAGAGGGTTAACGATCCGGTGTGTCTGCGTTCACGGCCCGCGCGTCCGGCACAGACGAACCGGTGTCACACATAAATGTTGAACGAAGTTAACAATGCAGACAGTTAGACAATAAAAGTATGCTTGTTCAAGCACTTCTTTGAAATCCTATATCTACAATTCCTGTTAGCATGATCAGTGAGTCACTCAATAATCTATGTAGGCCCCTACGCTCAAATTTATCATTCATAAAAATAACATCTCAAGTGCTGCTCGCCGTGCTGACAGCAAACACGATACGTTAAAACAATTCCGGACGAATGCTGCATCATCTTCTACGACGCTGGCCCAGCATTAAACCAGCATTGGTTTAACCTCTCAATGGGTGGAGAATGAAATGTCATGGTCGCACAAATGTGAAGTAGAATTTATATGTTTTTATTAAAGCTGTATATCATTATTTTTATACTGTAAATATCTACACTGTCATCATGGCTTCCTTATAAATAATACCGTCCGAAATCACCGTCCAAAATTACCGATATTAGTACAGAAATAGTCATATAAAATAGTACTATGCTAGGGTTTTTAAACATCACACCGTTCAAAATTACCGTCCGAAATCACCGTCCGAAATTACCATCCAAATTAACGATATTAGTACCAAAATAGTGATATAAAAGACCACTGAGTTGGGCGTCCGAATTCATCGCACACCGTCCGAAATCATCGTCCTAATTCACCGCGGCGTCCGAATTCACCGCACACCGTCCGAAAAAACAAATACAAATGTTATATTTTAGTTGAGAAATGCCCAGTATGAGATGGTATATTTATTCTACACTACACAGAGCCCTGTGCTGCCTGTTCCGACCAGACACAGACGGCACGCGTGTATCAAAATGCTCAAAATGCGGACAGCTCTCCCAGCAAACACGAAGACTCGACCCAATGTTGTTTCAATGTTGGTCCAGCGCCGTTGGCGGTGGGCCAATATTGAAACAGCACTGGGTCAAATGCTCGCGTTTGCTGGGCTCCACACAGGTGTCTGTCTACACCCACCCCTCCGCCACCATAATATTCTCGCCAGCCGATCAGGGTACTTTTAGCAAGACAGCCGGCCAATCACAAGCTTACTACAATACTTGAAATTGAGAGCGGGGGGACATATGACCTCAACCATCTGCACATTTTAACATGCGAAGGAGCAGTGTCTATGGTGAGCAGTGTAACTCTACACATGCACATAATTATATGAAATACTATGAGGTTATAATAATACTAGTATGTTAGTCAAATACCACCCTAATCTCTTCTTGACATGAATAAAATTTGGAATGCAATTTGTTCAATATCGAATCTCATGGAATACTGGATACGTCGGAGAACGATTTTAATGAAAAAAATAGACTCAGCACCGATTCCATTTGCCAACAGACATTCAGTGATCTTATTTAATGGCCACATATCCTAATGCCAAGGGCGCCCGATACAACACCAAAGACGAAGTGAGGTAACTGGACCATGGTTGGCGACGCTGGTCCAGCCTCAAACCAACATTGCCTAGATCGATACACGGGTTTGTTGGGATACCCCCCACTGAGGGTATGGTGCCTCATAACGTGGCATCACCAAATCCAAAACGCGGTAAGAATAGTAATGTAACTGCCTATTTATCAAGTAATCAGTTACTGCCTTTTGGCTTTGCAGAGCAGGTCAGTGGGGCGAGACGAGATGTATGTGCGATATCTGTTAAATATTAAGCCCAGAGTGCAGGGTGAAATACCAGAACGTCTCAGGGGCCGACCCACTGTCCGATCACAGAAAGAGAGGGGGGATTATTATTGCGCGGATGGACTTGATTCGTCAGAATTTGACGTCCGTAAACGTCAGAATCTGACGTCTACAGACGTCAGATTCTGACGACGAAAAGTCTATCCCCGCATGCACTGTAAGAGTAAAACTATTTATAATGGCCGTAAATCCATACCATCTATAGGTATTCAAATGAAGCGGAAAGAGCCAACTAAGACATTTATGATGATTTCAAATTGAAAAACCCTGTGATCTATCTCCATGGTTTGCATAAGAGTATTTCAGCGCTTTAACCCTTTAACCGCCGGTGTCGCATATATACGGGTTTTCATTTTTTATTAGCACATTAAAGGGACTGGCCCAGGCTAAAATCATCAAGAAATCGGTGATTGTATTTTGGCTTCTTAATATGACCATATGATGTAAACATGTCCATAGACTAGAACTGCAAAAGTTTTTTTTTATTTTTCTGCTGCGCATTCACCAGTTAGGCTAGATATAGACACGAAATTCCCGTATTTCCTATTTTTGACATGGTTGTCAATAATTAGAAATCAGGAATTTCGTCTCTATATCTAGCCTAACTGATAAATGCGCAGCACAAAAATTACGAAATTTTGCAGTTCTAGTCTATGGACATATTTACATCATATGGTCATATTAAAAAGCCAAAATTAAATCACCGATTTTTTGATGATTTTAGCCCGGGCCAGTCCCTTCAAGTACCCCATTTTAAACATGTTAAAGATAAAATGTGACATCAATCAGCACTATCTGAAAACAGTTGACCTCCATTTTGTCAAATCTGAATAATTTTCACTCACTTGAAGTTGTGGATCGCGTCAGCGAGACACAACTTCAAGTGGGTGAAAATTCGGATTGATTAATTTGGCGGTTAAAGGGTTAAGGGCTAGGGTATAGTCCGCTGAGTGAGGTTAACTAATATTTTTCATCCATTTGAAGTGGTGTCTCGATAACCCGACCCACAACTTTAAGTGGATGAAAGTTACTTATAATCTGTACAATTTGAGTCAGAGCATGTGCAAATTCAATGCCCATTTCTCATTTAAATCTTAGAGTTTGTTTAATTTGAGACCAAACATTTGCAAATCTTGATGTTTAAAGCAGCCCCTTGGGATGACATCAATTTTCGTTTTTAGTACCGTACTGAAGTAGTGTATCCCACGGATCATGTTTTTATTTTTTTAAGAATTTTCATATTTTTACAAATATTTTTAATCAACATTTCTATGAAACCAGAAGTAACCCAAACAAACTATTTGTATACCTGAAGGACGATTGAATGTTTTCACAGCATTGGGAAACATGCTGATGGCATCGGCCCAGCGTTGGGTAGACAATCAGTCTGCAGGTGTGTCCTCCCGTGTCCTGACTATGAGACACCAATTAGCGGCGACTGCTCTGATCTTACTGTCTGATACGTGGGAATATGTGATGTAAAGTGCTGAATATTGCTGAGAGCGGCGACTGCTCTGATCTTACCGTCTGATACGTGGGAATATGTGATGTGAAGTGCTGAATATTGCTGACTTGTTTTGTTTACATGGCAATATACGACCTGGAAATACAACTATTTCACTCTTTTTCGGTGCTTTAAAATTGTTTTTTGACGTTTTCGTATTTTCAGTTAAGATCAGTAGGCTATATAGCTTCATATAAATTAAATTGTCAAAATTGACAACATTGAAATTGTCTCATCCCAAGGGGTCCCTTTAAACACCCATTTCGTTCCCAATAACTGATTTGACGTCCTAGTAAAATGGACTAAACACGACTGTTATATCTGCTAAATTGCAAAGTGGCAGATAACCCTTTCATATCCAAGGGGAAGATATAGTCTCTCTTAGCGGGCTAATGGTTGACACCAGGTTTTCACAGGTTTTTCTTCCCGTTTTCACTCCGCGTGGGAGTGAAATACTGGCGCAATTCCCTCTTCGATCTGAGTAAAAAGATCTGATTTTATGAAAAATAAAGATGAAATATATCAAAAGATATGATATTTTTTTATATTTAGAATAGGTTAAGTGATAAATAAATGTGGAAATCAAGGGTCTTAAAATGGTTGCTTATTGTAGTCCTTATTATTCCTGGAGACAACCAATCACATCTATATTTAAAAAATTACATAATGTGATGAATAGAACTAGTAGAATACTGACATAATTCCAAAAGAAATGCATTTTTAGTATCGCTCGTTCATGTTTTCATGTTGTTTTAACCCTTTAACCGCCGGTGTTGCATATATCAGGGTTTTCATAATAATTAGCACGTTAAGTACCACCTTTTAAACATGTTAAAGATCAAAGGTGACATCAATCAGCTATATTTGAAAACAGTTGACCTCCATATTGTCAAATCTGACTAATTTTCACTCACTTGAAGTTGTGGATCGCGTCAGCGAGACACAACTTCAAGTGGTTGAAAATTCAGATTGAATAATTTGGCGGTTAAAGGGTTAAATTACTTACTGATGTTGAATGAAACCCCAGTCATGAAATTCGTGGATACACCCTTTGATTCGACGTAGCAATGTCACCGTACAAACCACTGACTTTATCCAGTGTTGTACTGTCACCTACATTCACAATATGACGCTGAAGAAAAAGAATGTCATTTTGAAATTACATTTTTTGTCGTGCCCGGTTTATATTGGCAGTTGTTTTGGCTGATCAGACATCAGATTTTGTCTGTTTTGGGATTAGAATTAACTATTTAGTATTCGGGTCTTCTTCTGACTAGCATGTGTAATATATGACCTCTCCAACGATTTATAGTTCAGTCGGTCATCATCCATTGATCATGTTGATAACAGTCTGAGTCGTTTTTATCTTCTTGCTACCTCATTGTATTGCCGACTATTGTGAAAAGAAGATTGTTGGAGCTGGTTAAAAGCAGCAACAATGTTTTTAGCAATCAGCATTTTACCAGTCAGATTTAAATGTAGTCTATCCCTCTTGCAATGGAAGTTCACGATGAAATGAAAGGATTGCATTGTGGCTTGATTAGACATTATGAACTTGGAATTTTGTAGTACGTGGTTGATGGTTTACTATTTATTGAATTGTACAGATGTGGATTGTCTCGCCGATGAAGAAGACCAGAAACAATCACTATCGAATCCGAACATTTATTTTTCACTGCAGAAACCAGACTGTCTATTTTTCCAATGACAGATCTTGGTCTTTCCATCCCCATTGTCGACATTATTAGTTCCCACCATTCAACACACGATATCAATAAGCAGCTCATTGCAAAACAATGTTATTAATGTTTTCAGACAGATAATCAGCTTATAAAACGTCAGCCCTTGACGTCGTCCTGACGCCAATACGACAAGGCGGACGGCGAAGAGCTGGTTATAAACTCTATAGATTCCAGATTCGTATTAACACAGACACCATGATCCTGGGTCAAAAGTCGTATTTATTTCATTCATTTCACTGTGTAGAACACATAAGATCACATACAGTCCAATCGTCGGTTTACCCTGTCTAACATGACAGGGAAACACAATACGTAGCCTTCTAGCTTACTTCACCAGTTAGGCGCGCACCACTCTTTGGTCGCCATCGCTCGACCTTTTATATGCGAGTTCATCATCATATCTAATAATAATTACAACATGGATTTAACATCTACTCATATATAAACATAATCCCAACATTGCGTTAACATACATTTCGTGGCGAGGCTGCCAGTGACTCACTCTGTGAGTCGGCCTATCTTGATGGATCTTCTGACCTTTGGCAGACCATCCCGGACAGTCCGGTAACGACTGAATCCAATCATACTCCAATCCATAATGGATTGTTGTTTGACGGTGTCCGATTCTGGCCAGGTCAACAGCAGTTATCATCTCTGCGTTTGCCTACTGCGTTAGGCATGCATAAGTTTACATAGGCCTATCCCTCAAAGTTAAAAAACGGATTATGTTCTTTTAACTCCAACTAACACTGATAAAATTATGCATGGACCTCCAACAGTGGTACACGGAATGTGAGTAAGATGAACATTTCTTAAGTAACAACGAGTACGCTCACCCCTGGATGGTGAGTCCCACAATGATAGTACTTTTACGTAAGTCAAATACGACCAACTTGTGTACTTGTGAGGGGTTCTTCTATACTAGTGTACAACAGTGATACAATCATATACAACATAGATACACAACAATGATACATTACGGAGATGCGCATCACACAACGTTACAGGATTATAGGCATTACACTTGATCACCTGCCCTCTCTGGTCGCGTGATTGCGATCCAATGGGCTCCAGCTGTTGTAGGAGTTGGAGGTTTGACTGCCTCCGTCAGGAGACCACGGCGAAGTTTCCACAACTGGGCTGCCGGACACTTCCACCATAGCAAGAGCGCACAACCAATGACTAGAGCAACCGGCGACAACAAAGACAGCGGCAATGCCCAGCGGAACGAGGACCGCCGGCCGGACGTGTCCAATGTCCAACTGGGCACCCGAGCATTTAACTTTTCAAGGGTTATGTCCTCAATTTGTGGTAATAATTGCCAGTCCGGGTGCTCGAGGCGTGTTTGTAAGAGCTCTTGCGGTACAAGGGTGGATATATTCAATGGCAGATGAGTAAGAATAGCTGGTGTTATCGCTAACTGAGCCTGCAGATGGGCCACCCCTGGGAGTGTCCAATCTCGACCCTGCACTCGACAGTCAGCAGCCACTCTTAATATAAATATGCCTATTTCCATATTTTGTCGTATTTCCGGTTTTCCACGACAATGTATGGAATATCCCTCTCCGTAGGTACTAATAGCATACATGGCAGGCGCCACCTCCTCTGCATACCCCTCAGGGCTTGTCTCTCGAGCAGCGGTAAACAGACAGCTGCCTCGTTGAGTGACGTCACCATTCAGAATACCTCTGGTGCAGAGAAGACGACCCCTGCCGTAAATGGGACCCGAACGACAGATGGCCGGCTCGCTGCCTACGCAGTCGTGGGGTTCAAATATTCCGCCACGTTGCGTATCAACGGCGACATCTTCGGGGGTTTGTACCTGGAGGGTGTGGCCCGATCCATTAACAGGAACCGGCCACGAACGGATACGGTAACGAGCGTACCGTATTTTGTCCATCAGAGGCAGTTGGGCTGTGAACACCAAACGTCGGGTCTCTTCCCACACTGGTACTAACGATATATGTTGATAATACCAAGCGAGACCCGGCGAAAACAGACCAACGCCCTGACTATTCTCTAGAATCAGCATCAGCTCGTTAGGAGGCAATATCTCCTCCGTTAGCTGTCCCAACTCTAGGGATGCGCGTTGGCGCTGATAGCGATCGGATTCGCGCAGCCAAAGATTATGTACACTCTCTAGGGCAGACAAAATCCGATCGATCTGGGTGCTCTCTTCCAGAGCAATTAAACTGCCCACGAACCCATCTAATACACGGCGGTAAGTTACTAATTCAGCGTACAGCTCCTTGGCGAATTGTTCAACAGCAACGAGGTGTTGGCGATTGAGACTTACCTCAGCCCGTGTCTGATTGACCACCGATATCAGTTCGTTGGTGGCGTGGACAATACGTCTATTTGTTCTTTGGGCTTTGGTAATGTGATGTTTTAACTGAGCCACCTGGTTCTCTGTGGCTGTGCCGAACAATGTAGCTCCAATCTCACCCACAAAATTGAACAAACCTCGTTTAATTCGTGTGTTGGGAAGCATCTGCGAGGGAGGTGTCATCGTGGCCTCCATGTCGCGGATGCGCTGCTCCCAAACATTTCGAGTCGTACGCGAATAGTTCTGATGGGTTCCCAGTTTTTCTATGACCAGTCTTAATTCATTCAGACGCTCCTCCATGCGTGGCTCGCTTCTGGGAGCGTCTATGACCACTAAGACTGTGTATGTCCCGCGGCGCACGTGTATGTCCGAGGCACGAGTAATTAACAGTCCGTCACTCAACAGGTGTGGGACGTTGTCCGTCAACATGAAGGGCATCTGTGCCGCGTGACATACAGCTAGCCAGCAAACGCACACACGGAAGTTAGCAACTCGCATTTTGCACGTTTCTGGTGATCTGATGACGGAGGTGAGCAAAACGGTAAGCGTCGTTTAGGTGTGCGACGTAACATGTATCGACCGCGCTGTCGTCGATGAGGAACATCGGGCGCAGGGCGTTTTGTTGAAGCCCGGCCGTCAATTGCCCAGTGGCGATTTCGGCGACATAATTTCAGAGGGGGCACATTATCTGGCAAATTAGGGGGCGGAAAATTTGTAGGCTGTTTGACGGCCCATCCTTCCTCTCGGCGAGTTAATGTCAACCGACAGGGGGAGGGGTTGTCCTGTGGTGGGGAATCCATAATTACTGAGGAGGGTCCCGATCCCACGGAATGTCCCGAGTGGGTGGAAGGGGTGGGGGAACCTGGCGACAGAGGAATGTCGATGTCTGCCGCTGGGGGCGCGTGTGAGTCTCCCTGTGAAGGCGTCTGTGAAGGTTCGCACTCCTCCTGACCGGCGCGTGCCAGCCCGTTCGGGGGGGTTTGTGGCGGTCTAATTATGGGAGCTGAGTACGGCGTGGGCGTGGCGTAATCTCATCCCAGTTGAGGTGGGGGTCCACTAACTTTACTTTTTCGCGATTAGCGACGCGAAGTTTACCGCTCTGTTGTTGGCGGAGCCACAGGACAGGACCGCGCACGCGCACGACCTCCCACTGCGCATCCCAGCGGCTAGTTAATGTTAATCGCTCCTCCGCTTTGAGTAAGACCGTGTCACCAACATGAATATCTTTTGCATCGGCGCGGTTCGCTAATCGTTGCCTATTGTACTTACGACTGTCTGCTGTGGCATGGCGTGCCGTCTGAAGAGCTGATGATAAGTCATCCAGACGGTTACCGAAATGATTGGCGGTGCGTGGCTGTAATAGCCGTGTCAGCGGTGTTCGAACACGGCGCCCATAAAGTAAAAAGAAAGGGGTGTGTCCAGTGACGTCACTGACGCTCACGCGGTATGCCGCAAGACAATCTCCAAGCCGATCTTCCCAATCTGGTGTATAATTATTCACAGATTTGGCTAGCAACTCTTTTAATGTGCGATTAAAACGCTCGGTTCGGCCATTACTCTGAGGGTGAACGGGGGTGGTGGTGCGGTGTTCTACGCCCAGTTGCTTCAAATATGTGCGCCAGGCGGTGGCGTTAAATTCCTGTCCGTTATCTGTAATTAGGACTTCCGGTGCGCCGTGACGTGGTACGACGTGGGTCGCCCACGCCTGCCAAACGCTGGCGTTTGTTTTGTCTTTTAGGGGAAACGCTTCTGCCCACCCTGTGCAATGATCGATCAATGTCAATACATATCTATTCCCATTATGAGAGGGGACAAACGGTCCTATCAAATCTGCCCCGACTATCTGCATTGGATATGCCGCTAACGGCATCTCACCCATTGGTACATGATCTGTACGACGTTGGTGAACACGGCAGACTGGGCACAGTTTTAACAGCTCGTTTATCTCACGTCGCATACCTGGCCAAACATACGCCTCGCGCAGACGCGCAAGCGTTTTGCCGGTAGCCATGTGTCCCACTTCCTTGTGGGCTCTTTTAATGACTCTTTCCCGGTAAGTCGCAGGTAATACTAGACGTGGATAACAGGCTGAATTTGGGGAGGGTAGTGCTATGCTGAATAATCAGCCTTTAATTAATGTATAGTCGTCACTGTCCTCGGTGAGCGACTGTAATATGTCAGGAAACTCTTTGTGCTGTGCTTTGCTGACCTCCTCGAGATCAAGGCCATCGTATAGTAATGGCAGCACATCAGAAGTGTCCTGCTCAGGGATGGCTGTGGGGTCCACCCAGTCATCGCAATCGATAGTATGTATGCCTGTCTCTGGGGGAATGCGGGATAACATGTCTGCGCGAATATTATTTTTACCCTTACGGTATTGTATTGTAGCGCCATATTCTGATAGTAATACAGCCCACCGCTGAATTTTCGTGTTCTGCATTTCTTTCGTGAATAAAGAAGTGAGGGGCTTGTGATCGGTATAAACTGTGAAGTTGGCACCATAAAGATAGGGGCGTAATTTTGATATGGCATAGACTACCACATAGGCCTCTTTCTCAATTGTAGCCCAGCGTCGTTGAACGCTTGAAAGGGAGTGTGATACATACTGAATAACCCTTTCAGTCCCACTATCGTCCACTTGCACTAAAATTGCTCCCACGGCATAGTCACATGCATCGGTATACAGTTTATACGGCCTATCAGTGCGTGGGGCGGTCATGACATGGGAGGAAGTTAATAACTGTTTTAATTTTTCGAACGCTTCGCTTTGAGACGGTCCCCACACAAAATGTGCGTATTTTCGTTTCAATTCTTCGAGAGGCTCCGCTATTTGCGCATAATCTGGTAAACATTGCCGGTAAAACCCTGTCATCCCTAGGAATGACCGCACACCCTTTAAATCCCGGGGTGGGGTTAGCTTAGCAATAGCCTTGACTTTTTCTGGGTCAGTATGGATCCCATCCCGATTTACTATATAACCAAGCAGTTTGATCTCCTCTAGGCCAAAGAAACATTTTGTTGGTTTTAAACGTAACCCAGCCTCACGAAGGCGAGCAAATACGAGCTCTAAATGCTGTACGTGCTCCTCTTCGCTACGGCTATAAATGACTATGTCATCTAGATAGACCATGACAATGCGGCCAATGAGACCCGCTAGTACCTTGTCCATCATTCTTTGAAATACTGCGGGTGCATTCGTAAGTCCGAATGGCATCCGTAAAAATTCATAATGGCCTAAGTGACATCGAAATGCTGTTTTTTCAATCGAGTCTTCTGCTACGGCTAATTGCCAGTATCCGGCCTTAAGGTCCAAAGAGGAAAAAATAGTACTGCCTCCAACTTGGTCAAAAATATCTTGAATTTGGGGTAGGGGATACTGATCGCGAATGGTGACTGAATTCAACTTACGGTAATCCACACAAAACCGTGTAGAGCCGTCACGCTTTGGGACCAGCGTGATCGGGCTCGCCCAGGCCGACTCACTCGGCCTGATTACATTTTCAGTCAACATATCAGCGATCGCCTCCTCTACAAGTTTACGTTTTGACAGTGGAGTGCGATAAGCGGCCTGACTTATGGGAGGGTGGTTGGTTTTAATATGTATGGGAGAATTCGAACAAAAACCATTTGGCTCACCTTTTGCTGAAAATAGGTCTGCGTTTTTCTGAATTAACTGGTTGATCTGCTCATCCCCAGTCTCTGGCAATACCTGACCAAGGCTAGCCTCGAAGGCGTGCTCAATGCGTCGCATTGGCCACTCCCTTCGATGCCATCTCAACACATTTCGACCGAAATCGATTATGCCTTGGCCATCCTGTAGTGCATCTTCTCCCAGCACCATTTTGCACGGCAGGTCGCCCAAAACCGTAACCCGGATTGGCTTTGCCACCCCTTGGATTTTGATTTCGGTCGACCCTCTAACGTCCAAAGATGCGCCGGAGACGCCTCGCAACGCTGGGGCGTCTGCCAGGAGCCTGTGGCGATGAGCACGATCCGCCAGTGTGTGAAATATGTCTAGTCGTAGGAGCGTACAGGAGGCTCCCGTGTCCACCAATGCACCAATGGACAGGCCACCAACCTGTAAATCGACCACTGGTCGACCTGACACCGCACCTACGACTTCTGTCCGTTTCCCGCACGGCTTTGGCGGCACTCTCGGCGCATGTGGCCTACGCGGCCGCACCCGAAGCAACGAGGTTTTCCGTCGGGGGTCCAACCAGCCCCGGGCTCTTGCACAGTACGCGGGGGTTGTTCTGGTCCTCTCTCCCGGAATGCTGGCCGAGTCGCAGGAGCGGCAGTGGTCCGCGGTGGCCTTGCCTGGGCCTCCAACTTTGCCACCTTCGTCTGGAGCCGCTCCTGGCTCTGCAAGAGTTTCTTCAGTAGGGTGGCAGTAGTCTGGTCGTCCCGTGCGACTACTGGCCGCGGTGACGCGGGGTTCACCGGCGCGACCTCCATCGGCTCCTCATGCCGACTCAGCCGCGCGTATGCGTCCTTCCTGGCACTGTAGCCAGCCAGGGTGGAAAAGGCCTCTTCCAGCGTGGTAGGGTTGCCCTCTTCCACCAGCTTTCTTGCGAGTTCGTCGCTGCGCAGCCCCCGGCAAAAGCGCGGATCAGAATTCTATTCTGATCCTCGTTTCTACCTTCTCCCGGGTAGGCGGCGTCAGCGACTTCCCGGAACCGGCGGCTGAAACTTGCTTCTGGCTCGTAGGCACTTTGCCGGGTCTTTTCCACTTCGTCGCGGAGGGCACTACTTTCGTCCACATTCAGGAACGAGGTCCGCAGATGGGCCTTCACATCTGCCCACGGCACATTAAAACGAGCGTTAATTTGGTCATTGGTGGCCAGGACGCCAGCGATATAGCGCTCCAGCTCCCAGCGCAATGAGCCAGCCGCAGTCCTAGCAGCGACCTCTATCTGGTTCTCGGCGCCTACCTCGGCGCCAGCCAACTCAATGTCTTTGAACCAGGCCCTGACGCCCGCCGGGCTGGTTCCGTCACACGGCGTCGTTTGCCGTATCAACGCCTGCTTACATTGTTCGTGGTGACGTCTGAGGGTTCGGGTTGTCTCTAGGACGGCCATGCCGTCGGTATACTCTTTAAACTGGGCAGGATCCATACTTAAAAAAGGACAGCTTACCCTTTTAAAACAAAGTTTTTCTGGACCCTGTCACCAGTTTACTCACAGTTTTGGCAAGATCTGGCCGATGTTGTAGATCTCAGCACATCTCCATCCATGCCTCCATCTCCTCCTCAAACGCCTCCTCGTCGCTGGTGAGCTCTGGGAACTCAGCCAACGCCTCACAGATCCTCAAGACCCTCTTCTTCTCCTTGTGAGACATTGGCGCCCATTGCGTCCGCGGTAGCAGCTTAATAACCTTGGGCTTGTCCTGTGTAGTTTCACCCGCAGCAGCCTGTACTGTTTGTCCGCACGTATCGGATTTGGCCGTGGCGTATGGCTTGCCTGCCGGCACAGTGTTTTCCATGTGGCCTGCGTCTGCTGCCACAGTGCGTTTTGTAGTGTCTGGCTGAGACATTGTCCACTTTTCAAAATTTAAATTGTCTACACAGATCCTGGCAAGCTCGCCATTTATAAAACGTCAGCCCTTGACGTCGTCCTGACGCCAATACGACAAGGCGGACGGCGAAGAGCTGGTTATAAACTCTATAGATTCCAGATTCGTATTAACACAGACACCATGATTCTGGGTCAAAAGTCGTATTTATTTCATTCATTTCACTGTGTAGAACACATAAGATCACATACAGTCCAATCGTCGGTTTACCCTGTCTAACATGACAGGGAAACACAATACGTAGCCTTCTAGCTTACTTCACCAGTTAGGCGCGCACCACTCTTTGGTCGCCATCGCTCGACCTTTTATATGCGAGTTCATCATCATATCTAATAATAATTACAACATGGATTTAACATCTACTCATATATAAACATAATCCCAACATTGCGTTAACATACATTTCGTGGCGAGGCTGCCAGTGACTCACTCTGTGAGTCGGCCTATCTTGATGGATCTTCTGACCTTTGGCAGACCATCCCGGACAGTCCGGTAACGACTGAATCCAATCATACTCCAATCCATAATGGATTGTTGTTTGACGGTGTCCGATTCTGGCCAGGTCAACAGCAGTTATCATCTCTGCGTTTGCCTACTGCGTTAGGCATGCATAAGTTTACAAGCTGTCGCAGAGGGATTTACTCAACCATAGCATTTATTTCCAGATTGTTCTGTGATCAGCTTAAATACAATATGACCCTTAGAACTGGATGTATGATCTCTTAGTATCAGGTGTTATATTGCTGCTTATGAGTACCGTATCTGACTACAGTTCTTTTAACGCTAACAGAATCACACATTGGATCTTTTACATCACGTTGATTAGGAAGATCTCCAGCATCCCAGCAAACACGAAACGTTCAGCCTATGTTGGTACAATGTTGGACCAGCGTCGAAGACGGTGTGCCAACATTGTACCAACATTGGGTGAACGATTCGTGTTTGCTGGGATATTGATCGAAACAGCTTATCATTCTATGTCACAGCATATAGTCAAGAAAATACGAAATATTGAGCCAATGTTGGTTCAATGTTGGGCCGACGTCGCAGACGGAAGACCAACGCTAAATGAACATCGGCTTGTGTATTAGTACAACGAATAATGCTGAATAAAGAAGAAATAAGGAAGAATAAAGAATGAAATGGTTGACAGTCGAACCCGGTATAGAGGGGCGGATTACAGTATGACACAAATCAAGTGAAACCGTTACCATGGTTACTGACAAATCTATGCAACCTGGCACAGTTACGCTTTTGACATCACTGAACAATTTTAGTAGAGTAGCCTTAAAATCGGCGTAATTGTTCTTTGCAAAAATTGCATTTTGCGTGCCATGGAAATAATAAAAACTTATGCAAATTATATTAGTCAGTGGTGATTAAAACCCAGAGAAATACGACTTCCACGGGGTGGAAAACATGGGCATGTTAATTCATGCTAATTAGGTGGATTTGTGATATTCAAAATGCGGTCAAACGACTTTCCTGGGGTGGAAACGATGTGTTTAGCCACCGAAAACAGCTCTCTAAGTGATTTGATTAGAGCCGTTTATATGTGTTTAGCCCTATATATGTTAATTTATGTTAATTTATGCAGATTCGGTTGATTTGTGGCATTCGAAATGTAGTGACACGACTTCCATGAGGTAGAACACATGAGTATAGACACAAAAAGGAAGGAAGGAAGGAAGGCATACAGTAGAATTACAACATTGTTATCCGTTCACATTCTTAATGATAGTTTCAGTAATTTAGTTCAATAACATTCATAACATTATTAAAAGCAAAGATCGAGGGATGTGTTAATATGCGTTTGCTTGGTAGTAACATTTTAGGTTCAGCAAAAAAAGGACATTTTACTACGTAGTGGAACTCGTCTCCCACTTATTTTATGTGGCATAAAGTGGAGCATCTTAACTTCCTGTCCTCTTCATTTTGTCTACATTGATCATCTATGATTTCGACATCTAAATTTACAAAGCGGAATCCAGAGTGCTGGTGGCTGATTGGCTAGATAAGTTTATCTGTCAAAATTTAGTTTAAACTTTCGGATGTTAATAGATTTAGGACTATTATCAATGTCGGAGTTCCACTGCTGTATAAGCTGATCTCGGAGGCGCTGTCAAATAGTGTTGTTAAACAGGTCTATTCTAATGGGAATAGTTTGGCTTTGCCAGACCCCCGAGAAACCACAATCACATGGTATATTCTTAACAAATAATATCCACGAGAGTGGTATATATTATGTGTGTGTAAACTATATATCAACTTTTAAATAAAATATGATAACTTTTTAGTCTTACATATGATTATTCTACTCCAGTATTTAACAATTATACACCTAATACGTAAGCTAAGAGGTATTTCACCTGATTCATCATATAGGCCTACCATAGTTGTGAATGTAAATTTATTCATAGATAGTATATATATTATTTACAAAATTTTATGTGCATTCGTTCAATCACTGTGCAATCTTCAATTCCTCACGCTTCTGCCTCGTAAACAACTACTGGAGTCACAAGCGTGTGGAATAGCTGCAGCTGGATGTCTATTGGTAGAGCTAACGTCCTTGTCTAACATAGTAAGGAGAGCATTGCTCTACATGCATTGGAATATCTAAATTGTTTTTCCTCCACAAAACTAAAAAGTCTTAGATCTCTTCACCTTTTCGTCAGTCAAAATCCCATGAAAAAGAGGTATTACCTACGTTCCTAGCTTTATTTGTTAAACATGATATGTTCTCTTATTTGACATTGAAATTGACCTTTGACCTTGGAAATCACATTGAGTAAACAAAATAATTTCAGAAATGGATTGTCCAGGCAAAATTAAATGAAATTGAGGTATTACACTTGTTCCTAGCGTTATTTGTTGAAAAATTCATATTTGTCCTTGTAGCCATAAAGTCATTTGACCTTGTGGCTTGAAATATGTTTTTTCCCAAGTGGCTACCTGGGTTGGAGTCACAGGAGCATATAAAATGTAGATATAGTCGTTTGCTTTTAACCGTTCTGTTTAGCAGAAGTCACATAATGGCATCTAGTCTATGACGAAATCACATGTTGCTTTACCTGTCAGTCTGTGAGTCTCTGTCTCTGAATGTCCCATTCATTTCGGTCCAGCTTTCTATCCTGCAGGCGTCAAACACGCGATGTTGACCCAATGCTGGTCTAATGTTGGCCCACCGTGTTGGCCCACCGTGTTTGGTGTCACAGTGGGCACCGTCACAGACGGCGGGCCAACATTTACCCAGTTTTGATTCAAAGCATTGTTCTTGTATAGTCTATGCTTCACAAGCCCACCATTGACCCAGCAATATGTCGGTGTAACATACATTAGTCTGATTTCGGGCCAATTCGTACTACGCTGGCCAACATTTAAACGGCATTGGGCCGTGTATACTATGTGTAGCAAAATCAGTCACTATCTTTCGGAAAAAATTTAAAAACACACCTTTTAACATTAGACCTACCGCCTGAGCATCCACCGACCGTCATATATGATGAATTCCTTCTCGGACTAAGGACCGCCCCACTGAATACTGTTTTTAGTCCACAGCGCCATTGAGGCTCAATATTGTTGAGAGATACTGACGCTATAAAAGTCATTATAGTACTGACTAGGACTGAATGGATAATGACCAGCACTGGCGATGCTGGCCCAACATTTAACAGACATTGGATCAGTGTCATCTTGTGGGCTATTCTGTGAACACACCACCGCCAACAGAAAGCACTGTCCAGTGTTGAATAGTTGATGACCAGAGACAGCGACGGTGAAACAGCGTTGAGCCGGTATTGGGTTGATGTGTCATGTTTGTTATGGGCATACTAGTAGTGTACGGTAGGTAGCAGGCGAGTTGCCCGCTGATACAGGTCCACTTAGCTATTCAGCAAACATGGCTGTTTCTTCGAAGCCGGCCCAACATTGAAACAGCATTGGGTGAATGACCCGTGTTTGCTGGGTATTAGCTATCAACCTATTAACTGCGAGAGGGGAGACATCTCCAGTTTTTGTTTTCGAAAAACGGTGAATCTTCTAGTTTTTTCAGTGATTCTGTGTCGAGATTTCTCGTCCGTGTCGAAATTGCCGTTGTCGAAATCGCCATGGCGAAATCAGGTCCCGGTCTCCCCTACACTCTTTATTGTGTCCAGGGTTTTTATGTGCATGTAACGTTAGGTCATGTACGTATAGATATATAGTAAAATGGTAATCTGGGTGGGATTAGACCTAATGTTGGCCCACAGTCTGCGACGCTGCCCCAGCATTAAATCAACATTGGGCCAATGCCATTCTCTCGGCGTCTGTGCTCCTGTCTATCGCTGATATCATGAGATTGTTGTAGACCCTATTAATGGCAGATATGATATTTTTGCCCCGTCGTTGTATCTTTACTGAACGAGAGCAGCCAGGTATGCCCACCTGTTCTGTCAAAACAAAACCATTAATCAAACACGCCATGTTGTTTACAGCTTTTGTGTCAGCAGCACAAGACATTGGTCCAGTGTTGTTTAAATATTAGACCACCGTCTGCCGCGCTGGCCCAATTCCGAAACAGCATCGTTTTTGTTTGCTGGTGTGATGATGTATCCTACTTCTTGGAATGGGTGACCGCTAAGCCCAGGGGCCTGTTCAGTAAACAGATCTATATCAGCCTATGACTGAGCCAATGTTAAGCCAACGTCTGCACGTTGAGCCACCATTTCTTTTTACAGAGGGGCACAGTCTTTCACCTTGATATCACTTTAAATCTTAATCTGAAATTAAGCCGATCTACCATTTATAAATAATAGCAATACAATATGATCATGATATATAAGGAATTACGTGCCCAGCAGACACAATACATTGACGCAATGTTGTATTTATGTTGGGCCAGTGTCGAAGACGGTGGGCCAACATCAATACAGAATTGGGTCAATGTCTTGTTATGTGTCGGCTGTCCCCACAATACACTGTCATTATGTACAGTTATATCATAAGCATGATACATGTATAACCCTTGTCCAGGCTACGCCCGTATACAGTTTCCAGCATGTTTTACATCAATAAAAATATCACTAAATTTGATCAAGTAGTTCTTGGTAGTTGCTTAATTTTTCCAATAATTCACTATTGGAGATGTCTATCTTTCATAAATAGAAATATGTTTCGTCATTTGAAGCTGGAAATTGCGTTATATTAGCAATTCCTTCTTCAAATGATGAAAAAATAAGCACAAACAATTCTGCAGGACAAGGGATAATAAGGTGCAGTTTGCGACGTGTCATTAGTTTATTGTAGCAGAGTAGGCCTACAATGGATTAACCCTTCGAGCTCCCTCGTCCCATTTATTCACCACATGGCATAATATTAGATATAATTTATGGAGTTAAAATAACGTAACTCTATGCATTTAATATGTTATTGTACTTGAGTATTTCACAAAAGAAATACATCGTATTTACCTTTATATTATTTACGTGGGAATAGTGGCAGCAATTCGTCACCTTGGATATGAAAGGGTGTATCTGCTACTTTGTGAAGTGTCGAATACACCCTTTCATATCCAAGGGGACTTATTCACTACGATGATGGGCCAACATCGATATAAAACATTTGGTCAAAGTGTCGTGTTTTCTGGGTGTGCGCATGAAAATGATAGTGAATAGCCGGGGGTTTACAGGAGGCCCTGTGTACAGATTACTGACCCATAACTAACTGTCCATCATGAGATCATGCCATACAAGCTGGAGAGCCATTGTTGGTTTAACGTCGGGCCAGTGTCGTAAACGGTGGACCAACCTTAATGCATTTATGGCTCAACGTCTCGTCACACCAGGCCACGTCCCCACCACATACAAAAAACATTAAAGTTGACTGAACGTAGCGCAGACGTGATGTAAAATAGGCAGGTTTCAAATTAACAGGTTAACACTACGTCCTTTCTGCGTCCATATCACGTCTCACCAGGTTAAAAATGCGTTTGACAAGTCCCCAATATAATTCACCGCGCACATGATCACGTCTTTCACGTTCTTACTACTTGTTTGCTACGTTCTTACTACGTCCAACCATTTCGCGCCACGCGCTCACCACGTGTTTAACACATTATCACTGAGTTCTCCGAGGTATTTAGAAATAATGTACAGTGCTGAAAATTTTCATTTGTTTTGGTGTTGTACAGAAACGTCAAGCTATCATGAAAAAGCATATTATATAGTCACTAATAACTTATATTTTGTAATATAATATTCATAAAATCCCAACACAGATAGTTGATTAAAAAACGGTCAATCTAAATGACGAAATGACAGGATAAAAAATAATTAAAGGGGATTGAGACTCACTATATGTGTTGTTTGTGATCTGACTGATAATTTGTATCCGTTGTGAGAGTGAGTAGGGTCTATAGATAACACTCTAGGCAGACATAATGTACATCATAGACATAGAGAAAATCTCTATATCGTCGCCTCGGAGCTAAAGGATCCTATCTGACACTCGTTAGAGTGGCAGATAGGATCCTTTAGCTCCGAGGCTACGATATCTATCATGTAGGCCTACACTACATGAGACCGCTCCACCTTCAAGTGGATACACAAGTCATCAGGAATAAACTTGGATTGGGTTAGATCCAGTATTTATTAAAATTGTCCAAACGTTATATGGACGCGGTGACAGTCTGGTGTAGACGTGGCATAGACGTATATTAACACCTATGTAACCAGGTAACGTCTTCTACAACGTGGTATGGGCGTACAATGGTCATAGTAGAAGCCTGGGTTGGTCGTACTGACAGCTCCATTGACGTGAAAAGAACGCAGTGACAACCCAGTGACAACATGCTGAGAATGTCATGCAATCTTATCCGTCCACACCACGTTTGAGCCTGTAGGCCTACTTGGGAATTTTAGTATGAATGCAAGCCACCCATTCAAATGTCTGACCATGCTTGAGGACATTCTTAAATAACAATAAAAACATACTGGAAGTCCGAAATATGTGGTGGTGGTGGAGGGGGGAGGGGGGGAATAGTAGATGATATAAAAAAACATTTTAGTTGGATGACTTTTTGATTGACCAATATAAAATGTATCCGGATATTTTTTTACATTATTACCGGTATCATACGACTAGGCTTAAAGTAAAATGTTATAGGTTTTTTTTAAATACTCTACTATTTCGCCACACACAATATTTCAGACTACCTACATGTTTTTTTTATTGTTATTTGGGATGCCTGTGAGACATTTGAATAGGTGGCTTACTTTCATTCAAAAAAATAATAAATAAAAGGACTTAATTTCGGTGAATATGATCCCCGACTATTGGACATAGATCTGTAATTTTTCAGTTCGTTTTTCAATAGATGTATTTTTGTGTGGTAATCTTACATGCGCTTCTTTTGAGAGAATATACTAGTTTCAATTAAACTAGTTCAATTGCCTAGTTTAATTATGGCAATGATGATAGTTATTATCACTGTATGTCACAACAATTTGTTAGCAGGCTGGTAGAAATAGGGTCCAAATCACAGGATTTTGACGATGATCCTAAAATAAGCTTTTTAATTTTCTGTCGCACGTTCAAAAACGATAAATTTGCATTTGATTTCAGGATTTTGCACTAATGTTATATTCGGTACTTTATCGGGAAATTTGGAACAACTAGTTTCAATTTGATCCACAAAATATTTAGAGAAATGGTGACAAAGTGATTTCACTGATGTGAATTACTCAGAGCAGACGGAGGAAATATGTGTAGAATGTTTGTTATTTACAGAGGCGACGAGGATTGTCCGAATTTTCAGAAATAACATCAGCTAAATATTTCGATTTAGCTTTTATCATCATTCTATTACACAGGTGGCACTGTCGCTTGTAACGTGAATGATATAGATTGTGGCGAAGGGTTTTAGTCTTTATTATTCCCGGAGTTTTATCGGAGCGTGTTTGTCTAAAAAAGCCCTAAGGACAGAATCATACTGAGTGTTGAAAGATTTTTCTTAGGTTTCTTAATGAGATCCGAATTGAAAATATCTAATCAAAACGATTCAAAAATAATAAATTTGGTTTAGTTTTCAGAACGATAAATTATATTTTCTTTTTTTTTTACTCAATTTTTTCATACAATCGTCAATTACTGATATGACAGCAAGGTGGTCTGAAATACATGCTGCTTGATATCTAAGCAATCCTCACATGTATTTCAGACCACCTTGCTGTCATCATTTGACTCTGACTATGAAAAAATATTTGGAAAAATCAAAAAACTTAAAAATAAAATCACGATCTGTGGATACACTACTTTAAACTAAAAGTGAAAATTGATATCATCCCAAGGAGTCGCTTTGAGAAAAAAATCATTGAACCTATTTTTATATAAGTTAATAAGGACGACCAAATAAGAAAAACCTTTATACTATTTTTGAAAAAAAGTTAGCGGGGGCAACAACAAAAAACAAGCAAAAAAAAGTTTTTATTTCCTGAAATAAACTTGTTTTTTTCTGATTTTTTCCCTATTTCCCGAAATTCATTTTTTTCGGAAATCAGGCAGCACAATGTGAGCGCAGAAAAGAAAAAAAAATATTTATTTTTGTAATGCGCGGCTCAAATCTAATGCGCGCCCTCATCTAAAACAGAGAAAGCCATTGCGCAAAATGTGAGGGGTCACAAGACCTTCTGGGCCCGACAATTCAAAAAATACAGTAATGAATAGTAGTAGTAGTAGAGGTGGTAAACCGCTTAAGAGGGGAGGGGTATTTTACATATTTCGGCGTCAGTGCCAAATGCGTCACAAACCAAAAATTAATCAATGGCCTCCAATTAGTTTATTTCTGAAAAGTTTAGGTCTGGGTACAAGACCAGACCACCATCAGCTGAAGTGGGTCAAAAGTTATGATGTGATATGTGAGGATGGCGGCCATCTAGGATTTCTATACAATGCAATACAATGCTAAAATATAACTTAAGAAATGAATTTTTATGTTAAAATTATCATAGAATAGAATAAAATGATGTACAGTAAATAAACATATAAATTAGGTGAGCTAAGCCCTATATCCTTTTCCAAAAAAATCTATATGCACATTTTGACAAAAAAATATCTTGCCTCTGCAAATGTGTTGTAAATAGTTTAAATCTTATATAAGAAATGACCTTCTTGACATCAAAAATATGGTTTAGACAAATTTAGACATAATTAGGCTAGTCTACAGCTCAGTGTTCTTAATGACAAAAACATAGTGGGCTGCATATATGATTTGACCCTGAAAAAATTGCTACAAAAGTTTACCAAAATATGACCATGCAAAAAGTATAATTTTCAAGATGGCGTCCAAGATGGCCGCCAAATTCTTAAAATTCCAATTATTTGCCTATTAATCATCCGAAATGACTCATTTTTATGCATTGTCGCTTCTTTTGGGTCTAATATGATACATAGGGTACTTCACACACACATCACAGTTAAAATATAGGTTATAAAATCCAAGATGGCGGACCAAAATGGCCGCCAAACTGCAAATATTAAAGGACATAATAAGAATCATTCTATACATCATTTCTTATCTACTATATTACTGAAGGAGCTAGCTCAGGTTGAGTAGGACTGTCGAAGTCCATTGAGCTAGACTTTAAAATTTGATTATATACTGCCTGGATATAAAAAAACGGCAGATTGACCTCAATATGCACATGTAGTCAAAAGTCACAAAAATTGTCGGAAATTTAATACTGATTAATATTATATACCTTTTATTACCATTTAATAAAAATATAACGCAGATATATGGGATCAAAGGTCACAAAAAAATAGAAATTTAATACTGATTACTAGTATATATATACACCTTATTTGGTCGAAAAATGATATAAACAAAATATAACGCAAATATATTGGTTCAAAGGTAAACAAATGTGAATGTGCAGGTTTATAGTCTGATATCAAGTTTTTCATTGCATGTTTACCCCCTGGTCACTGGACCTGTACATTCGTGTGCCATCTCAACCCCACGGAAAGCATACATGCCTGCAGCCATTTCGGCGCACTGAACACAACATCGAAACAATGTCACAATATTAAGAGGGGGGAAACATGATAATTCTCTGAAAATCCTGCACCAAGCGGGATTCTAAACCGTACGGCAGGCAGCTATAATACATAACTCTTTGCTTTTCAATTTAAATAGTGTAATTTTTTGCACATGTGTGATGAATATACTTAAAAGGCGACGACGAGGCTGTAAATGGCGATGGGGATGTTCAAAGGGTGACACAGGGGCGGTAAATAGAAGGAAGAGAGGTGGTAATAGGCGACAGATGGCAGTCAAAGGGTGACAGAAATATAAGTTTTAAAAGCGTTGAAAGGGCCACAGAGAGGCGACAAAACATGACTTAAAAACGTTAAACGGCGATTGAGAAGTGCTGAAAGCAACAGAGAGTCATTAAAGGGCGAAGGGAGGCTTTAAAAGGCAATGGAAAGGCGTTTAAAATCGAAAATATACTCTAGAGTGCGATGGAAAACTTTAAAGGGCGACAGAGAGTACTATTATTTTTAATTGTATCTAAATAAATTTCAAAATTGATATTTTCCTTTAATGCCAACATTTAACATTTGATCTTGTTATTGATCTCTAATTGAAAACAATACCCCCTAAACAGATTTTTCGTGTTAAAGCTATCCAAAAAAGAGGTATCACCTAAAAGCTAAATTGCCGGTGGACCTGAGTAAAGTTATTGGCACCAATCTCAGAAGTCATTTTGGGGTCCGTCTTTGGTTTTTAAAAATACTCCTGAGATTTTTGTCTTGATATCAGCTTAATGAGCATCACGTGGGCCTACATGTAGGTGTAATAGGGGCAGAAACCGTCGAGGAACAATGTTGAAGTTCAGGGCAGGGCATAAAGTCAAAATATCAACCTCGGCAATCTTGTAGACTGCCTGAGCAATGTTTGGAATAAAGTTAAAGCAGCCCCTTGGGATGACATCAATTTTGTTTTTACTCCCGCACTGAAGTGGTGTATCCCACGGATCATGTTTTTATTTTTTTCAGAATTTTCATATTTTTGCAAATATTTTTAATCAACATTTCTATGAAACCAGAAGAAACCCAAACAAACTATTTGTATACCTGAAGGACGATTGAATGTTTTCACAGCATTGGGCCACATGCTGATGGCATCGGCCCAGCGTTGGGTAGACAATCAGTGCTGCAGGTGTTTCCTCCGGTGTCCTGAATATGAGACACCAATTATCCCCCCATTAGCGGCGACTGCTCTGATCTTACTGTCTGATACGTGGGAATATGTGATGGAAAGTGCTTAATATTGGTGACTTGTTTTGTTTACATGGCAATATACGACCTGGAAATACAACTATTTCGCTCTTTTTCGGTGCTTTAAAATTGTTTTTTGACTTTTTCGTATTTTTAACTAAGATCAGTAGGCTATATAGCTTCATATAAATTAAATTTTCAAAATTGACAACATTGAAAATGTCTCATCCCAAGGGGTCCCTTTAACAAGTATGTGTTGGGAGCAATTGTTCTTTTAAAGCATTTGGCTCCGATACATGAGGTCACGCATATATATCAAGCTAGTCGGACATATCCACATACATAGGAAAGAATAATGTTCTCGGTTTTAGAGATGTTACAATTTGAGTTTTCCCTGCAAAATAGGGGTGAATTACAAAGAGACGTGCTGAGAGAATAAGAATTTCTGAAGACGGCAAATGTTACCAGACCAGGTATAGAATACTTAATGTGTACAGTCGGTGGTTAAAAATATAACAATTTTGATCATTGATTAGTTTTGTTGTTTTTGTGCATAATTTGACGATAAATATGATCTTTACCCACTGCTTAATTTGGGCTAAATTGGGATGAACTGAACAGTTATAGAGGTAACATTTAATATGCCCTAGAATATACTACAAAAGGATACAGGGTCAACAGAGGTATACACTTTTGCAGGTAAATATGATAAAAAAATAGCACTCTGAAATCAGGCAACATCAATCTTTTTTATGTCTCAGTCGGATTATTGAAAGCCTTGACCGCAAAAAAAATGATGTCATAGCGGCCATTTCTATTAATGACGATCGTCAAAATCGTTTTAAAGCCGTATTTTCTAACATTCTGGAATTCATATGATTAGTGTCACCAAAATGGCTGCAATATTAATTTTCTAGTCGACATTGCTGTAATTTGAAAGGGATGGTCCTTGGTGGTAGTTATAATTTTATGTTTTACTATTTTTTCTACAATTATTGAATAATATTTAATCATAATTTCTTAGCGCAATTAGTCTATACATTTAATTGAATATTCCTGGAACCGACTAGCATATGTTTTAGAATATGTGTATGTATACAATTCACAGTTTTAAATAACGTGTTAAGACACATATGTAGCATATATATGCTGCCTACCGCACGTTTTGAAAAAAAAACCCGTGGAATATGTCCATTGAACCTATAATTTGAAATAAATAATCCTGAGGTTAACCAATTTTGATGTTACCAGTTGACCTTTCTATACATGTATGCATTCAATAATTTTTTTCGATCTCCATTTTTGCTCGTGTAAACAATTTGTATGTTTTAGAGGGCCCATTGCAAATTAGCAATTAAATTTGCTAAATGGTAATACCCTCTTGAAATAAAGTTTATTATTATTATTATTATTACTTAACATTTTGTATCACTCTGGAATATCTACCATATCTGTATTTCGCTGATAGCGTGTATACGTTTCAATATGGATGAACATCAGTTGAATTGGGTTACATCAGTTATTTTTTAAATGAAAAACACGCGATTTTTTTTCGTATATATGTTCATATTCAAGTGTAAACCGATATGAGTCAAGATTTTGATTTTTACAACAAACAAATAGCATGTCTTCTTTTACAATAGTTTTGTATAATGTATTATATTTGTAATCAGCCTTAAACTTCAGACTATTTGAGTATACATATGACAATTATATACAGCTAATTTCTAATTTTTATTGATTTCTGTGACCTTTGACCCCATATATTTGTGATATATTTTGTTTATATCATTTTTTGCAACATAATGTATATATTAACATTCGGTATTTAATTTCTGACAATTTGAGTATAAATATGACTAACGTTATATAACAAAGATTTAATTTGTATTGATTATTATGACCTTTGACCACATCTTGGGGTCAATTGACCATCTGCCGTTTTTTATGTCCAGACAGTATATAATCAAATTTTATAGTCAAGCCTAATAGACCTCGACAGTCCTACTCAACCTTAGGTAGCTCCTGCAGTAATATTGTAGATAAGAAATGATGTGTGGAATGATTCTTATTTATTCCTTTAATTTTCACAGTTTGGCGGCCATTTTGGTCCACCATTTTGGATTTCAAAACTTATATTTTGACTGTGGTGTGTGTGAGGTACATTATGTACCATATTAGACCCAAAACAAGTGACAATTCATCAAAATGAGTCATTTCGGAAAATTGGTGGGCAAATATTTGTAATTTTAGGAATCTGGCGGCCATCTCAGACTTGGACGCCATCTTGAAAATAATACTTTTTGCTTGGTCAGATTTTGGTAAACTTTTGATATGTTATTAAGCACACCATATAAAACATGAAACCTTTTGTAGCAATTTTTTCAAGGTAAGGTGGGTTTTTTCATATATATATGCAACCCACTAAATAGGCCAGATACTGTAGGCCCTACAACTATTTAGTTTTCGTAGATTGTTGGCGGCCATCTCGGATTTTCGTGAACTTAGTGTAGACTTTATTAGATCTAGGGGAGACCGGGGCACCATGGACATCGGGGCACCATGAACATCTGTCTTTTTGGCCAAGTGCGTTGTCCAATTTAAACAAAATAATCCTCTAGGGAATGCTTTCAAGCTGTTCTATTTCTGCAGAAAAAAATTGGTGGCTATTCATCAAGGCTTGTGTATGCTATGGCGAAATATGTGTTTTTGAAGGGTTAAAGTATTTTTTTTGTGATAGGCTACATGGAGTTTGGTAATACATGAAAGACTCATTGGAATTAAGTTAAAAGAAGAATCACATAGTAGCTAGTAAAAATTGTGTTTTTTCAAGAACCATGGGGGATAATGGAAGATTCTACCTTAAGCTAGTTAGAGCTACACTTATAACAATCGTCATGCTGGGGCGCCATGGACTGGGTACAATGGCCATGTTTTGGGGCACCATGGAGGTGTCCATGGTGCCCCATTATTGGCATTCATGTCCATGGTGCCCCGTCTTCAGAGAAAGTTGTTTTTTTAAAATATCGCTACCCCCAAAAGGAAGAGTTCTACATTTAAATATTACTTTTTTATTTTTCATTTCAATATTAAAAATGGGTTGATTGACACAGGAAGCTCCTACAACATGCCTGTAAACATGTCCATTGTACCCCACCCCCATGTGCTCGGGGCACCATGGACATTTGCTGGATTTTTTTAAAATTGATTTTCAAGTAACATTCAACATGAATGCATGTATTGTATTCCAGTTAGACATTAGTTTAGTTCAGTGTTACCTGTTGGTCGATAATACGTTAATGTTCTACAAAAATATTTAAAGCAAATCCAAAATGAAAATTAGGTGTCCATGGTGCCCCGGTCTCCCCTACCGCCACACATATTTTCATGGCCATGGGGATGAAGGGCGTGCACAAGGGGAGGGTCAGAGGGGTCCTGAACCCCCCTTTGAGCTGCAGATTTTCTGAATTTTCTGGGGATTTTCGGGGACGAGCTCCGGACCTCTTGACCCCCTAGGCCTATTGAAAAGCTGCGGGCGACCCTGGCCTTGGTAGATTTTTACAGTAGGCTAACACTAGGCCTGGGTAGTAGCCCCCCCCCCCCACCTATTGAGATTTGAGTGAGGCATATGCTTTTGATTTATTCAGCAAACCATATGGCCTACATGAAACATAGCATACTAGGGGGCCTACATGGACAATTATAATTTATTAAAATAATAAAAACCGGCAGCCAACATGTCTCGTCACCAGGGATAATAAGCCTAACAGTTACACACTGGAAAAATTCCTGGTGAGGTGTAGGCCAGTGGCGGATCCAGAATGTGCAAGAGGAGGGGGCGTAAGCCACATTTTGTCTGAAAAAAGGGGTGTTAGCTTCACTTTATTAAAAAAATGCATGAAAATTCAATATTTTCACCAATAACGGGGGGGGGGGGTACGCCCTATGCTGGATCCGCCACTGTAGGCCAATTTATTTCCACGGTGGTCCCATGGTATTTATAGGTAGTCTAGTCTACTATTTAAGGCAATAGAGCCATTTCTCCAAAAAATCAGTTGAAAAACTAAATAGCCTAAGGCAATTTTGTTGAACCCTGACCGTTCATAATGATTGGACTATGATAAACGCTTTATTAAAGCAACAATAGGTCAATATTTCGTTATATTTTTTGCTGGCAGCCGTGGAGCACCAAGGGTGGTCTGTGTATGTGGGTCGTGACCTTACGGAGCAAATTGCGGACGCCTGTCCCTGAATAGTTGTTTACTTGCTTTCGGCTGCAATATCTAGGTCGAATCTATTTTTAGCCAAGCAAGCCTGAGCTACTTGCTGTAAACCTCGACAGTTTACTGTCTGTAAATGCTGAAGAACACGACATTAATTTTATAATGTGAAAGTACACGTGGATATCTAATTCCAACGATGTTATGTTATAAAATGTCAATTAGTCAATAATTTTCATTCAAATCATCAACACGTTATGAATATGATGAACAAAATTCGCGAAGCTAAGGAATTTTAGAAAACAATTTACCGTTTAAGTCAGTCAGTGACCGCACGCGGTGGCCCCGTTACCAGGCGACTGATGTAACGCGGACTCTGATTGGCGAGACCCTACTGACCTATATTTTGCACCACCCCCCTTTCGTGGGTTGTTTTTCGTTGAGCACGGGACGTCATTGTGTGTATTAGCTGTCTGTATAGTACATAACCGGGATACCGGCGAGTATCGGTCAGAATCGGAATACCGCCGGTCTGTAAGTGTAACAGGGCACTGTCACAAACAGATGTGACTCAAACGAAATCAAGTAGAGTGATCTGACTGTAGCTGGTGTAGGCTTGTTTTGACAAGCGGGCCACGTGGATGTCTATATTAAAAATAAAATGAGGTCAGTGTGACATAGGTCTACTCACATGATAGACATAGACATAGTCACTGCCGTCAGTACAAAATGCGGTCAATGTCGATGTATTGAAGTTAATGTGAAATGTCAAACGATTTGGTGATGAGTATACAGTAACGTTAGGCTACCCAGATACACTAGCCTATACAGTGCCGGTTGGGCTCGTTAGGATAGTTGCTGTCAGTGCTGAGTGTCACAATACCATTGGCATTGCCATTGGCATTGTACAATATTACATTACAATAACACTTACTTTTAGGCGCTGGATATGGCCTACATTTCTAAAAGACAAAAAGTAAAAGTATTTATTTCCAGTTAATCAGTGAGCCAGTAGCAGTGTTTTGATACTGGTTGACGGATGACGGTTGTTGTTAACGTTATTGAATATTGTCACTTAATGCCACTTGTATCATGTAGACTATGTAAGTATGTTTCATCTGTTTAAAATTTTATTCAATTATTGCCTGAACTTGGCTGTGAGTGTGGCAGTGTGGGCAGGCAATGACTGAATTCAATATAGTATTCAGGCTATTGTCAGTATGGCCTACGTATGTCTATTGTAGTATTGAGGCTATTCAGATACACAAACTAAAGTGAGTGAAACAGAAATAAATTATTTTATAATCCGAATTTGCTTAGACTAGACTATCTATAGGCTAGGCCTAATCAGTTTAAATTTATACCAGATATAGATAGGCTATAATCTGATATAATATAATCTGATGCAGTGATGTAGACTATTTAGCATTACGCGAAAAGTATTTACTGTATCTTTTTCTGAAAGTACTGAACATTTTGTAGTTATTTACCTGAAAAGACATAAATGTGTTGAAAATTTGTCGGATTACATAAATGATGCATTATTGCCATTATATTTTAACATGATGGTCAGTTTCATCCAAATATGAGGTCACATACAAATGATGCTTCAGATGGATGAAAATTTACACTTAGGCCTATTGAATTTTTTTTAGAATAATTATGTCTAAATAATGATGATGAAGGTATTTTGTAAAATATGGATTATGGCTAGAGTAGGCCCTATATAGTTCTATTTATATTCTTCCAATGTTGAGGTCACACTTCTCACTGTAAGGGTCAGGTTCATAAATTGCATTGTATGGTTGAAATCTGGTATTAGAGTTCACTGTTGCTGTATGGTGTTACTAGTAGATGCATGATTTGTGTAGTAGGCCTAGGCAATATGCTTTTTGGAAAGTTTGAATAGGCCTAGGCTACTGTAGATCTGGTAATTTTTGCGTGTTTAAATTTTTGGAAATTTCAGATTTCCGGACCATTCTCGAAGTTTAGAATTCGTTAATTTCATTTTTCTTCAGTATAGCTAATATTATAATAATAATTCTCGCAAAATTCACGAAAACTAAAACCTTGCGAATATTACCAGATCTAGAGTATTATTATCTAATTTTTGTATCACATTTTCTTCTGTGGATCTGTACAGAGCTCTTGTCATGTGTTCATCCAATAAACTATTCGTATTCCAACTAAGATATTTTGAAATAATCAAATAAACCCATTAATTGTCACATTGACAGTCAATGGGGGTTTATTTGTGAATGTATTGATTAGACTTAAATTTAGAATTAGTTATCAGACTATAGCCTATGCAGGGTGGCAGCGGGTCTTTAACAGTCTTTAAATTTGTTTTTGAAAAAATGAGGCCTTATATGTATGTTTTCGTTTAGTACTAACATGTGCAATACATTTTATAAATGGGTCATTCCACACGAAAGTGGACATTTAGGTAGAAAAGAAATGCAGTTTTTTTAACAAAGATTTTGCCTTTATTGTACAGACAACACCCGTAAATGAAAAGAATCACGCTGAAAAACAATTGTTAGAGCCTGGAATATGATTTTTTTATTATTTTAAGATAAACATTTAAAAATCTGTAAAATATAGGATTTTTACATATAAAATGTATTTATCCATAGTTTCTATAGATTTTCTGAATAAAATAAAATTAGACATGCATTCATCTTGCAAACTACAGGTCTTTTATACAAATTAGTGGTTAACAGTGATAAATGACATTTGACTTCTAAATGTAGTAAAAAATTGTCGTTACGGACGTTACATTGATATTGATATGTTTAGTGTATTTTCTAGTTTTCTCTTGAAGTAGAAATAGTACTAAATAACTCTCTCTCCAAGAAGACAGCTGTTTTTAGGGGTGGTAAGCATAGACATATTCTTTTAAATAAAAAACTATAATATTCTAACATATAGAGCTGCAAAGTATGTACGTCCGTAACGTTACGGACGTACAAAAATCGTTACGGACGTTACATTTCATAGTAATAAAGAAAAACATTCTAAAAACATATAAGAAACTGAATAAATAATTTCAACTCTTCATTTGTTGGTCTAGATATACAAAAAAAAAGTTTTATTCTATTGATTATTCATATTATCATAATTATTATGTAATTTATTTGTCATTTTTTTTAAAATCTACTTTGATACCGTTTATTGCGAGACTGATCTTAGTCTAGTTTTTTGGGTGGGAAATATTACCAGTTTCATTTTGAACTCTGCATGTGAGTATGATATAAATTTGGATCAGTGCTGCATTTAAAGTCTTTTCATAAAAATATTTGGCAATAATGAAGATTATAAGTTCAAGCATCTATTAAACAGATATAGATATGTAGCATTAACAAGTCATATCATACTATTTTTATGTAAATTGAAACACAGGATTATTATATGTGAATTGAAAGGTCCATGATTTGTGCTTCTCATGATTATCTGGTCTCTTCAAACCTAGGGTCTCACCTTTTCCATGTTGCTATTATCAGATTATATTTCTTATTTCCAAAAACGACATATATATAAAAAAAATTATATTAATAAAAAAAAATTCTGATCACATCTTAGTCCCCATATAATCATGATAATTTACCCTTTTACTACGGCCACTAGACAATAAACACTCAATAGAGCATTTGACAAAAAAAACTCCATCAGATGTTTTTTAGCAAAAAACTTGCATGAAAGCTAGAACATTAACAGAGCGCTGAAATATGCTGATTAACCATATAAAGGGTTATTAGGGGTGATAATGTCATAATTGGCAGGGCTGAAAAGTATGTACGTCCGTAACGTACATACATTTACATTGTATATTTACACCAATTGCACACACACATCCCTATTCGTAAAAGACAGGAGAGTGAAATATAACACATATCTTAAACTTATGATGTGTGCCTTTATCATGTTTATCTATAAGTTAAAGCGTCCAAGTGATTGGGTGATAATGAGAAACTAGCATCCCCCTTCTTCCAGGGGGGTACGAGGGTACTTCCAAAAATATTGTATCCCCCTCCCAAAAATGGGGTATGGGCGTCGCCTCAGATGTTCGTCCGTCCGTGCAGGCCGCCATCCGTCTGTCCACATTTTGTTTGCGAAGCAGATGTAGGAAAGCATTGCACACACACATTCCTAAGTTAAGGGGTCTAGATGTGCCTTTTGGAGTTTTTGAATTTTGGCCTACTGGTATTTAATTGGCTGCCCATCAGCGATAATTAATTTTAATATGCCTGATAACTGACAGCGTATCGTTTCTGGAGCAGATTTCAGAAACCATGGGGGGGGGGGGTTATCATATTGCACACACACATCCCTGAGGGGATGTAGATATGCCTTTTGAGATTTATGAACTCTGACCTACTTAACTGGCCGACAATAATTAACTTTAATAAGCATGATATCTGGCAAACCATGCTAGATAGCTGTACCATCAAGTACTAGAAAAGCAAAATGTGCGGTTTCAGGTAGGGATATCTATGAAAAACGCAATCAAATTCAAACTGGCCAACCATCGCCATAATTTACTTTAATATTCTGATATATAGCAAATTATGCCAGACACATGTAGCTAAACCATTGTTATAAAACAAAATGTGCAGTTTCAGGGGGGGGGTGGGATATGGCTTTAAAAATTTCAACTCTGTCAATTTAAAATCGACGACCATCGGCCATAATTAACTTTAATATGCCTGATATAGATAACTCGACTATTACTATAAAACAAAATGTGTGGTTTCAGGGTGGGATATGACCTAAAAAATGTCAACTTTATCAAATTAAAAAGGCCGACTATAGGCCATGTAATAAACTATAATATGCTTGATACCTAGCAAAACTTGCCAGATAGCTACCATTACAATAAAACGAAATATCGTGTTTCAGGTAGGGATATGCCCTGAGAAATTTAAACTTGATCAAAAATCAAAAGGGCCGATTATCGGCCATACATAACTTTAATATTTTTGATCAGCGAACCGTACCACATAGCTAGATCATCAGTATAAAACAAAATTTGTGGTTTCATGTAGAATAGCCTAGAAAATTTTACCTCAAAAAAATTTAAAATGGCCGTCAATTTGCCGTAATTACATTTATTATATACCTGATATCTGGCAAACCCATCTTCCACAACAAGTTATCTTACCCACGAGCACGCAGTGCGATACCTTGCTTTATCAAGCATAGCGTCCAACTATTTTAAATAGAGATATGCTTTGAGTGTCGTGCGACTCAAGACCGGCCAATCAGACAGCGCCTGACAGCTCACTCAGAGCATAGCTTGCTTGTTTCCATTGGTATGATAGATCAGGTAGATAGATAAGCTTGGAATCTCACGCTGATGTCATTGTGTTCCGAGCTCCCTGATTCGGTACACCTCAAAGGCCAAAATGAGAGATTCCCAACTTGTCTATGATATAATACATCTAGCAACGGAAACAAGTAGCCGTGCAAGAGAGATGAACAAGAGGTCAATTCTTCGTGACCTTTTATGACCTTTTTATAAATCTGAAACATCCAATGAGGTTTGAATCTTAGACACACCCCAGGATGACCACATAGACAGAATAACTGATTATAGTACTCGATATGGCCAGGCTCCCGCGGTAAGCACTCGAGTGAGACTAGTCACAGGAAGATGGGCAACAATGCAAATGATGCCAGATGGCTAGATCATTTATCTTAAGCAAAATGTGCGGCTTCAGGTAGGTATATGCCCTGAAAAATGTTTCTATCTAATTTAAAATCGCTGACTATCGGCCATAATTAAATTTAAAATTCCTTATATCTGGCAAACCATGCCAGATAGCTTGACCATTAATTACTCCAAGACAAAATATGTGGTTTCAAAGTGGCTTGAAAAATTTCCAGACCATTTCTATAAAACAAAATGTGGGATTTCAGGGAGGGATATAGCCTGGAAAATCTCAACTCGATCAAATTTAAAATGGCCCATTAATGTAAAACAAATGTGAGAGTTAAGGGAGAGATGCACCCTGAAATATTCCTATCACACGGGCGGGGCAGGGGATTATGGTGGCCGGCTGGCCTCTTGTTATGATTTCAAGCAGTGCCAATTCCGGCAATCTGAGCCCAGATTTTTTTTGTATTACTTCCTTAAAAAATTTTTTTTACGAATTTGTAAACAGGTAAAATAGTTAAATGATTTTGGGTGGCCCTATAAAACAGAATTTGAAAAAAATTGGAATCTTGTATAATTTTTGGCTTTTCTGCAAAAAATGTGAGATGTGACTGATTACATGCTGATGGGTCACATATCATTGAAAATATGATATATTATTTTTACCACATCAAACGGCTGTTTAAGTGGTAATCAAATATTTTATTTGGCTATATCAGGTAATATTCCTAGTATAATGCAATGGATGTAACGTCCGTAACGAAACTGTGTAACGTCCGTAACGATCAATAATTGCCTGCGAACATGTGAATAGTGAAATTTAATTCAAATTGACAACAAGGGATACAAGATACAAGCTTGAACTACAACTCATGGTAAATTTATATATTTTTTAATTTGTACTTTCCGACAAAACCGAAGTTAAACATGTCAAATGAAAAATGATGTCCTTTTTGCGTAACGTCCGTAACGCTGACAAGTATGATCATAAAAATCAAACATATTGATTTCAAATGAAATGTTTCTATCATGCAGTCACAATAATCAACCCTATCTGGTGTTAAGTAGTATACATTTATGAGTTTTCATTTTTATTCACCGATTGACAGAGGCTCTCAAGTTGAAAAACGTGTCTAAATGTAACGTCCGTAACGATGGAATGACCCAAATACATAATATGCAAATACACTGATTAATGTACCCAGACCATTTAGGATTAGTCAGTTAAGGCCTTATAAGTCTTTGGAAATTAATGTTAGGAAATAAAAAAGTCTTATTTTTTCATTTTTCTCAGATGCCAATGGTTACGATCATTTTTTTTAAATGCGGCAAGATAAAGGGTGTGAGACTGGATTTTTTTCCCCATCCTTTGGTTCTCCAAGTGAGGTGATATATGTGGAACTGGTATTCATTTTAGGTTTTGGAGTCTTTTAAAAGGTTTTAAAAAGTCTTTATTTTATATTTTATTGAGTTGGCGTACACCATGCTATAGGCCCTGAGGGCCTACTGGCTATATATAGGCCTATCCTAATGTTTATTTCAGAAATTCAGTGTTGACTAATGGCGGTTGTTCTTAATGAATATTGTCATTTTTGTGTTTTGTCTGTTTATAAATTGCCTGGGCTTGGCAGGCACTGTCACTAACTGTGACTAAGTCTGAGGCAATGTCTCTACCTCTCTGAGACTCTGGTTTAGTGATTGTGATTAATGGCGTTGTATAGTTTGGGCCGAATGTGATGAATTACCTCTAATGCAGTTTGTGGACTTGTTTGTGCCTCATAATGTCATTTATAAATGTCATCAACATAATCATAACGTCTGTCAGCTCTACCATTTACAATTAAGCCTACCCGGTACATGATTATCAGATTATGTCAACGTTATCTAGCTATAGCTGTTCTTCCTTCTCAAGGTGACCATTTTGTGCACTACCATCGCAGCAAACCTGGTAGACCTATCCAAACTTCCTGATATATCAGGTGGTTTTGTTGATCCATTCATTGACACTTGATCATGCTTATTACAGAATAAAAGGGGTAAAAAAAGACTCTTTGAAGTTTACTCCGAATTGTGAGGAGGAAACTTTAAAACATTTACCATACTAAATTTTTCCTCTCGGAAGGCGACTGGTCTTGATAGTATGCCTGCAACGTTCATTAGAGATGGCGGCTCACAACCCAAATTACAGCTCCAGTCACTCATATTATTAATCTTTCTTTATCATGTATTTTCAAGTATTTTGGCAAAAATAGGGGGGGGGGCGCTCCTTCTGCGCCCCCCCCTGGATCCGCTACTGCGGATGATATGAAAATTGCACGAGTTGTACCACTTTACAAAGATAATTCTAAAATCTTTTTACTATATATATACATTCAGGCTCTCGCAGTTCTTATTCAACAGATACCTAGTTTGTCTTACATATCTGATGACCCATAAATCCGTTATCAAATGGACAAGGGTTTCTATACTGGCATATGGTAACACTGTGTTAGCCAGCGACCCGTCTTTTGGACGGGTATAAAGTCAAAATGACGGGCAAAAATTGTCCAAATTACACTATAAAAGAGGAAATGCACGGGCAGTCATGCAAAAATTGGAGAAAAAAGACGGGCAGTTGTCCAATTCTAGCTAAGACAGTGTATGGTAATGATAGATCTTCTATTTACAAAAACTGTTGATCATGAAATCCTGTTCATAAACTTGAAGCACTCTGATAAAAAAAATCATGATTTATCAGTGTCATGTGTTGAAAATAACAAACAATGGAAATGAGAAGATACTTTTCTAATCCCAGAGTGTATCCTTGGGGAGTACCGCAATGATCCATTGTGGGAACATTACTGTTTCTCATATAATGTCAACGATATGGAAGCGGTGGTTTCTTGTCAACTCATTTTTTCAAACAATTCCTCAAAATCCATTTTTCTAAGCACACATGTGTGACTTTAATTTATTTTATTACTTTTAACAAACTTTTTTCTGTAAAGCGCACTGACTTATGCGCTGTATTATAAGAACATCTTTAATAAATAGTATGCAGAAGACTAAGCAGCCGTTTTAGTTTCAGGCTGGGAAGTAGGACTTATTAATATGATTAAGGGAAGGCTAGGTATAATGAATTCAAATCTTCCCTGAATGGATGGCTGGTTGATAATCTGATAATAGGCTTGCCATCTAATATGTAGGACACAATGCATTCTTTTCGGAACAAAAAGTAAACTCCTCATAAATTCAGAATTGAATGTCACATCTGGTCTGTGTGATATCTGGAACTCAACCTGGACTTCCGGCCCAGTGGACCAATCGCTAGATGGTATGCTTATTGCTGAAGCTACTTGTATTCTTAAAAAGGACAATTCGCTCCTAAAATTTCTTTGGAGGCAGGATAAACTTCACCAGCAAAACTTACAAATTTTTCAAAATAAAACAATCTGGTTTTTCCTCTAGATCACATATTGGGATTATATAGCGAATATAAACTTATAATTTAGATTCCCGTCTCGGAGTGTGCCAATCAAATTAACCTTTACAAAATAAATGTAGTGTAGTTCATGGGTCAGCACCTAATTTAATTCATGATTAGTGAGCCGGGCTTGAAATTGGCCCCCGTCCGATTGTCCGAAACGACCAAAAATCTGGGAAGGACAAGTTCAGTTTTAATGAGCTTGTCCAAGTGCCACTGCTTGACAATTATAGGGAAGGACAAGTGATATTTTTGGGAAGGACTAGTCAATTTTTTAGCTAGTTATCCGACTGGACAAGGGCAAATTTAGTCCAATTTCGAGCCCTGGTGAGTGTCATTTAATGTCTACCAGGCATCGTGTGCACATGCCCTTTACTTGCCTCTTGTGAAATAATCTGGGACCAAATCTTTTGACCAGCAAAATGTCGAATGCTCTTGTAACCTTAAATCATCTCCTAATGGTACACATAGTACAGCCTTTACATGTGTGTTGGGGGAGCATATTCACATGAATATGGACAGGAGGGAACATGGCTTCTTCATTTATGGCTAGCTTGAAGTAAATTATATAATTTAGAATTTAACTCAAGACTATCGTACTTGCTTTTCATTCAATGGTGGGTGACCTGTGTCGTACATGATATTTTGTGCGTCTCAGGTCTAACCTACATACATGCTACATTCAGATCATTTGTAAATATTATTTTTTTCAGCATTTTATGTACTTTTTAGTAGTAAGCTAATTAGCCTCTTCTACATCAGAGACTTTTCTGTCCATGGGTGCATCTCATAGTTTTCTGTCACCATCTGGATCACTGCCTGGCCGTGCGCCTGTGTTTCGTTTCCAAACGATATCTTGGAAACCGATAGCCGGATTTCATTTTGCATACATACATCCCTTAGGGGGTGTAGATGTGCCTTTAATGGGTTATGACCTTTGAGCTAATTTTTGACCTCTGATTTCGAGGCAATTATTTACCTTTTATTGATGGCGGCTGATAAGTTCAGTTTCCAGACGATATCTCGAAAAGCGTTCGCTGGATTGTTTTTATATTGCACACACACACATGCCTTACGGGGTGTAGATTTGCCTTTTATATATGACCTTCAACCTGATTTTTTACCTAAGATTTTTTCACTTAACTTTGATGGCAGAGGATCAGTTCAGTTTACGGACGATATCTTGCAAAGTGTTTGCTGGATTGTTTTCATATTGCACACACACATCCCTTAGTGGGTGTAGATGTGCGTTTTTGGGGGTTATGACCTTTGACATAAGTTTTAACCTTTTACTTTAAGACCATTATTCACTTTAATTAATAGCAGGGAAATCATTAAGGTCAGCGCTGTTGTTTATTGCCATGCAAGGGGGAAAAGCATGCAAGGTGGAATGACCACATTATTATAGATACTATATTGCTATTTCTGATTAACCCTTACAACACTGAACTAATTTTGTATGAATCATGGAAACCAAAGGGTTTTAATCAATTTGAAATCATCATTTAAATGTCTTAGTTAGAGCTTTCTGATTCATTTGAATACCTACTAGCATGTTATGGGTCTACGGCCATTAGAAACATTTTTACTCTTACAGCGCGGGGATCGACTTTAATCTGTGTAGACTAAAGGCAAACCCGGCGCTATGAAAGTTAAAATAATTGAATGATAACCAACAAATCCGCCCACAGTTCAAGGAATTTCCCTCTAAAATAATTTTCTGTGTCCTGTGCGGTAGACATAAAATTCTCCTCCACATTCAATCGCCAACCATTCTTCTCAGCTAGAAAACTTAAAGGAGCTTTCTAGGTATGATTTCAATATTTACATTTTTATATACAACATGTACAAGCCAGTAAAGGTCTGGTGGTTATCCGACTGTGCTTTTCTAGGTGTCTCAATATTATTGAGATACTGACAATTGGTTGTCATTTCTTTTTCAGACACTGTGATGTTACATATATTCATGGAGAGTAACCATGGTAACATGCCGTTTTTCATTTCAGAATGGCTTCAACACCTTATCACCCAAGATGACACTAATCTACTTGGTCAGACATTGAAGTTGCTACTTCACACACCACCACGCACTGCCACATGTTGTGTCTACTGAACAATCCTAGACTGTCAGCTGAGCCACAGTGAAACCTGTTGTCTACATGACTTATCAGATTCCAGTCTAACTATGAGTGGAGGAGTGACAGTGTCAGGGGGCTTTACAGCTTTAGCCAGTTGTGTCAGTGAATTGACAGGAATGCCTTCACAGGGTGATCATGGTAAAATTTGTTCTACAAACAAAATATAAACAGATAAATGCTGTTTTAACCAAATCCTGTTGATTATGACTGTTTTATTAGTCGATCAAATCACTGATATTGGGAATGAAATGAGTGTTTAAACATCAAGGTTTGGTCTCAAATTAATATGAGTAATTTTCAATCGACTCAGGTTGTGAATCATGGTTGAGAGACACAACCTCGAATGGTTAAAAATATAAATAAATTTACTTAGCAGGATAAGTGTTAACCTTTTACATACCGGTACCCAGTTTCTTGTCGCATAATGATATTTATGCACCATATGGAGCAGGGCACGAAATAAGGGCATTCCGGGCGTCCGAGACAACCCATTTTTGCAGCTGGACAACCCAGTATCAATCTGAGGGTTTCTGTCGGACAACCAGCCCAAAAAAATATTTACCAAAATATGCAATTTTAAATATGTTTTTTTTATGTCTCTATATTCGAACTTCTAAGAAATCATGCGGACAACCTGAAAGGTTGACCTGGTGGTCAGGCGGACAACCAGGCCTACAATCCTTATTTCGGGCCCTGTGGACTATAACTGGCAATTTTATCTGGGTGAAATTAACACTGTAAAGCAGCTCAGTCATTATGCTTCACTGAACCATAATATTTATATTGAGGCATGCATGCCATTGCATTGTGTGCCCACAATGTTTACTCAGCCAATCATGAGGACCCACCTACTTTAAATAAGCTCTCTCGTCGCATTTATACACACCACTCGGCACATTTTTAATAAAATTCCACTAAACAAAGCACCACCACAATACAGTATGATCAGACACTGAGCTTTAACCCTTACAGTGTGGGGATATAGACTTTAGACGTCACAATCTGACGTCTACAGACCAGCGTTCGAAACTAGCAGTGGTCCTGTGGCCCGAGACCAGTAAAACCAGTGGCGGGCCAGTAAAACCCTCTCAACTACTGGTCCTGCGGACCACTGATATTAAAACACAAATAATGAAGTGATAAGTGTTTTTCTCGCTTAGCATAGGCCCAACCCAGTCCCAAGGCTATTAACATGACTGGTGCGGCGGATCGGCGGTCGCGATCTCAAGCATGTTGGAATGAAGCTTCCTGTTTGTTTGAGATAGTTAGCCTTGAATAAGACTGCCCGGGCCTTCCTACTTTTTTGACCTTAATAAAACTAAGTACAAGTAATACTTAGGCATGAGAAATGAGAGGACCCCTGAGCCGATAACCCCGAGCACTCATTAAACTGTTAAACATGTAAATATGAATTGGCCGATTAATAATTATGCTGTGGGCACACCAGGTGGCGTTTTGTAGATCGGGATATCTCGGCGGCTTATTCATTATTTGCCCTGTAGATTTGGAAAGCCCTTCTACTAATCGCGATTCCCCAATATCTGAAATTTTAGAAAGATAAAATGAGAAATGAGCTAACTACAAGCCGTTAAAATTGCCGATTAAGTCAATTGGCCAATCAAAAATGATGATGCCGGCACACCGGGCGTCGCTTTGTAGATCTCGATATCTCGACCGTTTATTTTTTAATTTTGCTGAAAATTTGTCAAGCTCTTCTATACTGATAGTGATGTCTGATTATCTGCATTTTGAGAAAGATTTCGTTTGAAATAAGGCCTTTCTGGTTGTCCGAGACAACCAGAATTCGTAGCGGATAATCAATAGTTACCAGGAAGTTGTCCGAGTGTACAACCAACTTTTGAGAAGGGTATTTTCACATTACCTTAATATTTAAAGGCACTTATAAGTCAAGTGACTGTCAAGTTTGCAAATTTAGATTACAGTGGTGAGCTTCCACATCATTGGGTTGCGGTAACTTAGATTTTCACTCTGATACCTTGAGATGAGAATTGTGGCAGTTATTCACATCTCAAGGTGAATAAAAATATAATATACTATAGCTATTAGAGTTAAACGAATGCAAAACAGTGTCATGCATTAACCCTTTAAATGCTAGGCTCGACTATTGTCGCTTTTAATCTGTTCATATATGGTGCAGGTTTAATCACAGTTATTGGAAATAAAAATACATTCCTGTGTGAACATAAAAATAAATTCTTAATAATTTTTTAAATTATCACCAATTTAGCATATATTACATGATTTATTCTAAATACTTTGTTACAACAATCATACAGTTTTTTATCGACATTCATGACTGGAGACTCAGAGCTAGACCCTTTTGGTGAACAAACCAAGCTTAAACATGATGCTATCTACTTGAGGGACATTCCACAGTATTTTGGACATGCACTCATGATTTTAAAACTTGTTTTTATTGGGTTTTTACTATTTCATAATGGTAGGCAAGTATTTCAAGTACTATAATTCCATAATTTTTTTAGTAAGGCTTTTTTTCCATTGCGGTATCATTTATTGTTTCAGATTTGGGTTTTTAATTGTCGCGGACGGGACAATAGATTTTTCATGAAAAATAGATCTACTTCATCAGAGAACTGCAATTTAAAAATGCAAAATTTGTTTTAAACACATGTATAGTTTGTATAACATCACCATCTGATTGTGTGATTATAATTTTGATTGACCTTCATTTACCATGTTTACACCTCAAGGTCATTTGTAAGTTTGTTTATTGAAAGTACATAAGTTTCTCTTGACAGCACACTTTTATCAGAAAAAAATTAAATTGCTGGTAAGCTATCAATTTATATCACTCTTCAATGCTTCATTGTTTTTTTACCACTAGTTTGTGATTTAATTTATTATACTAAGCAATAAACATGTGTCCCGTCCGCGACAATTTGTGCTGTCCCCTCCGCGACAACATATTTTTTAATTTCAACTATTTTAACTAGGTTCAGTCGTAAGTGAATTTAAATGACTGGGTGTGGCTATGTACAGCTTTTAAAGTAACATCATTATAATCCTAAATATATTCTTATTGTAACTTGACCATACCATTATATACTACTGTATTTTCCGGCTTATAATCTTGACACAACTTGTGAAACCCACTTTTAGTTTGGGCGAGGACCGTCGGGAGAAATCTAGTCTACCCCCTGTCACATAAAATGCTTCCAAAAAGCCTGTTGACAAATATGACAAGTTGACAACACATGTGACCCGAAATGACGGCGATTGACCCATGTGCGATGACCTACATGGCTGTTGACTTTGGGAATCTCGAGTGCATATTTGCAAAACTCCAAAAACCGTTACCATTTCTATATTCCTGAGTAATAACCAGACAAATGTTGTGTTGAGCCGAGCCCCGTACAGCAGGCCGCTCAGTCTAACACAGTACTATGACTGTCACTGAACATCGTCAGACAGGTCAGGGGTCTTCCAGCGCGGGCAGTGACTTGTCTTTGTTTTGAGCCTGATGTGTTCAGCCATATACACCAGTGCGACTTATAGGCTGGAAAATACGGTACATGCTCATAAGTTTGAATATATGTTTTGATATATGTTTTAAATCTGACATATTGTCATTAATCATGTTAAATACATGAAAAAAAATACATTGAAAAAAATTTTTTTTAGGAAAACCATATTTTAAGGGATGAGTTATCGACTGTAATCAAAGTAACTCTAAAAAACCTTACGTAAGGGAGAGGTGGTGATGATCGAAGCATCAAAAAAAAAATTGTTACATAATGTACAGATAAGACATGCATGGAAGTGAATTTAGTGCCTAGTAAAATAAAATAAAATTCTTTACTACCGATAGGTTAAAGTGACAAAAAATAAAATAGAAAATAAAATAAATATCCTACCTACTGGCTGGTTGAAATGACAACAAATCGAAAACAAACATATATATTTTTTTGGCCTTAATATAAATGTCATAACATTATCCTTGAAATAAAGATCATGTTTGGGCTCTAATTTATTTGGTTGCATCACCTTCTACAGTAACACTATTAAGCAGTGTGTTAATGCAATTTTAAGGTTTATTTTTCAAGCATTATGTTTTTTTAAATTCAATCATATCATGCATTGGTTTTATGTATGATGATGCACAAGCATCTTATTCTAATCTGATGATAACATCTAATAATGAAATAAAATATTTTGTGTTTTAGTGTCAGATTCTAGTGGTATGCCTGTGTCCAGCGCACTTGTAGAATCGTCTGTCAATCATCAAAATCAGCAGAACACGGTAACGTTACAGTCCTCATCGCCGACCGGAGAATTGGTCACTGCGGGAGAAAGCGGGAAAGAAGCCAATCTCGAAGGACTTGGTAAATTTTATTTCAATTTTTTTCTGAAGGAAAAACAAGAAACTATGAAAAAAACAGAAACATGAATTTGTCATCAATTTCATGTGCGACTTGTGGAATGCACTTGTAGTAAATATACAGGGTTGAGGCTTGAATCATTTTGCAAGGTGTTTGGTGGCTTGAATGAATAATGTCACATCTCTGTCAAAGACCTGAATATAAAGTACTCAAGCAATGTTTATGGCCATCATTTAAACTAAATATTTGAGAAAATATATCACTTTTAGCCCGCCTTTTTTAATTAAAAAAGTGTAGCTATTTCAATTGAAATTCGGTGTCGTCGCCGTCAGCGCTACCACTTACTTGTGGGAGCGATAACTTGGCAAGTTTTTCTTGTATCTTTCTCAAATTTGTTTTGCATATGTTACTTATAACCAGTTATTGGATTTATAAGTTTAATATTAAAGTTAATATTAACCCTTTTAACAGGTTAAAAAAATAAGAAAAACCTAATTTAATAAATCAGAATATTTTGTAATGTCAGATTTGTCTGAAGACACCATCAGGATCTTAGCTTATGAGCAAATAATAACATGGGAAGGAGTTGTGCTTTACTGGTGCATAACACAATGTCATTTCTAGATAACATCAAGGTCATTTCAAAGGTCAAAGTCGCAAAACATTCAAAATATCTACTTTTTATCAATTTCAAGCTTGTCGGTGGTACAGTCATCTACTAGAAAGGACTGATAGCGTCACATTCTCCGTCTGGTATCATTTCTACACACATTTCTGATTTTTAGGAAATCTAGGGCAGTGCTAATATTTGGAGGGGTAATACCTCCAAGTTTACCCTTATTACACCCCCTTCCTCAAGGCTCAAATAAACCAGCAAATCTACAATTATGCAGCAGTGTGTAGCATCAGCTTGGGCTTGTCCATCTCAAAAGATTATACATAATTGGGTATGAAGGTTGACATGGGTTGAGGTAGTGCTTTACTGCATTGATACCACCCCACGGAAACGTGAAGGTTATAGCAAAGTCATGTAAAATGTCACGTTTATCAGTTTATGTGTGATGAGTACTAAATGCGAAATGAATAGGTGTGCAACTATGCAATCAGCACTGCTGCGATAGCTGTCATCTGAGTGTTAACCCTTAGAGTGGTCAAACCCGATATATCGGTGTGAACGTATTTGGGCCAAACCCGATATTTCGGGTCTGAACCGTTTCACAAATACAGATTAGCTTTTTATATGCAGGACATTGAAATTCTTTCAAAAATCAATATTTATCGACTAAGAACCCATATGACGTGTCGAATATGTTGGTAAAATGATATTAAAAGTATATGTAAGCAATTTGTTGAGATAATAAACAACAATTTGGTATAGGATAAATAATAATGTTGCCTCGCTGCAAGCTAAACTGTTGCCATCTGTGGGGCCTGACTTGCAGCGCTACAGCCCATCTATGCCTACCATCTCTTTTTAGCGCCCTTGGTCAAATTTAAACTCGAAGTGGAACAAAATGGCGACGGCCAGGCCGAAACACAACATACATAAAGACGCCCTGGTTAGATCCCTGAGGGAATAACAGATATAATGGACAGTATGACTAGAATTTTAGGTCTGGGTCGAAAAGTGGCTACATTCATGATTGCAGCATGTCAAATAATCAGTATACTCGTGTTTTATACAACAGTCACCAGTGATGCCTGGTAACTAATTTAGATTTTACTAATTTAGCTCACCCTACCTGTTTGCCATTTCGCCATTGACAGTGGCGGATCCAGGATTTGAAAAGGGAGGGGGTGGAGATTTGGGGCAAGGTTTTTTGGCATATTTCGGCCAATTTAGGGAGCTTTTTAATAAAACTGGCACAAAAAGGGGTTGGCGTGCGCCCCCTGCACCCCCCCTCTTGATTCGCCCCAGATTGAATATAAAGGAATAGATTTGGTGATAAGATATTAATACTGGCGGAAATTATGGTGACAATGTTTTGCTGCTGCCGCTATGACACAGAAAGTCGAAAAATAACTATATCGACGAAACGGGTGGTCAGTGTGTACATCGCGATATCTCGAGTTCCCAGAAGGTACAAACGGATTTATCGTGACATTAGACTTGCGCATGCCTATTGCCGGGGCCTACTGCCAGCGTGGTACAGTAGGCCCGCACCCCATGGTAGGTCTACTCTACGAAGTGGGAATATCAGGTTGTTCACTTGTTCTTATTTATTATTTATACATTAATCTTGACAATATCATGGATATTGTCACCAAGTAGCAATGTATAAGCCTCCCGAGGCAAGTCCTACAATAGATTATTACAATTAAAAGGTCTATATCATTCCTATTATATAGCCTCATATTTTATAACTATAGTCTGGGGAGGGGGAAATAATTTGAACTGAAAGTCAAAGTAGATACGTGGAGATAGTGAGAAATACCTCCATTCTATAAATAGATCTATGCCTACAAATTTGTCATGCATATATATATGAGCATGTATTATAAACACTTATGCCTTTATATCAGTATATATAGTGACTTAAGCTAAGAGAACTAACATTTATCAACATAGGCGACCTAAATTCACAAAGGCGCTTATGTTCATGATATTACACAATGTTGAAGTAGGTCTACTCAGTGCCCTCATTATCATTATTGTACCACATATTAAGATATATTATCTGTGCCGTAAGGGGGATCTGGGAACTATCACTATGGTAACACATACTACTGTTATGCCTACTTAGTGCCCTCATGGAACTCTCAATAACACATGTATATTATAACATAAATACTCAGTGACCGCAGTGACATTGAACATTACAACATAAATAGTCAATGCCCTCAGCTGATTTGACCTTACTGTGACCTTTATATGATCTGGCCATGATCTTAGAGTAGCACCCGTATGAAGTCCAGCCATAACCCGTCACATTGTTTACTTTGGTTGGGCTTCATCAGATGTAGTTAAAGTAGGTCTACTGATCATTGGTCAAATCATAGCTATCAAATGTTTTTTTTTATCCATTTCTGACATAGGGGTCTATCAGACTTTTAAAAGGGTGATTTGACTGGGGTAAAACCCCTCCAACCCTTACATTACCCCCTGTAACCTCTTGTGGCGTTTAGATATAGCTCCTTGCTGGGGTTTAGGCGGGTCTTGGCCATCATAAACATCTAAAGTAAACAGAATTGTAAAAAAACAAGCTTTTTTTACCCGATTTGAGCTGGGTCAGTTTCAAGCCACCATAGACATCATGCATATAATTGTAGCAAAAATAACCAAAATAAGCTATTTTCAACCATTATCAGCTGATTTGACCTTGCTGTGACCCTAAAATGACCTTACCATGACCTTGGAGTAACTCCCCTATGAAACCCAACCCCAACCCATGTCACCATGTGTACTTGGTTTGAGGTCAGATCGATTTATTGGAAGTAGGGCCTACTGGCCATTGGTCTAAATACCGGCATACATCTATTTTTAAATCTTTTTGGAACTGCCATATCAGACTGGGGTGACACAAGGGTGATTTGAGTAGGGGATTGGGGTAAAAACCCTCAAACTTTTATATTACCCCTATAACCTCTCGAGTGTTTTGTTATCATGGATATAGGTCCGTGTTATGGTCTAGGTCGATCAGTTTCAATCCATCATAGGCATCTTAAGTGAACATGATTGTAGCAAAAAAACAACAAAATAAGCTATTTTCAACGGTTTTGAGCTCATTTGACCTTGCTGTGACCTTGAGATGACCTTCACATGACATTGGGGTAACTCGATCATGAAGCCTAATCCCAACCCATGTCACCATGTGTACTTGGGTTGGTTTCCGGCCGATTTATTGGAAGTGCTGGCCATCAGTACAAATATATATTTTTAATATTTTTGAACTATTTCTGCCGGAACGGACAGGAGTGACACAAGGGTGATTTGATCGGGGTAAAAACCCTCCAACCCTTATATCACCTCTGTAACTTCTCTGGGTGTTTTGGTATAGGTCCGTGTTGAAGTCTAGATTGGTTTCTAACCATCATAGACATCTCAAGTGAACATAATTGTAGGAATACAACAATATTAAGCTATTTTCAACCATTTTGAGCTGATTTGACCTTGTCATGACCTTGAGCTGACCTTGGCATGACCTTAGGGTAACTCCACCATGAAGCCTGACCCCAGCCCATGTCACGATGTGTACTTGGGTTGGGTTCCGACCGATTTATTAGAGGTGCTGGCCATTGGTCCATATATGTATGTATAAGGCTCCGCCCTACCAGGGGGAGGCTTTTAGTTTTTGTACGGTTTCGTCCGCCGGCGCGTGCGGGCGGCGGCGGCGGCGCCGCGCATGGACATCGCCTCTCATCCATGTCACCCTGATATCTACAAAACCGCTCTTTCAATTCATTTGGTGTTCAACATACTGGATACAAGTATTAATACCTAGGCTGCATCAATTTTTCAGAAAGTTTGTGAAAATATTCGGGTCACAGCGGCCATCTTTAATCTTTTTTCGTCAAATTAGGACCTTGTGACCCTGATGTCTACCAAACCACTTTTTTGATTCTTTTTGTGCTCAACATACTGGATGCAAATATTAATTCCTAGGCTGCATCAATTTTTCAGAAAGTTTGTGGAAATATTCGGGTCACGGCGGCCATCTTTAATCTTTTTTCGTCAAATTTGGACCTTGTCACCCTGATAACATTAAAGCCACTCATCCAATATACTCAAAATTCAACATACTGCATAGTAGTAAAAATTTCAAGCCTGCATCAATTTTTCAGAATGTTCGGAAGAATATCCGGGTCATGACGGCCATCTTTAATCCTTTTTCGTCAAATTAGAACCTTGTCACCCTGATAACTTCAAAGCTGCTTATCCGATAAACTCAATATTCAAAATACTGCATAGTAGTATTAATTCCTAGCCTGCACCAATTTTTCAGAAATTTCGGGAGAATATCCGGGTCATGGCGGCCATCTTTAATCTTTTTTATTAAAATTAGGACCTTGTCACCCTGATATCTACAAAACCGCTTTTTCGATTCACTGTGTGTTCAACTTACTGGATGCAAGTATTTATTCCTAGGCTGTATCAATTTTTCAGAAAGTTTGGGAAAATATTCGGGTCATTGCGGCCATCTTTAATTTTTTTTCGTCAAATTATGACCTTGTCACCCTGATAACTACAAAACTGCTTTTTCGATTCACTTTGTGTTCAACATACTGGATGTAACTATTAATTCCTAGGCTGCATCAATTTTTAAAAAAGTGTGGGGAAATATTCTGGTCATGACGGCCATCTTTAATCTTTTTTCGTCAAATTAGGACCTTGTCACCCTGATAACTTTAAAGCCGCTAATTATCTGATATACCCAATATTCAAAATACTGCATAGTAGTGATAATTCCTCAGTTTCTAGCCTGCATCAATTTTTCAGAAAGTTCGGGGAAATATTTGGGTCATGGAGGCCACATTTAATCTTTTTTCTTTAATATAAGACCTTGTCACCCTGATAACTTCAAAGCCACTCATCCGACATACTCAATATTCAGCATAGTGCATAGTAGTAGTATTTCCTAGACTGCAATAATTTTTCAAAAAGTTTGGGAAAATATCCGGGTCATGGCTGCCATCTTTAGTCTTTTTTCGTCAAATTAGAACCTCATCACCCTAGCCTAAAGCTGCTAGCCTCCGCCTCATAATATTACTTGATAATTACATGTACAAATTGATTATCTGCTAAAATTATAATTAATGTATAACTCTTATTTGAAAAGTGGGAGGGGGGGGCCTTCTTGGGTGTTTTCATGGTAAACACTTACATCTAGTTTTTTAATATTTTCGGACCATTTCTGCTAGATCAGACAGGGGTGGCATAAGGGTGATTTGATGAGGGTAAAAAACCGCGAACCCTTATATTACCTCTATAAACTCTCGGGTGTTTTGGTATAGGTCCGTGTTGAAGTCTAGGTAGGTTTCAAGCCATCATAGACATTTCAAGTGAACATAATTGTAGAAAAACTACAAAAATAAGCTATTTTTGACCGTTTCGAGCTGATTTGACCTTGCTGTGACCTTGAGATGACTTTACCATGACCTTGGGGTAATTCCCATATGAAGCCCAACCCATGTCACAATGTGTATTTGGGTTGGGTTCCGACCGATTTGTTAGAAGTGTTGGGCATTAGTCAAAATGTCTATTTTTTAAATATTTTTTGGACAAAACCCCTTGCCACTCACAGTGTGTAAATGCCACATTTTGATACCACTCTAAGGTTTAAATGGACTGAATCAGTCTAAAATCATAAAAAAATTAGTGATTTTATTTCGGCTTCTTAATATGACCATATAATGTAAATATGTCCATAGACTAGAACTGCAAAAGTTTTTAAGTATTTGTGCTGCGCAATTACCAGTTAAGCTAGATATATATAGAGACTAAATAGGCGCTAGCCCGTCAGGTCAGCTGTTGTTTTGTGGTGTGGAAGTTGGTGTCATACTGTATTTTCGTATACGGAATTCCCGCTCAGTCAATTACTCTGGCATCGCTTGTCTCGTATCCCAGCGCTATTGTGATATATATAGCGTGAAGTGATGGGCTAATTCAATAAAATCTCACCTGGTTCGAGCAGGCAGTACCTCAACTAAAATCTGTGCACCCATCCCTTAAATTGTCCTAGGTCTCTTGACATAGGAGGGGGGAGTTTACATGCAATTTTTCAGGAATACCGCTAGGTGAATTTATTATTTACTATGAGAGTGAAAGTTGTTTTTTGTTGCGTTGTTGTTGGTGAAGCTGTCATTAGGTTCAGCAATTAATGATCGCAACTTATCAGTGGTGACACAAATCACACCGCACCAGGTGTAATGTTACACCTCTGAATAGAATGGAATATTTCTGTAATCATTGAAGACCCGCTGTAGGCCCATACCTACACTATAGAAGTTTTAGCGAGAATCTTTTGTCCATTAAATTAAAACTCAAGACTGGAGAAAGGCGGAGTAAATAAAAACAGCTTTGGAATCTATTTCTTATAACTGATAATTTATTAACTTTGCTATATACTTAAATGGCGCCACATTTTTTTTCTCATTTTTGCCATAAGTAGGCTATTTATAAAATGAAATTAGAGATCTGCCGTATACCTCTGCCTAACTAACACACCTTCAGGTGGTTTTTAACGGTCTCAGTGAAAACCACTTCCCCTTTTTACATCGACAGGCCAATGTCATTCTTATCCGGCAGACACAACACAGTGATCAGGACTGTTATTTGTGTTGGGCCAGTCTTAAACCAACACAGTGTGATTTCTTCACATCTACTAGTGCACTTGTGCGATTTATATGACAGACTAATATTTGATTAAATCATTGCTGATACAAATAAACCAAATTTGACAAAATAATTACACACTGGATTTTGTTCCCCCTTACCTGTGCAAAGCTATTATAAATTAGACTATTGATAAAATTTTCTGTGCTGTTGCATTTTTATCATAAAAATCAGGGCCAGTGATTTTGGTGAAGGGCCATTAACTTTTAGGTAAAGCTGGCCCTGCAGGCCAGTAGACATTTTGGTCTTAGTTCTACCCAGGATGGTATTGCAATATAGCAATTCACACTTCACAATGACTGAAAATAGGACTGAAAATATGGATGTTTTTGTAAAGTGAAGGGCTTCAAATTACATTTTTCAAGTAAAGAGTTGAAACTCACCCAATTTTTTTGGATGCTATTTTTTTACAGGGACCCATAGTTTTTAGCAGATTCACAATATTTTCATTTTGAAATCCTGCTCTGTATACATAGTAAACATTGTGTTTTGGGTAATAAATTTACATGTCAAACTTGTTATGATACATTATTTTTAGCCTTATTTTAATGATTATTTATTTATTATCATGATTATACTTTATTGTAATATTAAAGTATACTCTTCTATTTTTTAAATAGGTTAGTGAATTATTTGAAACAGGGGTGCACATTAGAACCCATTTATTTACACTTCTTTTCATTCACCTTGATCGTGTTGATGGCGGAATTCCCACCTCAAAGTGAATAAAAATAACAAGTTTTTTTTTTAAATACTCTGGAAGTATAATCTGATAATATCCTAATTTAAACACTGTTAAAGTTCAGAACTTCCTTATTGTGAAGTATTATACAAAAATATATTCCAAGATCATGATCAGGATCATATTGAAAATGTAATGGATTGCTCCTTGGCCGGAGACACAAATCTTTTGGCAAAAATTCTGGATTCGGATCGTAATTCGGATCCTGGATTCTGATGTAATTATGATCATCCCCATAATTTAATAGATTGTTTCTCGGCCAGAGCCACACCTGGTGAAGGTGTCATGCAATGAAGGTAATATTTGTTCATTATATACTTTGTAAGTAATCCTGCTGACAAAAAAATAAATACAACCAAAAACATAACCTCCTTTGGCAGAGGTAATAAATGAAAACTTAAAATAGACTTAGACTGTTAGAGCGCCTTTATCATGTTTATTATCATATATTTTACTACTTTTCATTCTTGAAATAAAATTTAAATTTTGAGTATGCCATAAATGCCACAAGGAGGTATTTAGACTGGAAAACGCGTATATACATTTTATGACGTTGCTAAACAGGTACATATACGTGTGAAAAAACTAGCAAAATAAGAGTGGGTATTGTCGCAATGAAAAACTAATTATATTTAAAATAAAAGTATTATGCTCGTCATACGTGGTAGGAATAATAGAGGATGGTGTTAATTGGCGTCATTGTGTGTCTCGTTTTTCCGATTGTTTTCCGTAAAGGTGCCACCTAGCGGGCATTTTAGAACTACAAATAACAGGTGCACTCTGACAGCAAATGTTTATTTACCAACAATACTGTGGGCATTTTAACCAAGGAAAAAATAATATTTTCCTTGTTTTAACCCAAAAAAGCACTCAACCTATACACAATTTTAGAAAGACGATTTTATCAAAACTGAGTTTATGTGGGTCCATAGTTTAACAAAAAAGTGGTTGCAAAAATGTGTTGCCTACAATTGGATCTAATTTTCATATTCAAAATGGCCGCCACAAGAACAGTGCAGAAAGTGAAAATGCGCCGTATCTCAGTAATCAGTCATCATATGATAACAAATAATGACTCTACACATAGGTTTACGGGTACGGGGAATGCGTCGGTGGCGTTATTTTTGACATTCAAGGTCAAGGTCACACCCTGGATCAGTGTCATAGGTCATTATCAGCCACCAGCAAATGAAAATATGCCATATCTCGACTTGTCCTGATATAAAACCAAGTTATGGCTCTACACCTACGTTTTCGGGTACGGGGAAGCCGTTGGTCCCATTCTGTTTGTGTTTCAAGGTCAAGGTCAGACCATGGGTCAATGTCACAGGTCATGTTAGCCAGCAGGAAGTTAAAATATGCCATATCTCCGTACCTTGTAATCATATAATAACAATTAATGGCTCTACATTTAGGTTTTCGGGTATGGGAATCCGTTGGTGCCAATAGTTTTGTGATTGAAATGAGCTAAATTGAAGCAAACCCATCAGCTATTTTAAGCTGATTTGACCTTTCTGTGACCTTGTGAGGATCTTTTTATGACCTTTGGGTGACACCCCTGTCAAGCCCAACCCCAACCCATGTCACCATGTGTACTTTGGTTGGGATTCATCATAATGTAAATGAAGTACTGGTCATCGGTCCAAACATGACAATCGTTATTTGGTCCATTTCTGCCATATGAGAAAGTGGTGACATAAGGGTGATTTGATGGGGTATTACCCCTCTAGTCCTTATATTACCCCTGTAATCTCTTGGGGTGCTTTGGTTATATTTCCATGCTGGGGTCCAGGTGAGTCTCAACCACCATAGACATCTCAAGTGAGCTGAATTGAAGCAACACAAAAATAGGCTATTTCCACCTATTTGGAGCTGATTTGACCTCCCTGTGACCCTGAGATGACCTTGTCATGACCTTTGGGTAATACCCCCTGTGAAGCCCAGCCCCAACCCATGTCACCATGTGTAGGGGCCTACTTGGGCTGGAATTCATCAAATGTAATTGAAGTACTAGCCATTGGTCCAAACATGACAGTCGTTTTGTTATTTGGTCCATTCCTGCCATACGAGAAAGGAGTGCCATAAGGGTAATTTGATGGGGTATCACCCCTCCAGCCCTTATATTACCCCCAGTAACCTCTCGGGGTGTTGTGGTATAACTCCATTCTGGGGGTCTTGGTGAGTTTAAACCACCATAGACCTTTCGATTGAACAGAATTTCAGCAAAACTCTCCCAAAAAGCTATTTTCACCCATTTTTAAGCTGATTTGAACCTGCTTTTAATGAATTTGGTTGCCATGGTTACCAGATAAACACAGATAAATGGCCAATAAAAGCAGACAATCATACATGGGCCTGTAATATATCTGTTATTGCACTTTTTATTCCAAATTAAAATACTACTATTTATCTATGGCTGGCCTAATGTTAACAAACCTTATTTAGAAAAATATGGTGATGAAAGGGTTAAACTTCGTCAGCAGTGATGGCCCACACATTCTGCCGAGCCAGCAGCCAAAAAGGTGAGCATGTTACAATGTCAAAAAGTCACTTTGTGGATTTCGGTTGAGAAATGATCAATCTGAAGCAAAAGTTTACTATATTCAACCATATAATAATTTATGACATGAAAACACCCCGGATGATTTAAAAATAATGCATTGTTAAATCAGAACATGTTCACTGTGGATCTACATGTTATGGATTTGTGGCCACATTTTCTAAAAAAGAACAAATTCACAATTTAGTAAAAAGATGTGGTCTTGATTCATGTATGCTCCTAACCCTTACAGCGCAGGGAATGACTGTAGTCGTCAAGTCATCAGAATATAGACGTCAGATTCTTTTAATCAATCCCCGTGCTGTTAAATAAAAAATATTTATAATGGCCGTAGACCAATAACATGGGTATTCAATATGAATCGGAAAGAGATAAAGTTCTAAGACATTTATGATGATTTCAAATTGAAAAAAAATCTCTGGTTCCCCTGATTGTACAAAAATATTTCAGCGCTTTATGGGTTAAACTGCATTTTCAATTTGACAAATTTTAAGCATTTCGATACTATCGGGATTCTTATAGTGTTTAGCAATAATCCGTCTGCGGTGCCCCAGTGCGCCTATGAGGATTTTAGCTCTCACTGAGAAGTTAACTGAAGAATTTTGTATAATTTATAATACTATAAAGGAATGGGGTGAACGTTTGTCGACCGTTCCCATATCACGGTATGCCTCAGAAGGCTCTCTCCTCAGATTAGTGCAAGTGATTATTACATTCCTACATGATACTCTGATTTAAAGATAAAACATATGATGCCTAGCACTGTTCACATTTACTAATCCACAGGTCTTGCTGTACAACAAATCTTTCGATATTCTGCTTGTCATCCGATTCGAAGGTGAATGATTCTGGATCGCCATTCAGTTAAGCATTAATCTACTACTACTACTACTTCTACAGGTAGTACTGTCAGACATTGAGAAACCTTTCATATAACATAAATTGTTTTGTGTCCTAGATATGAGTAGTACACAAAACGCTGTTTCCGTGTTTGGTAAATGTCTGCGCAAGATCAAATAAATTGATATAATCGCTCATTCCCGACAATTTATTTGTTGACATGACCACTTTCCTGCACATATAAACACGATAAACCCCTTACCTATCTTCCCTCGAAGCGGAGTGAGGTTCGGGGAAGATGCTCTTAACCGAATCAGCCCCCACCCAGTACCCATTGATTAATCACCGCCACCCTCACCCGTACTTGTAAAGATATCTATATATGCGTACTGCCGTTTGTGTGCAATTATCTGGAGATCGGTGGCCAAGCAGGTGTTTATATTACAGGTGTTTATATTACAGCCATGATGTTTGCCTATATGATAAATCATGCATGTTGTTGTATGATCTGGGGAAAACATTGGATAAAAAGTGACATTATGACCTCAATACCGTTGGCTGATACTGCGGGATGGCGTTTACCGCGGGGATTAACATCAACATTGGCGGAAATCCGTGTCACCACATGATGGCGTGGGGAGGGGGGAAGGGTTTCATATTCGGGGGCGATATGACGGAGAAGCACTGTAATTATTTGTTCTAGTGCTATTTAGCCTGTATTGTCATGATTATTATGAACAATAGGCCTACATTGTTGATTGTTTCTGAATGCTTGATGTTTCTTTTATCATGTCGACGGACCCCAGATAGTCCATCGAAAAAGTATGATGTAGAAATAGAAGAAAAACTGAGAAAACTTTCCTTGATTTTCAAAGGATGAGCACTTCAATAAATGTATAATAACTCTTAGGTATAAGGGGTCTGGAACACAAAAAATCGAAAAGATTTTAGAGTGGTGGGTGGATGGGTCATGGTCCCATTCGGATTTTGATCAATGGAAATCAAATGGACTGTGAGTAAAATAAACATGATATAATAAAACGAAAACTGCAAACATAATGAATTGTACCATTTTATCAGTTTATTGCAAATATGTCACATATGACGCATATGCGACACCGGTAGCTAAAGGGTTATTAACCTTAAAGCGCTGAAGTATTTATATATATACCATGGAGACCAAAAGGTTTATGAAATCATCATAAGTGTCTTGGTTAGCTCTTCCCGCTTCATTTAAATACCTATGTTATGGGTTTGTGGCCGTTATAAATATTTTACTCTTTCAGGGCAGGGATCGACCTTAGACGTCTACTGTAACATACGTCAGGTTCTGACGGCTAAAGTCGTCCCCCGCGCTGTAAGGGTTGATAGTGTGAATGTTTTATGTACCGTCACCGTCGACTAATGGCTTACAATGTTTAACATCCAGTCATCTGGCCATGTAAGATAAACTATTAGTTCCCCAAACGGTTAACCCACGCTGTGAAAACTTAATGGAACCGGGTAGTCGGGTACTCTCATTGAATGTGCACGATGCCGTTCTGTGGTTTATACCCGGATAAATAGCACTTAAAATTTCCTGAAGTATAACCAGGGCTGTAAACCACACTGAAAACATTATCAATCAATCAATCAATCAATCAATCAATCAATCAATCAATCAATCAATCAATCAATCAATCAATCAATCAATCAATCAATCAATCAATCAATCAATCAATCAATCAATCAATCAGGCAATTATTCAATCAATTAATCAATCAATCAGACACCGTCCACCACCACTGTTAAAAGTGGTATGGCCAGCTGATGATTGAGAATACGTAAACATCCATAGTGTAAATTATGCATTTGAGAAAACTAGAACTAGAGTTCGAGCATGAGTGACCTTGACCGATTCTTATGATCAAGGCCACAGCATCGTTATTCAAATGTCCTTGATGAACAATGTCGTTGACCGTGTCAGTTTGTGTATGTGATTTCATGGTCGGTATACAGAAGAAATGCATCTTATGAACTGATAAAATTGCAGGCCGAGTTCTACGATGTGTGACCTAGACCTATTTTTGCAGGTATAGAATAATGGGCCACAGTACATTGTACTAGTTGGTTCAAACGTTCACTATCAGGCACAGTAAGCCTATTAAGTATTAAGTAGTAAGTAATAAAGCATTTATAACGCGCCACATATTTCATGTGATTCATGAGCGCCGATGGGCTTATGGGTAAGATGCTGGGAATGAGTAATGTTCATGTAGCTGGGATTGGGTCTTTGTCACGCTACGATTTTCACATCGTCAGAAAAATCCTTTTATCTTCTCAAGTACTCGTTTGGCGAACATGATTGTCTGTATAGACAATTACTGATTGCCTGGTACAGCATACGCGGGACGTATACCCGATGCGTTATATATGCTGGGCCAGCGTAGTGGACAGTGGACCGACATTAAAACTGCATCGGTTCAACGCTTCGTGTTCACTGGTGACAATTCATTAACCCTTTAACCGCCGGTGCCGCATATATTCTAGATTTCATTTTTTATTAGCACATTAAGTACACCTTTTAAATATGGTAAACATGGTAAAGATGACATGTGAGATCAATCAGCAATATTTGAACACAGTTGACCTCCATTTTGTCAAATCTGAATAATTTTCCCTCACTTGAAGTTGTGGATCGCTTCAGCGAGACACAACTTCAAGTGGGTGAAAATTCAGATTGAATAATTTGGCGGTTAAAGGGTTAATGACATAGGTAGCGAGATTCAACTGAACACACTATATGTTGGGATGATTATTGTTTTAGTGCTGTATAATCACATAATTGTTTTCTACTTATTCCTCAACAATTCGACGACGTGAACGCCCCAGGGTCTCGCCGATAATCGATCTGCACAATTTTTAATTCTGCTTGAGTTCGACAATTGGCTAATTTGCATATTCAAAATAGCCGCCAGGGTACTCTCTTAGAAAACAACGTAAACTCCCTGCAGTATACAATATTTACCTGATCTTCATACATTGTTTTCTGAACACTATGATGGATTTCCATGTTTATGTTCGAAAATTGTCTTATTTCAATATCGCTTTTACGTAAAAATAGACGTAAATTTTCTGCAATCACTAATATCCATCAGATCTTCACAAACAAATTCCTGAACCCTGGTTAATTTCAAAAATCGGCTAATTTGCATCTCTAACTAAGATAGAGAGTTCAATATACTTTTGTTTTAAATATTCGGTAAGATTATGTGTTTTTGTCCTTTTATCATTCAGGTGAATTAAGAAAACTAATCGAACAATTTGCATATGACGCACTAGCTGTACACATAATATATTAAATATGGTGAAAACACAATATCACTTGCAGCCGGTTAGTCGGGCATTGGAATCTCTTAACTATAAATCATTCACGTGTATGTCCCTAATTAATGATGTATGTGGCGTACAGTTACAGTATGTACACATCTAGCCCAGGGTCTCCCGCTCTCATCAATATCTGAACATGTTTTCTGTTATCAAATAGCAGGCATACAATTTCAAGTTTTCACCATTGTTATTATTTAGTTTTGATAACATAACCTTGCTGAATAACTGGAACAAGGATGCTATAATTCTATGAGTGTCACAATATACATTAAGTTACAAACTGGTGTAGTCGATACGGTATAGCATTGGCCAGTGCCTGTATTTCGTGTGCGCACGATAATCTGACAATATAATTCTTTAGTTGAAAATCTTTTATAAGATCTATTTCTCAAATTGGACGACTACAAAAATATTAAATCCGATACAATTATTATAATCTGCATCTATAATTCCAATATGTATTGTTCTGTCCTTCTTCGTGTTATTGTATCATACACCAATCCCTGTCTGATGTATACTACCCTTCAATACCAAGATGACGTTGTATTCCTTGTAGTGGTATAATAATTTATTTAAAAACATGTACCATCGAATGTCTAAACACAGACATTTTAATCTTAGTTAACTCTTAGACCACTGAGCTATTTAATTTTCAGTCACCTGAGGTTGTGTCTCGCTACGGCGATCCACAACTTCAAGTGACTGAAAATTACTTGTATTTTATCAAATTACGTCACATACATCAGTTTCATATATTTGAAACATTTTTACTCTAATAATCTGTTTACACAGCTGTGAATAAACCCGCAGAAATACCACTATAGTGGACCTCAGTGCTCCAGGGGTTCACCACTACAGCGCTAATCACGTCTAGAGCCGTTTTTAGCCTTTTGTGTTTGTTCTTAACCCTTTCAAGCCTGAATATACCATTGTCATCTTCATTCACTACAAGCCGCGAATTGCTGTCGCAATTCTCGACTTGCAATGGATGAAAATGACTTGAAGTGGATGACAAATGAAAAAAATAATATTGTTATTATTAAAACATTTCCATGAAAATTTTCATTCTAAAACCCCTAGTTCTAGGAAACTAAGTCGTTCTTCAAAGATGCAAAATGATGCTTTGATTTATGGTCAGGGTTCAAAGGGTTAAAAGGAGGAAATTAGGAGGAGAAATGGGCGTTAATAAATCTGCCAGATTGACGTATGTTTCGATGCAAATTATACAAATCTAGGTAATTCTTACCCACTTGAAGTGAAGTTATTATCCCTTGTCCTCCTGAATTGTTTCAATTGTATTTTTAGTCATTTGAAGCTGGAATTGCTAACGCAATTTCCAGCTTCAAATGACGAAAAATATTACTATTTATGAAAAATAGACAAAATCTAAAATTAAATAATTGGATCATCTAAGCATCTACTAAAAACTATTTTATCAAAATTAGGTGTTATTTTTATTGATCTAAAACATCCTTAACCCCGTATATATCCGGGCATAGCAGGACTAGGGTTATGACTCGGAGCTTTAAAGGTTATTGTTCTTGTAATCGAGGAAAACAAACCACGTTGACTTTGACTTTACTTTTATTAGATGCACTGTAAATCACACAATCATCTGATCATGGTAGTATCTGGGGCCCGTCCCACTAAGAATCTTGAAGACTTAACTTGAATGAGACTTGCGTTGGAAAAGGTAAGATAAATCTATTTTTTTCCAATGGAAATGAGAGAACGTTAAAATAATCCTAATTTTAGGATGTTTAGTGAGATGGGCCCCTAAACATGGTAATCAGTTTGTTTATCTAAACAAAAAATCAACGATACATGTATATGATGATACGATATACTAGTATAATAACTAATTATGTATTTAAGAAAATTTCACACAAAAAGGACACAATACACATATCTGAAAACACTAGCTTTGACATCAACCTGACATTATCTTTGACATAACATGACTTTGATATTTACTGTATATCATGTATATAGATCTCTTGCCACAGAATAACAATTTACATGTAAGGAGTGCAGCACTGTGGTCATTGAAGTGGGCGATAATGACATACTCCATAATATAAAATACAAGTTACATGTTTTAAACTTTAATCACCAAAAGACATATATATGTATATGATTATTAGCTACATGTATGTATACAACATCTTCCCGGCAGCAAGACTTGACACAGCGAGGCCAGGCCAAGGCCTCGGGGAGTAGCGAGCCTTGCGAGGGAAAATGGTATACAATTGAATTAATCAATAAAACATGTGGTGCAAAATTCATCATTCATTCAAAATTCGAAATTAGGCGGCAATTGCAGAGTGCTGCTGCTAGAATTTATATTGAAATAAGACGTAATGCATGAAAAACTGTTATTACTCTTTGCCAACAGCAGTTCCGTTGTCGTTTTGAAAAAAAAATGTATCAATTCACTACCGCGTTTACTGCGATATACACTTAGAACTTAGATGATTGTATCTTCTGCAGTCCCGTGTTATCTGTGTAGATGAAATTTCCCATTTGTTGACCCAGTGTTGGCTTAATGGTTAGCTTACCGTCTACGACGCTGATCCAACATTAAACAAACACGTCTCGTGTTTGCCGATTTTGTGTTTGTCAATCTGCAAGCAGAACAGGGAGCCACCTGGTGAATTGCAGCGCGCGTTTTCAACTTCATGGATCCAAAGACTGCTTATCACCACTGGTTTGGATTTTTACTTTTCTTGATTTTTATATTTTCTTATAATGGTGTTGTTAGTAGTAACTTAAACTTGATTGGTGTCCCTTAAATGACCATTTGTGTCGAAAAGTGACGTGAAGCAATAATTTACAACTACTACAGTCATCTCATCAATGGACTGCATTGTATTTTTAAACGTATTGTCACTTAAAATCTTAAATAACCAATAGTGGTGCTAATGAAGTCCTGGTGCCCGTGCCGATGATATGAACACTAGCTATTTTGTAACTCTTGATGACCAGTCATCTCATACTCTTGTCATTTATAAGAATATATCAATTAAGTAAAGGGACCCCGTGGGATTGGATATTTTCAATTTTGTCAATTTTGAAAATTTAATTTTTTTAAACACTATTTCGCCTACTGATCTTAACTAAAAATATAAAAAAGTCAATAAACAAAACGGTGAGATCAAAACAATCGCCGCTAATTGGTGTCTTATAGTCAGGACATGGGGGGTGGGATACACCTGCAGCACTGATTGTCTGACCAACGCTGGGCCGACGGCATCAACATGTGGCCCAATGCTGTAGGAAATTTCAACCCTCCTTTAGCAAGTGTTCAGGTATACATACAAAAAGTTTGTTTGGGTTTTAAGCGGATTTATAGAAATGTTGATAAAAAATATGTTTAAAACTCTAGAAACTCATGATATGGGGGATACACTACTTCATCACTTAACTAAAAATGAAGATTGATGTCATCCCAAGGAGCTGCTTTAAGTTTTCATTTGTCGTGTTTATAGTTTGTACTGGTTTTAAGGTACACCACATTATTAATGACACGAATTATGAGTATTACTTTCACTTCTTTAGTAATTCAAAAAAATCAACCGGCTTTGTGCACCATTTTAATTTACAAATAGTATTATCAGTTCCAAATTTCCACCCTGGTGGAAGGAGTTCTAAATCTTATGTATTTTTGTGTGGACAGGACTTCTGCATGGCAGGATGGGGGCGGTAGATATAAGTTTGATACTTTACGAAATTTGCCTGTTTATTGAAAAAGTATTTTTTTCAACCTGGAAATTTGTGAGCAGTCAGGGACCGGAAAAAGTCAGGGGAATTTGTTTCTGTTTTTGCTTAACATAGATTTTAGTATGATATTATCTAGAGTTGTTGATTGTCCTTTTATATTATATGAGATTGTCTTTTTTTTTTTTGACTGAACAGGGCATATAATTTATATTTTGATATGACAGAGGGATATAATCAGATAATTGAGGAGGAAACTTCTTTAAAGCTTTACTATCTCAGTATCTCACGAGGAGCCAATTAGAATTCAGAAAACTGATCTCCCGGGTAAGAAGCCGCTTTTCGTGTTGCTACTAAACCTAGCAATTCAGCTATAGATTGTGCTGTTTCAAAATAAAACGGTCATTGATTTTCCAAATCTTGATTCTAGATAATGTGGTGTATTTTTTAATTTGAACTTTGGGGTTTGGTACCACGGCGCCTCTTGGTCAATGTGGTGGCGTGACTGACATTGTGGACGTGGGAGTGGAGCAGCAAATACGCCAGACGCTGACACAATGTTGATTTAATATTTGCCCATCGTCTACAACGCTGGCCCAGCATTAAGGCAACATTGTTTTAAGGTATTGTGATTGCTGGGCTGACTGGTCGATGTGGCAACAAGACACTGCCCCTGGCATCAGACGACAGTCGGCTACCGGTGTAACATTAGCTGTGACTTTTAGCGTGTCAGTGTGTGTGACTCTCAAGGTCTGACTGGCCGGGATGGCGGGGCCGGGGAGAACCGGGGGTGGCTGTCAAGCCCCGGTGACGTAGAACCGGGGTGGTGAACACCTCGTACATCTGACGCGCTCACGGGGTGGGGGTCTGGACCAGAGCATCGTTAGCCCATTGTCCCGGGAAGCAAGCACGCCAAAAATCATCCCTGATGAAGCCAATAGGCGAGATGCCCCCCGCCGCAAATGAATCTAATTTGTTGATTTTGATGTGGAGGGATCCGCTGCTCCATGTGCCGGTGGCGGGCTCAGGGGGGCGGGCTGGCGGCATTGTGCTGCATGACTCGGTTGTTCATTTTCTGGTCGTCCTGACTGGCGGGTGCCGGGCCGGATGGGCTATAGAATAACGAGAAAAGATGAGCAGAGAGGATAACTCAGCCCTAACAAGCCATAAGACTAATGTCCTGGACAAATGATAGATTCTCATGCTTTACATGTGATACCCATCCTGCCTCTATCCCATACACCTTCATCTTATACTCCTACATAAATAAACTCACTAACCACTCTTCTGCCAAAACCTATATGCAAGTCTGTTTCAATTAGGAAATATATATTTATATTATTTAAAAGTAAAAAAAAGAGCACAATGTAAACTGGTAAATATCACACAAAGCAATATTGATTAGTAGTTAGACATATCCATACTTTCGAAATATTTTAATATAGAACGTTTTCAAGTTAGGCTAACTGCCGTTTTAAAAGTTCTTAAAACAAATATCGTTGTGATGACTATATGACGACGTTTTCTCGTTGCCTTGACGATGGCGTCTCTAAGTCACCAGACGTTGTGATGACGTCTCTTAGTCACCATGACGTTGTGATGACGTCTCTGCGTCACCATGACGTCATGATAACGTCTCTTAGTCACCATAACGAGTCTCCGGCCGTCTGAGCATGTCTGGGGTTAGACCTCCTAGACATGCCCAAAACCCCTTATCGGGCGAGCGAAGGAAAACGCTCTCAATAACCCACCAAGCCCTATCACCTCCAACCTCACATCATCATCTGTATATCATTCATCTTATCAATTGACTACAACGTTTTTTTCGTATCTACTATTACAATGTCACTTAAACATGTTAAAAGACCATTTGTGCTGAAAAGTGACGTAAAACAATGATGTACTACTACTACTACTAGTGTGATGACGTCTCTCAGTCACCATGACGTTGTGATGACGTCTTTCAATCAACATGACATTATGATGGCGTGTATTGGTCACCATGACGTTATTATGACGTCTCTTACTAGTCACCATGACGCTATGATGACGTTTCTTAGTCACCATGACGTTACTATGACGTCTTTTAGTCACCATGGAGTTATGATGACGTTTCTTAGTCACCATGACGTTTTGATGACGTTTCTTAGTCACCATGATGATGTGATAACGTCTCCTAGTCACCATGACGTTGTGATGATGTCTCATAGTCACCATGACGTTGTGATGACGTCTCTTAGTCACCATGACGTTGTGATGACGTCTCTTAGTCACCATGATGTTTTGATGACGTCTCTCAGTCACCATGACGTTGTGATGACGTCTCTTAGTCACCATGACGTTGTGATGACGTCTCTTAGTCACCATGAAGTTTTGATGACGTCTCTCAGTCACTATGACGTTGTGATGACGTCTCTTAGTCACCATGACGTTGTGATGACGTCTCGTATTCACCATTGCGGTGTGATGTCGTCTCTTCGCCAACATTACGTTATGATGATGTCTCTTAGTCGCCAGGACGTTTTGATTACGTCTCTTCGTCACCATGACGTTGTGATGACGTATCTTCGTTACCATGAAGTTTTGATGACGTCTCTCAGTCACCATGACGTTGTGATGGCGTCTCTTCGCCAACATTACGTTATGATGATGTTTCTTAAGTCACCATGACGTTGTGATGACGTCTCTTAGTCACCATGACGTTGTGATGACGTCTCTTAGTCACCATGACGTTGTGATGACGTCTCTTCGTCACCATGAAGTTTTGATGACGTCTCTCAGTCACCATGACGTTGTGATGACGTCTCTTAGTCACTATGACGTTTTGATGACGTCTCGTATTCACCATTGCGGTGTGATGTCGTCTCTTCGCCAACATTACGTTATGATGATGTCTCTTAGTCACCAGGACGTTTTGATTACGTCTCTTCGTCACCATGAAGTTTTGATGACGTCTCTCAGTCTCCATGACGTTGTGATGGCGTCTCTTCGCCAACATTACGTTATGATGATGTTTCTTAAGTCACCATGACGTTATGATGATGTCTCTTAGTCACCATGACGTTGTGATGACGTCTCTTAGTCACCATGACGTTGTGATGACGTCTCTTAGTCACCATGAAGTTTTGATGACGTCTCTCAGTCACCATGACGTTGTGATGACGTCTCTTAGTCACTATGACGTTTTGATGACGTCTCGTATTCACCATTGCGGTGTGAAGACGTCTCTTCGCCAACATTACGTTATGATGATGTCTCTTAGTCACCAGGACGTTTTGATCACGTCTCTTCGTCACCATGACGTTGTGATGACGTATCTTCGTGACCATGACATTGTGGCGTTGTGACGTTGCGATAGCGTCGCTTTCGTCACCATAACTTTGTGACGACGTCTCTTCGTCACCATGACATTCGGATGACGTCTCTTCGTCACCATGGCGTTATGATGATGTATAGTCGCCACCATGACGTATGATGATGTATATTCGCCACCATGACGTTATGATTATGTATATTTGTCTCCATGACGTTGTGATGACGTTTATTCGTTACCATGACGTTCGGATGACGTATCTAAAGAGTAAGATAACTTGTCATAACTGAGGTTTACCGTGTTTTCCTATCGCCCCATCTTCCATAAGGCTATTATAATTGATCCATAGCCTGAGGCTACATACCGTGTCACCACTGAAATATTTACCAATAACTGGTCACACAGTGACTACAGATTTGTAAACAGATCCCTTTAGTTAGGAAGGGGGTAGGGTATGTCTCTGCTATGGAAGCTAAGGGGCCAGCGTGCCTCTCTAGCCACAACAGCCACACAGCAATCCTAGTTCAATGTTGGTCCACCGTCTGCGACGTTGGCCCAACATTAAACCAGCATTGGGTGAGTTGTGTGCTGGCGGGGATAGGAGAGTTTTAATTATGCACGCTGATTGGATCTGAGGAGACAGAGGGGCCGGAAGCCTTGGTGGCTGGAGCAGGAAGGCTCCACTTTGAGATGGTTAATCAGGGACATCCCCCTCATCCCCGGACAGCCCCCTTTCCCAGTGGATAAGAGAACACAGGCCTCACCACCCCCCTACCGGCCTCCCTGGCTGCCTGACAAAAAGCAAGCACGCAGCTTTTGACAATGGCATCATTACTTTGTTCCGGCGTATATTTAATGCGTCGTTTTTCACCGCGGCCACGGCATGCTGCCTCACTGTCGGGCCACTGTCTGGGATGTTGGCCCGACATTCAGCCGTCCATCTCGTGTTTGTTTTGCTTGGACTATCTCAGGTTACATGATGGGCGGATGTATCATATCTCACCCGCCGGCCCAGTGCTGGATCAATGCCGGGACAGCTTCTACGATGCTGACCCAACGTTGATACAGCACTGTGCACGTATTACCTGAATATCGCATGGTCTCGTAGCTTTGGATTACTGATGGAGCCAATGTCTGACCTGTTGACTTACGATCACTAAACGCCATCATTGTCTTTAGGCTACCAAGGTTGACTTTGTCGTCGATAGGTAGCGTGCTTGTCCTCAGATCGCCAGGATCAGATTCGAGCCGCGTACCTTTTCGATGGTTGTTATTATGCTAATGTTAATTTATGTGCAATTATACCTATCACTTCACTGTTTTTGTGTCCCCTAGCAGTAGCAACCAAATACTTACCTCCAAGCCTGTTTTTAGGCCTCAGCCAAAATTTTGGCGGATGCCTATTGTCGTCATCAGGCGCGTCTGTCCGTCAGTCTGTCGCCACTTTTAGCACTATAACTTGTTTCGCGTAAGAGGAATGCACATTAGACATTACATACAGGTTAATCATGAGTATTCATGACTAAAGCTTGACTAATTTCACTTTTGACCTTTCTGTGACCCCTATGACCTTGGCCTTTTTCTGATCGACAAATTTTCTCGTTAACACGATTCACTCAACATTGTTTTATGCATTGCTCCAAAATTTATACCGTATGTCCATTTCACTAATAGCTCGGATGAGTTCGAAATTGTGCAAGATTCAGACAGAAACTAGGTCATAGCGGCCAAAATACCCGATTATCGGCCATTATTTTTGTAATGTGTAATTTCTGGAAAACCGGACCAGATAGGTAAACCATTACTATAGAAAAAAATGTGCAGTGTCAGGGTGAGATATACCATGAAAAATTTCAACTTGATCAAATTTAAAATGGCCGACCTGCAGCTACTTCCGCAAAAACAAATTTCCTCGTTTACGCGATTCACTCAACATTTTTTTATGTATCGCTCCAAAATTTATACTATTATTATATCCATTGCACTAATATCTCAGATGGGCGGGGACCCTAGGGTGGTGGTTAGCACCGCTGCCTTTCACGCCCGAGTCCGGGGTTCGGTTCCCGGTCTCGGCGGTTTGAAAGAAGCAAAATTGTTTCTTCCCCATCCACGTGTGAAAGTTAGTATTGTGGGGAGCCTCCGTGTCCGAGAGGTAGCGTGCTCGGCCTCAGACCGCCAGGGCTCGAATTTCGAATCTTGTGTCTGGAGGACAGTGTCATCTCAATCATCTCACCATCCTCAGGAGGTTCTCCTGGCCCAGTTTAGCCTATATGTGCACAAAGGTGGCCTAAAGCCCGATTCATTTCATTTTTAATATCTCGGATGTGCTCGAAATTGGGCAAGATTCACACAGAAATAAGGTCATGGTGGCCAAAATGGCCTATTATCGGCCATGATTTTTTTATTATGCGTAATATCTGGAAAACCGAACCAGATAGCTAGACCATTACTAGTGAACAAAATGTGCAGTTTCAGGTAGGGATATACCATGAAAAATTTCAATTTGATTAATTTCAAAATGGCCGACCTGCGGCCACTTCAGATCAACAAATTTCCATGCTAACTCGATACACTCAACATTTTTCTATGTATCGCTCCAAAATGTATACCATATAATCTATTCCACTAATAGCTCAAATGAGTTTGAAATTGGGAAAGATTCTGACAAAAACTAGGTCATGGCGGCCGAAATGGACGATTATTAGCCTTTATTTTTGTAATATGCGTAATATGTAGAAAATCAGACCAGATAGCTAGACCATTACTATTGAACAAAATGTGCAGTTTCAGGTAGGAATAAAAGCCTACCATGGAAAAATTCAACTTGATCAAATTCAAAATGGTCTACCTGGGGCCACTTTTGATTTCAATATGCTTAATAACTGGAAAACTGTGCCAGATAGCTAGAGCATTATTATTGAACAAAATGTGAGGTTTTCGTACTGCATGCTGCTAATAACCAGTTATCGGACAATTTCAATAATGGTGGCGGGCTATTGTCGAGTCACAGTGTGCTCTTGTTTCAAATGATTTTCACTTTTAAACGATGTTATTTCCGTCACCGACGCGCGTTGTTTGATCTGCGACGAAAATGTTCAAAACGATTTTGATAGTGATAAAGGTGATTGACAATCAAAGAAAGAGTTGAAGATGTATTTGTCAGAAATGTGGTGGTAGGTATCATGCTTGCTAGTCCTCTGCCCAGTTTAGTGTACTATATAATATGCAGAAAAAAGTGGCCTACGTTTATTCATTTGATTTATTATAGTGAACACCATGATCATTGCCTGTTTTATAACTAAGTTATCGGTGGTCAGGACTCTTAAGCCTGCCCTTGTGTGCAGCAAAACTAATGTTTATACAGTGTACAATTATTACCCCCGGCAGATATTTGGGGTTAAATTATTATGTTCGCCATATGAGACTCGTGAAGACACACACACGTTCCCTTGGCTCATTTTAATGTGGACTCGGTTATCTGGAACTTATACAGCTTTGAAATTGACCTCAGACAGTTTAGTATCTTAAAAATATATTATAAAATGTTGTGGTGGAGGCCCCACGTATACTCCTCCCCCTACCATGCCTACTCAGCGCCGCGACTGTGGTAATAGAGTCATGGATCGTGTACCTTCCGAACCCCAGTCACTCTCACTAATCTTTCCCGGATATACCCTGCTAATCATCGATGTATGTAGGATTTTTTTTCTAGATGTTTTAACCCTCCTGATTGACATTCATAAGTGTCATTTAATGATGTCGAGCGAAACGAAGGGATTTTTTTTGATGGCCATTAAATATTTATTTACAACATGACGTCATTCACACAATTGTTTATTTCAAGAAAATTCAGTCTAGAAGTATTTATTTCAAAAATTCTCCAGCCCCCCCCCCCCGGGGGATTGAATGGTGGCCCCCTGATTGGTGTAATCTAATTGTATGTAATTAGCTCCCGCCGTCACCGTAGGTGCGACGGAGGGAGCTATGGATTCTACCTCCGGTTTTTTTTGGCCTCTTCTTTTGCCTATAACTTTGTAAGAAAATAAGCTAGGATAACATTTTTTGGTATGTGGGTTACTTCCAGGTGGCTAATGGACAGGTTAAATATTTTTAATTCGAATTCAATACGCAAGGTTGCAGAGGAGAAAATGATGATGCTACGGCGTTGGGCCGTCCGTAAACAATTCGTTTCCGGAGCATATCTCTGAAAGTACTTGTTCGATTGTCTTCAAATTTTACACACAACACCCCTAGGGGGTCTAGTTGTGCCTTTTGGGGTATTTGAACTTTGACCTACTTCTGGTTCAGAACTATGACCTATTTAGACGTTTTGACGCGCACTTCGTTTCCGGAGCAGATCTCGAAAAGTACTGGGCCGATGACAGTCATATCGCACATACATGTTTTCTAAGGTCCCTAGTTGTGCCTTTTCAGGTTTTTGGACCTTGACCTTGAAGTTGACCCAGCACTTTGACCTAATTTATAACATCGGTAAATCCGACTGAAAGATTTTGCGGAATATCATGAAAACCGCTCAAGATAGCTACACCATTACTATAAAACAAATTGTGAGGTTTCAGGAGAGGATGCATCTTGAAAAATTTCAAGTCGATAAAATTAAAAATGGCCGCCTATCGGCCATTATTCACCTCGACAGGCCTGATATTGCGGAATATCATGAAAACCGCTCAAGATAGCTACACCATTAATATCAAATAAATTGTAAGGTTTCAGGAGAGGATGCATCTTGAAAAATTTGAAGTTGATAAAATTCAAAATGGCCGCCTATCAGCCATTATTCACCTCGACAGGCCTGATATTGTGGAATATCATGAAAACCGCTCAAGATATCTACACCATTACTATAAAACAAATTGTAAGGCTTCAGGAGAGGATGCATTTTGAAAAAATTCAACTCGTCCAAGTTCAAAGTGGCCGCCAATCGGCCATTATTCACTTTTACATGGCCGTTATTTATTTAAGGAACGTGGTAATTTCCACCATTTTGTATGCAATTTTTTTTCAACATAGGCCTACTGCTATTTGGTGCATTTAAAAACAAAGGACTTCAACATAAATGAAGTTTAACATGAATAAATAGTTGTAAAAGCATATTCCTGTTAGGATACTACTAGTAAGCATACATGAATGTTTGTCAGAGTACTTGGTTAGGTGTCCACCTCGGATGTAGATCACGGATTTTGGCAAGCGATGCATCACGTGGGCGTGGTTGTCATGGCAGTGGTTTCCTGGCCAACCTGTGAACTCCGCTCCACTGAATAATTGACGCGGGAAGGTGGGGCATGCTCACATGGAGGTGACACGGGGAAGCTGGGGCTAGCCGGGGTTCACAACCAATGACAACGCACATGTCACAGGACGGGGCAAACGAGGAAATCTGCTCCTAATGATCCAGTATAAAGCAGTCCCCAGCGGAAGTCTAGTGAGAGGTACCCAGCAAGCACGAGGACTTGACCCCAACGTTGTTTGAATGTTGGTCCAGCGCCGTAGGCGATGGACCAATATTGAAACAACGTTGGGTCTAGTCCTCGTGTTTCCTGGGTGGAGGCCGGCCTCTCTCAAATATCATGCTTAATAATACATAAGAGACTTCACAACTAACTTAATTAGAATGCCCCGGGTGGCCGCCCAGCTAAATTTAACATCGGGCGCACTTTGAACGCCGAAGAGTTCTTTGAAAGTTATTCTAGCGGTTTTTTTGCATTCAAGAGATCGCTCCTGCTCTTTCTTTTACAAAGCCATCTCACGAAAGTCAGCCTTTAAGATCCTGAGGCTTCCAGTTACCATTACATTTCCATTGTCAATTCAAGATATTTTCAAATATTTTATCAATTGAAATTGCTATTTTAATTTTTAATGTATAAAGGAGGAAACTTGTAATTCATACTAAGGTTTTATCCCTTTTCCTACAGAATTGTCAGCTATGAAGTATTTTAACTTTTTCTACTTTTTACCCTCAACTGGGCATATATTGCAAAAAAAATTTATCACTTTAGTTGACATCTTGTCTGGTTTTGCACTGGTTTCACTCTGCTGTTCACACTGTATACTTGGCGCCAGGAGGACAGGGGATAAAGGGTTTCCCTGTTGACTGGTGGAGAGAGCCAGGAGGAGTTTAATAGGGTCCGCAGGGCTTGGTAACGAGACTTGTTGTCACAGAGGTCTCCGCGGTGATTTATCTACGTCACTTTCATCATCGTCCACTCGTCCAGAAATGAGAGGTGTTGGCGTAACTACGCTTCTGTGGTTGGCCAATGTCTGAGACCATGGGCCATCGCTGAACCTAATTTCCCTCAATGATATTCTCCTCTATGCCCGAATATACCATGTAAAGAGAAATTGAACAAATAGCTGAAACGTTGCGCAACATCGACAGAATTTTAGCTGTTTTTATCCCGTCTTTTAATTGGTAATTATTCAGTGCGGGGGCTGTCTTCACAGACGTCATATTCTGACATATAACGTCTCACCACCCCAAATGCCAGTCCCATTGAAATACATGTAAAATGCCTCAATTCCACGGGCCGATTTTACTTCTTTTTGCCCTTCCCCCTATGTAGTGCCGCATATCATAATGAAGCCTGGACTGTGCATTTTCAAAAACAACTCCGATAGGGGTTGCTACCCAGACAGATTTTGAGCTAGGCCCACTAGTGTGCAAAAAGGTCACTATAGTTCAAATCACGCTTAAATTCATACCCTCTTTCACAGACCAGACACACATCCTTTTAACCCACTGTATGCCTGTCAGATTATCACGAAACAGTTATATCTGATATCCGGGACGAAGGAGACATCATGTACTTATTAAATATTCACAGAAATATAAATTCTTTGTATTTGTTTTTAATTCAACAGAGGTTGAAACAGCCGCATTGAAAATATTTTGTGTGATGATTCCATCATTAGTATACACCTGCCGTGATTTCGGCTTATTTAGGGTGGTGAGACCATAAAGACGGTCCCCACCATGCGTCTACGGCTAGCATAAATGTTTCAATTATACCAATAATTAAAACATTTATGCTAGCCGTAGACGCATAACATAGGTATTCAAATGAATCAGAAAGAGATATCTTAGATATTTATGATGATTTCAAATTGAAATAACCCTTTCGTCTCCATGTTTTTAACAAAAATAATTCAGCGTTGTAAATCTTAAAAACGGTGGGCTATTGCAATTTAAGCTCGGCGTCGTCGTTGTCGGCGTTTAGTTGGGGTTTACGCTAATATTTCCTTGTGGGCACGATAACTTGCCTAGTTTTTATGTATCCAGTACAAATTTGCTCGGCATTTTGCTGACAAAAGTTCTCGGACAAGCTCAAAAATGGCTGAAATAAATCAAAATGGCCGATTTGTGACGATTTATCGCATTTTACGTCGTCAATTTTACTTTGTAGGCGCGTGACTTCAAAACAATTTCATATTCTGCTCGAATTTGTCCTGCTAATAGCAAGTTCAATAATGGCATAAGAAAAAATTAGCGGATGACTATATTGTCGTCATGCGGTGCGTCCGGCCGGTTTTCCGTCCGTCCGTCTGTCCTCCACTTTACTTTTAGCACCGTAACTTGTTTCGCGTCACTAGAATGCGCAATAAACTTCGCATACAGCTTAAGCTTGATTGAGTTCACATTTGACCTTTCTGTGACCTCAATATTATCCCGATCGGTAAATTGTATCGTTAACGCGATTCACTTAAAAAAATTGTTTATGTATCACTCCAAAATTTATGCCATACAGGCCTAGTCTATATTTCACCAATAGCTCGGACGAGTTCTAAAATGGGCGCACATCGGCCAAGGACTAGCTCAAGGTGGCCAAAATGGCAGATTATGGGCAATTTTTTTTCAATAAGCGTAATATCTGGAAAACCGTGGCAGATAGCTAAACCATTACCATTAGATATAGTGGAAATAACATTATAAAAGTTTTGGTCTATAGAGTTGGGAGGTTTTTTTTCAAATGATTCTCGTTTTTAAAACGATGATCAGAGGCTGAGGTCTAATTTTGCCGCCGACGGGCCTTGTTTTACCTTGTGGGCGCAATGACTTCAACAGTTTTGCATGCTGAAATTTGTTCTGCATGTTGCTAATAACAACTTTTCGACAAGTTAATAATGACTTTTTTTTTAAATGGGTGACTTTAGGCGATTTATCATTTTTAGCCCTCCTTTTAATTTTAAATAAAAAAGGTGGGCTATTGCAATTGAAGTTCGGCGTCGGCGTTAACATTTACTTGTGGGCGCGATAACTTGAAAAGTTGTTCATGTATGTTTCCCATTTGTTATGCATGCTACTAATGACCAGTTCTCGGACAAGTTTAATAATGGCCGAAAAAAATTCAAAATGGCCGATTTATCGCGATTTTTCGCATTTCACGTCAATAATTTGACCTTGTGGGCGCGATAACTAGAAAAGTTTTTCACGTATCCTTTTCAAATTTGTTATGCATGTTACTAATAAGTAGTTCTTGGACAAGTTTAATAATGGCTGAAAAAAAATTCAAAATGGCCGATTTATTGTGATTTTTCGCATTTTACGTCAATAATTTGACCTTGTGGGCGCGATAACTTGGTTTTTAGCGTATTCTCTTCAAATTTGTTATGCATGTTACTAATAAGTAGTTCTTGGACAAGTTCAATAATGGCTCAAAAAAATTTTAAATGACTGATTTATTGCAATTTTTCTCATTTTACGTCAATAATTTGACCTTGTGGGCGCGATAACTTGAAAAGTTTTTCATGTATCATTTTTAAATCTGTTATGCATGTTACTAATAACCTGTTCTCAGACAAATTCAATAATGGCTGGAAAAAAATTCAAAATGGCCGATTTGTTGTCATTTTTCGCATTTTACGTCAATAATTTGATCTTGTGGCCGCAATATTGACTTCAAGTTCAATAATGGCGGTGGGCTATTGTCGAGTGTGCTCTTGTTACGTTGTTAATTTCACCTGCTGGGCGCTATAACCTCTAAAGTTTTAAATATATCCTCTTTAAATTTGTTCTGCATATTGTTAATAACCAGTTCGATAATGGCTCAAAAAATGCATGATTCATCAAATTTTACGTCGTTAATTTTACTTTGTGGGCGCGTCAACATCAAAAGTTTTTCATGTATTCTGCTCAAATTCAGTGTTCAGTCTAGCTAGTGCCGTATTTCTTATTTTGGACATGCATGTCCGAAATTAGAAATTGGGAATGTCGTCTTTATATCTCGCTTAACTGGTAAATGCGCAACACAAAAATTTTTAAAAAAATTACGTAGTTCTAGTCCATGGACATATTTACATTATATGGTCCCATTAAGAAGGCAAAATAAGAAATACTGATTTTTTAAATGATTTTAGCCTGATTGTGTCACTTTAAAGGCCTTGGTCACTCCATATATTTTAAATATATATATACATATATTTACCAAGTGACGTTTATCCTTATAAACTTTCTCAGGCGCGACGCTTTCTGGGTATATATTTATCCCTGTAAGTGTTCACAGAGCGCTAAAGCCCTTAAAGCGCTGAAATACCTACCTGTAAACCATGGAGACCAAAGGGTTTTTTAATTTGAAATTATCATAAATGTGTTAGTTAGCTCTTTGGGATTCATTTGCATACCTGTGTAATGGGTCTACGGCCATTATACACATTTTCAACCTTACAGTGCCGACTTTACGGACGTCAGATTTTGACGACTAAAGTCGGTCCCCACGCTGCAAGGGTTAACCCTTACATTTTAGTCGTCAGAATCTGACGTCTGTAGACGTCAGATTCTGACGACTAAAGTCGATCCCAGCACTGTAAGAGTAGAAATATTTCTAATGGCCGTAGACCCCTAACATAGGTATTCAAATGAATCGGAAAGAGCTAACTAAGACATTTATGGTGATTACAAGGTGAAAAAACCCTTTGGTTGCGATGTTTTTTTACAAAAATATTCAGCGCTTTAAGGTTTAAGGGTTAATGTCTGGCAACCATAAAGGTGGGCTCAACCTTAAACCAAAATATGTTTCCCAATAGTAAACTACCATCATACCATTTATTGTTGCGGTTTGACCGCGTGACTGTAACACTTTGCGGTGAGCACGGCACCCAGGCGTTATTTGGTGACTGTAATCCTATATGCCTCTCTATTACTGATACACTCATGCTGACCTGTAATGTCCACTACACGTCCGGCTCCGGAGGGGGCAGAGGATAAATAGCTAAATTAATAGGAGATTAAAAAAACGGAAATTTTGATATAAATTCACTCGGTCAGAGAAAACTGCCTTTTTCAGTGGCAGATCCAGACGGTTGGATGGACCGTCACTCAAAATTAAAAATAATTGCGCGGATTGACTTAGGTTTTTGGAATAAGATGTACATGTAGGTCTACTTGTTTTTCACCCTTATCCTGCTAAATAAATTTATTTAAATTTTCAACCACTTGAGGTTGTGTCTCGCTGCCGCGATCCACAACCTCAAGTGGTTGACAATCACTCATATTTGTCAAATTTGAGAACAAACATTTACAAATCTTCATGTTTAACATGTTTAAGCAGTGATTTCCTTCCCAATGACAGTAGTTTACTCGGCTAATAAAACGGATTAAAAACGACTATTGTCGTGATTAGCAGGCAAAGGGTTAATATATGCAAATTGTGTTCATTTGATGCGGTATACTATGGGGCAATACGGCAGCACTCATCTGTGAGCCTTTAGCACTGTGTTTAGTTATATTACACATATACTGTATTTTCGAAGAACAACGTAAAACTTGTATTTTTCTGACGATCTTATACCGATATAAGTGTCACAGTGAAAATAACTGGGAAGATCATGGAAGATTGAGCATAGCAGAACGATTATATTTAATAATCGTCATCTGCATGTTTAGTTGGATTATACACTTGAATATAATATATATTCTTATTACTGACGATTCTAAATGCCAACAGAAATGCCACTGCCTGTGCGTGCCCAGCAAACACAAAACATTTGTATAGCATTTATACAACATCGGCCCAACGTCTTCGACGCTGGTCCAACATTGTACAAATATTTTGTGTTTGCTGTGTGTGATAACAACACATAAATGGCATTGCAGAACGTTTTATTTCACACTTCCCAGATATTTTGTTTCAGTAAATCACGACTACTTCACCACTTTTTAAAATATTTTCACAGCTGGACATCACGATTTCAACAAAACGAGTGACTTCATCCACAGTAGGCGCACGACTTCAATTATTATGTTAATGGTATTTAAATAAAACAGTTAATTTTCACGTGTTTAAATTTTCGTGAATTTCTGATTTTGAGACTTTTCACGAAGTTTAGAATTTGCGGACTTACAATTCGCGAAAATTCAAACCTCGCGAATATTACCAATTCCACAGTAAACCGCTGTCGTGCTTTACTTAAGATATATTAATGTTAGTAGATGCCCGCATCGATGTGCACAAGGGCTCCTCCCATTATCATTGGTAGCAGACGTACATGTATGTATTCTGAGCACCACGACACGAGCAACTGGTCGCTTTAAACAAACTCAAATGGCAAGGACCTGTTCACTATGATATACTGTATAATGTGAAGGCAAAAGGTACATTGGACAGAACATTATCCTTCAGTCAATCCTTGTAAATTTATGTCAGAAACTGGATACGGAATTTAATATAATTAAGTTAGATCATTTTGCGTTACTGTCGTTTCCAAGAGATTACTGTGCAAATAAGGTCATTGCCCTCAAGCCGCAGTCCTCAGTGTGTCAAACATGGCCACCGAGAAGTAATTAGTATTTAAAATCATATAAATTTATGTCAGTAACTCGATATGAAATTCAATTTATTAGGCTCACTTTGCGCTGCAGTATTCTCGATGGCAGAGATTAAACCACTGCATGCATCGGTCTATATGTAGTGTGTCACTGAGAGGTAATTTGGATTGTATTTCATAGATATTTATGTTAGTAACTGGATATTGAATATAATCATATGCAAACGAGACCACAATCGTTTTTAGAAGCGTGGTAGGGAAACGGAAAAAGCGAGGCAGGAGCCGCTAATTGAATTTGGGGATGAAGGTCTACCTTTAAGTGCACAGTCACAGACATCGGTCATTGGAGACGGGCGTAATTATAAAGTGTGCATCTTTGAGCTCTGAAATCCGAGATTTTCATTCTTGTTTTGAAATTTGTGGCGCTTGTCACTGCTTGAATAGATTATCATCATGTGTGGTGAACGGATTTGCATAAAACGTTTACCATATGTGTGTCCCGGGCCAATGAACAATCCATTTTATTTCGGGTATGATCCTGATACAGGTACCGGATTACGATCCAGATCGCGCTCCGGAGGTTTCCAGTCTGTGACTGACTGTCTAGTCCTGTATGAATTTACTTTTCAATAAATTTGCCAATGCATCCACACGAAGAGAATATTTGGAGACAAAATATTATATAATTTAGACAGTTGTCCGTCTAAAGCGGTTATGTTTGACTTTATTTTAATTGTGCTTTTTACAGCACAAAAACGAGCGAACTTCTCAACTATCTGTTATTTTCACATGGACTAACCATCAGAAAGTGGGTTGCAAATTAAATAATATATTGTTGACATCAAAACAATTCCATGACCATTTTTTGTTTTAAAACCCCTGGGTGTAGGAAATTATGTCATTCTTTAGAGCTACAAGATGATGCATTGATGCATCGTATGATGCTTTGGGCCACTGCATGCAGTAGACTATGTAGTGCGTCACTGAAAGCTAATTTGGCTTGTATTTCATAGAAAGTATGTTAGTAACTGGATATTGAATATAATCATATGTCAACGAGACCGCGATCGCTTTTAGAAGCGTGGTATATAGGGAGACGGTAAAAGCGAGCTGTACATGTAGGGTTAATTCCCGCCTCAAGGTGACACTGGTGAATGGGACATGACTCAATTTAAAACAATAATCCAGTGTAATATTAACAAATGAAAGCCTATAACGCTCTTATTCTGATGGTATATATCATTCTCACTTTAACCCTTCAACCGCCGGTACCGCATATATATTCGGGTTTCATTTTTTATTAGCACATTTAGTACTTCATTTTAAACATGTTAAAGATAAAATGTGTCACCAATCAGCAAGATTTGACCTCCGTTTTGTCAAATCTGAATAATTTTCACTCACTTGAAGTTGTGGATCGCGTCAGCAAGACACAACTTCAAGTGGGTGAAAATTCCAATTGAATAATTTGGCGGTTAAAGGGTTAACTGTTAAACCTTTTATCCGCTAAGTTATCTTATATAAATTTTCACCCGTATTAGGTTGTGTCTCGCTACCGCGACCCACAACTTCAAGTGGGTGAAAATCACCCGTACTTGTTTAATCTCAGACCAAACCGCTGCAAATCTTGGAAAATTTAAAATTTCGCTCCTAATGATGACATTGATTTAATTTTCTAATAAAATTGATTATGAACTATTTTAGTCGTGCTTAGCGGATTAAGAGTTAATGAAATAATCACAACATGATGCTTTAATACGACAAGGGTGTTCACAAATTAAATCATAATTCCAACCAATGAACTTATTTTTAAAATGCAAATAATAGCCTAATATGTATACACTATTGCTACTTTATTGTTGCCACAGTCGCGACAATAGACCAGAAAAACCTCCTATTTTAACGTGATTATCGTTGATATGCACTTGTTTGATAATATGACAACTGTGAAAATCAAATTGCCTTTCTGTGTCATTTATCACTCCTATACGGTCAGGGTCCGCGTCCAGTGGACCAGGATTTAATAGAAACATCTAATATTGTAATCTAATCCCCAGCTAATTATTTTTACATATAACTGATCCCTGTCAACCTTTCCAGCATTATGCGCTTTCGTGATGCGTTAAGCTCGCAGAAAGTTTGCTGGTGTACATTTTTTTTACAATTGGTGAAAAAGAAACCACGCATTTTCCTAAATAAAAAAGAATAGTTCTTTTTGAACATTTTTATTATTCGATTGCTGAATATAGCGTTGACAATTCCAGCTTTTATTGCGAGAAGTTACAGCATCAAAATGAGCCGTGCAAAACAAAAAATCATTATATTAGAATTTTATTTTCATGTGATCTGTGGAATATACAGTGAATGTGTACAGTGAGAGTTCAGGGAAAGATGCACACTGAAAAATGTATATCACGCGGGTGGGGCGGTGGATTATGGTGGCCGGCTGGCTTCTTCTTTCATATGCCTGATAAATTGTTCCCATATTTTGTCACCGACCCATCAAAGTGCGTTTCCAAGACATGCAAGATGGCCACACGATGAACGCGATATATCTTCTGAACCGTATGTTGGATTGTATTTAAATTTGATGACAATTATCTTGCTATATCTTTGTATTTCTCGCTTTAAAAAAATATTGTATAATCTAGGCTATTGGATAATTTTTGGCAGTATTTTTGGGCGGGGCCCTAGGGTAGTGGCTAGCACCGCTGCCTTTCACGCCAAAATTCGGGGTTCGGTTCCCGGTCTCGGCGGTTTGAAAGAAACAAAAAATTCTTCCCCATCCACGTGTGGAAGTCAGTATTGTGGGGAGCCTCCGTGACCGAGAGGTAGCGTGCTCGGCCTCAGACCGCCAGGGCTCGGAATTTCGAATCCTGTGTCTGGGGGACAGTGTCATCCCAATCATATCACCATCCTCAGGAGGTTCTCCTGGCCAAGTTTAGCCTATATGTGCACAAAGGTGGCCTAAAGACCGATTCATTTCATTTGGCAGTATTTTTGCACTTTTTTAAAAGCTGAACTGTTAAAATGGTTGAGGAGTAAAGGCCTAAACTTTTGATAATTAAACGCGATAACTTCAATAATTATTAATTAACACGGCATACCATAGAAACAGATTATTATTACCAAGCATGACATTGTAGTAAAGCATAATTAAAATCTAATTCAGTTTTAAACAATCTTTTGTCCTGAGCGAAATTCTATGAAAAATGTGGGCATTTACATTTTATGCCAGACCAAAAGTAACGGAAAAAAGGGAAATTCCTAATTACACTTTCAACAATTTTACCGTGGAATGCGTCATTCCGCTGCAGTTTTTCTTTTTATTTTTTTCAGCTCTGCTAGGGTTATTTAGCTGTCACGATATCGTGTTACTGACAGAGTACAGCTCATTAGCATGTGGCCGTCACTGGGTTTTTGCGCTTTTGCCCGCATCTTCCCTCGCCTCGCTCGTTAATTATTGTGCTGCCGAGAGCGTCTATATATGCGTTTTCAAGAAAATGTCGGACCAAATAAATTGAACTCGAACTGCTAAGATATTTTGTGGTAGATGCTTAGTTAATCTGAAAAATAAAATTTTAAAGACGTTTATCTCTTCATAAATATAATTAATTTTCGTCATTTGGAGCTGGAAATTGCGTTAGCAATTCCAGCTTCAAATGAATGAAAATTTATAGTCGGCAGCACCTCGGGCACCGTAAGGGTTGATTATTATGTGTGTCAGGGTGACCTCCGTCTGCTAACTACACTCTTCATCTAAAATTTACACGCTGGATCCAATTAACCAGACAGATCTGATGAACGACGACGCCGTCAACCAACACGAGCTGAATAATCACCACCACACGTTTTATCCCAGATTTGCTCATTATTTTTCACAAAATCGCGCAAATATTTTGTGCTTGTTAATTCGTTTTGTAATGTGAGATACGCGGGGAGGACTGGGTGCGATGCTCTAGCTGTATGGCGCTGTGGGGTTTCTCCCAGCAAACATGCGACGTCGGCCCAACGTTGATTTACTGTTGGCCGCCGTCTACGACGTCGGCCCAACAGTAAACCAACGTTGGGTCGACGTCTCATGTTGGGTAAGAGGATTGTTGAGACTCAAACAAAATGAAGTTTTCGTGAGACGATTTTGATTTGCTAAAATACCCATACAGGTAATGTGGAGCCTGAGGGTGGGAAACAAATGAAAATATTCTTTCCCTTGAACTCTTACCTACTCACGGGATCGCTACGAGCTGTGTTTATTATTGTCCAGTAGTTATATTGCTATCTTCTCAGCTCCTCCTACACCATTTGGTATATTCTTTAACCCTAATTTGTATTAGCATAATTATGTACTATTTGGAAATCCCAATAAATGTGTTTATGCCAAGCCTTTAATAGCCAACATTATTTAATTGGACGCGATCCACAACTTATAAGTGTGTGAAAATTCAGATTTGACAAAATGGAGATCAATGATTTTGAAATCTTTTTGTTCAATAGCTGACATTTAATGTGATAATAAAAATGAATATACTAGGGACCGACGGTTAGAGGGTTAGGCCTGATTCATTAATGGGCCAACATTGTACACAGGTTATACAAATGTTTTAATGTGCAAATACCCGGTGAACACAAAACATTTGTATAACATTTGTACAACGTCGGTCCAACGTCTTCGACGTTGGTGCAACATTGTACAAGTGTTATACGAATGTTTTGTATTTACTGGGTATTTGTTCTCGTTGGACTCAAACATATTCAAGGAAAATAAATTCTGGTGTAAAATTAAATTATTTGTTCAGGTGAAATATATGCTTCGTTATCTAAAAGCAGAGGGCTAACCCTTTCAGAGCTACTTTTTAACTACAAATTATTGACTGTCAAATAAAACACTGATTGTAAATATAGCAAATAAAGCAAGGTGGAGCTGTAATTGCTTACACAATTTACAGCTTCACATAAAAAAACTATTTATTAAAAGTTTAATTATTTTATTATATGAGTCTATAGCACATAACCAGTAAACATTTGTATAGCATTTATACTATTTTGGACCAACCTCGAAGATGCTGGGCCGACGTTGTATAAATGTTTTGTGCTTACTGGCTAATCTGATAACAAGACATTCAACCAATGCTGATTTGGTGTTGGGCCAGCTCCGCTGAGTTATCGCAATACTCTTTTTTTTTATACTCTAATTTGAGAGTATATTCTGTCTGAAATATCTAAATACATATTATTAACTGATTTTAATGACGGATCATATTTGTTAGATATTTTTGTAATTTAATTGTCATGTATATTTGTTGTAACGCTGCCTATAATATATGTTCGTATCATTAAGGTGGTGTACGGCTAGTTTCACAATAAATATCATCATCATCATTAGAAACTGGTGATTGGTTATTTAGCGTCACGTGACATTAAACATCGTCCGTCATTAACCAGCTCTCGACAACTACACTTTGGACAAGAGAGGATCAAATCAATAAAAATTAAATAGGTATACAATTCGTGTAAGTTATTTTCTTTTGTGTCTTATTGACAGCATAAGATGTGGGCTCACTGTACGCTGCCCCGCCATTGAGCCAACGTCTGATATGTTGAGATGGAGACACAGTGAGCCTGACATTATAATTACCAGGGGTCGGCCAGTAACACGATATCCTGACGGCCAGATATCACTACACACTCTTCAGCCACGTTAACCCCTAACCCTTGTCCTGCTACGCCCGGATATTTACGGTTTCAAGCATATTTTAAGCCAAATAATATGTCACTGAAATGGATATTATAGTTTGTAGTAGATGCTCAGTTAGTCAAATAACTCAATTTAGAAAATGTATATTTTCAAAAAATATAAATATTTTTCGTCATTTGAAGCTGGAAAATGCGTTAGCAATTCCGGCTTCAAATGACGAAAAATACATTACAACCAATTTAGCAGGACAAATGTTAACCTGCTAGGGGAAGACAAAAAACGACTGGAAATAAATCGGTTATTGGATTAAAGGGATTCCCAAAAGTCCGATAAACATTGGTGTAGCAACGTCGTGAATATAATCCCGCAGTGTTTTGATTTTGCTGCAAAATGTTGTTATGTATCCCTTTGATGAAAACGACTATTTATATACACAGTCATGCAGATGTTTTTGACAATGTATCATGATTACACAAGATTATCAAATTAGGAATGTTGGTGTAAGAACAACTTTTTAAAATCTTAAATATAAAAAATATGTTATTATTTATTTGTTGTTATTGCGATTTGAAATTGAGCATTATTAATTTCGTATATTTTAAAATTGTGTTGTTGTCGGAAGTTCTGAGGCTGTTGCGAGAAAAACGACACGTATTTCTACATCATGGATGATTGATTTTGGCAGATATCTGGATTTTTGTGACTTTATTGACATGATAAATGCATATTTTAGTCTGCATTTTCCATGACCAGTGGTTTAGTAAATATCGTGGATGAAATTTATTTTATTCGATGTAATGTGTTTAAGGTGATATAAAATTTAAAAAAAAAAATACATGATTTAAATTCAGAAAGGTCACATTTCATGCGCAATTATTAAAAATTAAATATTCCAAAATTTATTTCGAAGGACCTGATGTCCTAAGAGTAGGAAACAGGGAGCAGGCTTTTCTGGTTGAAAGTATCTTTGCTATTTAGGAAGAGTCTGGCTTACATATGTATGTGTTTTTATAGGCGGATACGGCTTTGGTATAGTCAAATGCCCAATATCTAATTTGACAGCTTCGAAAAATCGAACCTGCTCTGTTAATTTCCGACTGCCGTCCACGTCCCAGAAAATACATAGCTAAAGGTAAAGGTGCAGGTTTTTTATAGTCTGATTAATCTGAAGACCTATCATCCCGTGGTCACGGGACCTGTTCATTCATGTGCCATTTCAACTCCCCGGGGAGCATACAGTCCTGTAGCCGTTTTGGCGCATTGAACTTATCGTACACATTGCCGTCTCTATCCTACCAGGTACTCATTTTCACCTGAGTCAAGTGAAGCATTTGAGGGTGACGTGTCTAACGACATATTGACGGCCAATGCTGCTCTGCGAAGACAAAAGGCAGTATCTGCTTACTTGTAAAGTAAGCAGATACCGCCTTTTATCTTTGCGGCAGACTGTAGGTTTTACCATTTACATGCTGGTGACTTTCAGGGAGAGTAATTTCACGCAAAGTGATCTTCTTCTCATCTCAGTGAGCATATAAGTTTCCATTTGGAAATATTACAATTAGATGTTTTACAAATCGGGTAATCAATGCATTTATGAGAGGTGGGACTCGTGGAAGCGATTCACGGCTCACAGTGTATACAAATATGTTTAAACTCTTGGTTGGGTATAGGATTAACCCTTTAACCGCCAAGTTATTCAATAACTGACGCGATCCACAACTTCAAGTGAGTGAAAATTATTTAGGTTTGACAAAATAGATGTGGACTATTCTCAAATCTAGCCGATTAATGTCACATTTTCTCTTCAATATGTTTGAAAACGGATATGGTACATTCTGAAAAAAAAATGTAAAAAACGAATATAATCGGCACCGGCGGTTAAAGGGTTAATCCTTATCCTGCTAAGATAGGGCCTAATTTATTTCAACTTTCAACCACCTCAGATTGTGTCTGGCTGAAAATGACCAATATTCGTTTAATTTGACATCAAACATTTCAAATCTGGATCTTTACACAATCTTTTAATTCCCCAGACTCAATTAAATAAATTAATTAAGAAATTAAGAAAACGGATTGAAAACGATCATAGTCAGCAGGCAAAGGGCTGTCTGGGGTAGCGTTGCAGATGGTGGGCCAACATTAAGCAATTGTTAGGTGAATGTATCTTGTTTACTTGGATGTATGGCAGTGGATGTATGGATTATGTGAGCGGATATATCTTTACGTCGCTTACTGGCCATTTTCGCAATGTCGCGACCGAAGAAAGCCCGAAGTCGGGAGTGTGCCCTATTATTATAGAATGACTTCAGGGGTGCACCGTAGCCTTTCGAATGCATCATTGCATATTCCAGGTCTTTGAATAGTTTTCAGCACTGTATTTGCACAACCACGATGACAAACATCCAGCCCGGCTGGGATTCGAATGTGATACTACCTGGTTACAAGCCACAACCGCGCCGTAGAGCCATCTTGGCGTGTTAGCGGCAGTGTTCTGGTAATGGAGACATGATATGGCCGCGTGGCACACTGTCTCCCGCGCGCGCCAAACCACCGTGCCACCAGGACGTGACGTCACTAAGCCACGCCTAGCAAATGTCAATCAAGCCCCGCTCTGACACGCCCACCCCACATCGCCTGCCCATATCTGCCTGGGTGACCTGCATAGCCTTATTACCTGTTTTTCACTGAATTGCTTTTCATATAAACCATTGCATTTTACTTCCTGAAATATTTTTTTACATCAATAAATTTACAGAGCTACATGTACCTCATAAAATTTTAGAAAAATGACATGGATCAATCAAATTGTTAACATATTATATTAAATTTCTGAATCATTTCTGCAGCCTTAGTAAAATATGTCTAAAAAGATCAGATGATCACTATGAAATTGAATAGTCATAGATAGATAAATATTTATTAACAACGGAAAGTCTGTGTGGACGTATACGTTATAAAAAATAAGCAATATACAGCCCTGGTTTACTAACCTTTATCACCGTCTAGATATTATTGACTGTCCGATCGATGAAAAAAATAAGTTCGCCACTATGGCTGCTGGGCTATTTAGTTACCGCAAAAAACGCACTTGTTTTGTCCATCAGTGTCCATCATTATTTTCGATTTGATGAGACTTTGTCAGCGATATCATGTTGCTTTAAGCGTTCTATGTTAATTTAAAACATGTGTGCATGGAGCACCCATGACATATTGTAAATACAATTCATAAAAGAAAAATATGGTGAAATCCATCACAATATAAAAAGACACGTTCTCATCTTTCATTTTATATCATTATTATACTCAGTTCATATTATACTCGTTCATATTACACTCTGTTCATATTATACTCAATTCATATGTTACTCTATTCATAATATACTCTGTTAATACTGTAACTCTGCTCATATTTTACTCTGCTCATATTATACGTCAGAATCTTACGTATAAAGACGGTCCAGTCAGAATCTGACGTATAAAGACGGTCCAGTCAGATTCTGACGTATAAAGACGGTCCCGCGCTGAAAGGGTGAAATTTCCGATTTATTGAAGGGTTCGGTTGTGTTTTCGAATCTAAAGAAGTAACAAATTCGTGTAAATAGTCAACATTTTCAATCAGTAAAATGCTAGAAAACAATGTAGCAATAATTCCAATTTTAAAAGTTGATGAAATATTTAGAAAACGGTGCTGACCAATTAAGAATTAAAAAAATGCCAAGTTAAATCGTAAAGTAAATTGTGTTCTGGTGGCCAACTTCATCACCGGCTTATTATGTTAATATGACTGTGACTGGGGCAGATTCAGATGGCCGCTGCAGGCCCTCGCTTGATTCCTCTCTAATATGATAATGAGTCTGGCTGGCCGCGTGCCGTATATAACCGCCCGCTATTTCCCGCCCGCGCCAAACTGAAGGGAAGCATCCCCACGTGTCGTCTGCTAGGCACTGAATTAAAAGGATTCTTAAATGTGGTTATTAATAAGAGGTGAAAGGTCACGATCTCAACTACACTGAAGCTTACATTCAGAAGCTGAGCAATTTCTCAGAAAATGTGTGCACTTCATAGGAATAAAATACAAGGGGACTTCCTGTGTTACAGCATACAATAACTTGTGTGGAATGCTTGTTTTTAATAAGTCACCCGAAAGTTACAGTCGACGACCTACTGACACAAGCTGATGTACTTGTAAAAAAATAGAATTAGCCACATCCAGATTGATTACAGAGATAAGCTGAGTTAGCAATAAGCCATAATTGACCTCTCAGACAGGGTCTCTCAACAGAGGTCATATTTGCTTAACCTCTAGAGCAGCGTGGACAGAGGTGACAGGATACGACATCATGATGAACATAATTGAGCAATATCTGTACTCGTTACCCGAGTATAGACTAGAACTGCAAAGGAAAAACTTCATAGAGATTTTCTCCTACAATGGTTTGCTGGCAACAAGAAAAGTGATAGGTACACACGATATTAATTGTTGTGATTTTTGTGGAATTACATGTATTTATTGATATAAAATAACGTGTTATAAACAATTATTTATATATTATGATTATTACAAAATTATTGCTATAAAATAAAGTTTCGTCGACAAAATTATTGTTAAAATCTTCTTGATTATCAAAAATACATATATTTATATTTTATCACTATGTGCTGATAAAAAAAAGTTAACAACTACTAAGACCAGCTACTGTGCAGTTGTTGCAGTGTGAAAGCCACATAATTGTTGAATATGGTAAATTGTGCAACTATCCTTGATACATAATGCATTAAATGGAACATTTTCAATAAAATAGTTTCACGAAAACTGATAGAGCCCTGCAAAATGTAGACAGAAATTCCGTCTCTGATGTACTTGTATTCACTGTGAAGGGAAAAAATGTATCCTGCAGTTAAAGGGTAAATGGGACGTACTTTGCACTACAGTTGTAGATAAGTCCCTTAACCCCATATTTTTCACCCACTTCAATTTGTGTCTCGCTACCGCGTTCCACAACAAGTGGGTAAAATAAAAAAATAAAATAGGTAATTTTTTTTTAAACAATTTCATTAAAAATTTTCGTCTAAAACCCCTCCGTTGTAGGAAAATTATGTCTGTTTTCAGGGATTTAAAGTGATGCTTTGATGCATCGCGAAGGCTTAAAGGGTTTGGTGCGAAATGTATTTGTGCCACAGATATTTCAACGCGTGCTGAATAAACACAGAAATATAATTGTAGTCGATCTGGGTTTACCAGGTTGTATTTATTTTCAATTTTATTCCCCTTCCGATGTGAAGTACTGCCACGATTCCTATTTTTTATAATATACGCTTTCTTGAGGGCCAAAAAACTAGTGGTCATTTTTTTTAATGTCAAATCACATCCATAACAGCATGGGGATGTGCAAGTGTGTTTTGTAAGATGCCACCGAAATTCAAAATGGCCGCCAGGGAAAAAAATCATAATGGTGCAAAATCATCTTGAAACTTTTATTTGTTTTTCTGAAGAGAAAAAATGAAAGAGAAATCAGCCTTACATGTGCAGGATTGATTTATATTTTGATTCAAAATGTACAGATATAAGTATATTTTACCCACTGAGGCTAAAGTAGTGGGACGCGGTAGCGAAACGCAACTTCAAGTGGGTAGAAACATACATTTGATAACGTAGCGCTTAAGGGGTTAATATTCGTTGAACAACTAACACATTACCTCGCCATGATAATCTACTTTTAACCCTTACCACGCTGAATTATTTTTGTAAAAACTATGGAGACCAAAGGGTTTTTTTCAATTTGAAATTATCATAAATGTCTTAGTTAGCTCTTCCCGATTCATTTGAATACCTATGTTATGGGTCTACGGCCATTATATATATATTTTTACTCTTACAGCGCGGGGATCGTCTTTGGTCTTCAGAATCTGACGTCCACAGACGTCAGATTCTGACGACTAAAGTCGATTCCCGGGCTGTAAAGGTTAAGCTGTCTCGACTTACAGATTTGTTTGCTCAGCATGGTAAAATATTATTTTGCTCGAATCTAAAGCATCTAAATAAAAACAGTTTGTGTATTTTTGTGACGTTTCAATTTGATAAAATACCCATGTCATCACTCCCAGTCCCTGTATTCCGAATTACTGTATATTATGCGGTCCTGGTCTCTATATGATTAACCCTTTGCCTGCTGACCACGATTATTGTCGTTTTTAATTCGTTTTATTAGCAGATGAAAGCACTGATATTGGGCCTAAAATGTGTGTTTGAACATCAAGATTTGCAAATTTTTAGTCCTAAATTAAACAAATATGATTAATTTTCAACCCCTTGAAGTTGTGGGTCGCGGTAGCGAGACACAAGTTCAAGTGATTTAAAATTTTAATTATTTAATTTAGCAGGATAAAGGGTGATTATACTATATACCTTTCTGATAGTATTATAGAGAGATCTTGGCCGAATAACATTATTCCTGATAAATGGTTGTGGTATTTAAATAAGAAATACATACGAATGTAATTATTAAATTTGTGCATTCAGAAGAAAATTAGCCATTTGAAAAAATGTATCAACATTTTTTTAAAGCGACACAATCAGATCAAAATCTTCATTTTTATTTGGCTCATTATATGTCAACATATCCATCGACTAGAATTGGGTACCTTAAAAAAAATTGTGTTGCGCATTACCAGTTCAAATATAAATAAGGACGATATTTAATTTCAGAAATAAGAAATTTCCAATATATAACATACATGAATAACTGAGAAACAGAGATTTCAGTAAACTTGCTACGTTGCCACAGCAACCCAAAATTTAAAAGACTTACACTAGCTGCTATTGAATCCAGATCAATAACAGCTTTTAAGAGCCAACAACAACTAGTCTGGTCGGCTGCTCAGCACCATCCCCTCGCCTGATACTCTATCGAAGAGGACTGCGAAGTTCAAACTCTAAAGATAATGTATGATACAGAATAGACGATTTATTTATTTATATATTTATTGGTAGGCTACATGAACTGACGTATATTTGGACATATAGGACCCATTCTGATAAGGGGGAGAAATCATCATCCGTTTCCCGGCATTATATATCTCAAGATCTCAACTAACACGAAACACTGAGCCAATGTTGGCATACAGTTGGCTCATTATCTGCGACGCTGGCCCAGCATAATTTCCACATTGGGTCAATGTCTCGTTTACTGGGATTGTACAAGTAGAGTCACCCACCAAATATCATTCACTAATATTGCACATTCCCACTGAGCACACGACGTTGTTGCGACGTTGAATGACGTTGATTCAACGTCGCGCCAACGTCGTGTGCCCAGTGGATTCAAATATCATATAAAACTCAAACTGAGCTGTGTGAACATAGGGTTTGCGTTTTCAATGTCCTGGTTTTGAATAACATTGTATATATTTTGTATTTTATATAATAAATACGTTCGATATGCAGTCAATAAAAAAATTGTTAGATATAAATGTACTAATACCGAGGTGGTAAAGGGTTTTCCACCCATTCTCCATCATTTTCTATCCTGCTTTCATTGTTGCTTTGTATTATTGCTCAAGAAAAGGTAACAATAATCCCAGCAGATAATACGATACGCTGACCCAATGCTGGCGTAATGTTGGCCCACTGTCTTCGACGTTGGCCCAACATTACCTCATAATTGTGCCAACGTGTCATGTTTTCTGTAGATGTTCGTTGGCTAGTTCCCAGTAAACACGGCACGTTCAAACACGAGACGTTTACCCAATGTTGTTTTAATGTTGGGTCGACGTCGAAGACGGCGGTCCTACATTAAAACAACGTTGGGTAGACGTGTCGTGTTTGCTGGGTCAGCGTCGCAGACGGCTAGTATAATCATATTTTTATTCACGAATTAGCATGATTGGAGCAATACAAAATGTAATACAAGGTTCCTCTCGGTTGGACAGTATCAGAGGACAATATAATGCTGCTGTGGTGGCGGCTCTACGGCCAAACTAGTAGGCTCCATTCCGAATTACATATGAATCGAGCGCAGGACAGATCTAATACTTAAACATAGAAGTTTACTTTGGGATAATAGAAAAACGGTTACTACGGGTTAGGAAAGTATCAACAATTTTAACGATTTTCTTATTTTCTGTTGGATTGCCTTGTAAAAAGGTTTGTAGATTAAAATCTACCTGTATGTCCATGAATATCGTGTCTGGCATCTTGATAAAGTGGACAGATAAAGAGAAAATGTTCTGATGTTTCTGGTAGCAGACAGTTAGCCAGCCTGTGCTCTGTTTACTGGGTTAGTTTACAGCAAACGTGGGACATTACTTTAAAGCTGGTTTAATGCTGGTCCACTGCCTGCGATGATTGGATCAACATCTCTTATTGACACTTGAATTATTATCGCTTGCATTATGACGACGAAGGTGAACCTTCAAGGGTATTAGTTTTGTTTTTTAAATTGTAATATATGGCTACTCCGGTTCTGATTGCCTTTACCATGTTTACTGTTGACTCACTGAAAACACACGTGAATCGTGTACTGTTGATTGTGATATATATTTTCCTGTATCTCTACATGTCTATGTTTTCTGTGTGTTGTAGAGTTTGACGGTGATACTGTGCTATGTAGAGTGTGCGGGGATAAGGCCAGTGGCTTCCATTATGGTGTACACGCGTGTGAGGGGTGTAAGGTGAGCAACTAAAATAGTCCATCTTTTCACAAAGAAAACTTGATAGTTGTTGACTTAGTCCAGCTTGGTAGCAAGGGATAAATTACAGTGAGCATTGTTCAACACTGTTCGAGCGAAGTATTCTGTGTTTTCCAACCGCTAATAACCTTTATCCTGTTAAGTAATTTTTTATTTTAATTTTCAGGCACTCAAATTGGCTGAAAATTACTGATATTTCTTTAATTTGCAAATCTTGGTGTTTAGACACACATTTCATTCGCAATAACAGTGATTTGGTGGAATAATAAAGCAGATTAAAAACGACAATAGTGGTGATCAGTAGGATGAGGGTTAAACATAACATATGGCAAAATACTGAGCCTTGAAATACAAACAACTACAATATTATTTCTTTAAATGCATCGAAGGAAAATAATAATTATCGAGTTTGTTAAATCCTATATTTTCACCCTGATATTAAAGTCACAGATATTACCTTTTAATATACACGTGTCTAATTAGTCGATGAAATATATTTGTATAACTCTATACGTAGTTAAAACCACAGATATGTTCCCTTCATTTTGAAGCTGACAATTGTGTCAGGAATGCCACAGCTTTCCATTGGTTTATACGAAGTTTGTGTCTGGTCTATGGGTAGAGATCTCACTATGTTTTTGACTGAATCTTTATCCTGCATTTTAAATAATCCTACACTTGGACCGATGTGAACCCCACAGTAGAAATGATATATATCATTGTGATTATGTGCGGTATTAATAGCATTACTTTTTTGTGATTTTTAAAGGACGTGAAAATTACATACACAAGGTGCACCTTTATGTCACACGTGTATATTTTATTGTTAAGTAAAAATAATGTTTCTCTATCATGTTTTTCTTTGGGCTTTGATAACAACATGATTGGATATTATGTTGTCAACTTCAAGTTGAAAGGGTGTATTCTACACTTAACAATGCACCCTTTCAAATCCAGTGGAACGATATAATATCATCCCAACAAACACAAGACATTTGTATAACATTTATACAACGTCGGCCGAGCGTCTTCGACGCACGGCCGACATTGTATAAATGTTATACAAATGTTTTGTGTTTGTTGGGATCTATCTTTCACAATGCATCTTGTTTGCAGGGCTTTTTCAGGAGAAGTATTCAGCAGAAGATTCAGTACAGACCGTGTCTGAAGAATCAGCAGTGTGGTATTACACGTGTTAACAGGAACAGGTGTCAGTACTGTAGACTGAAGAAATGTATAGCAGTCGGCATGTCCAGAGATGGTAAGGATTTGGTCGCCGGGATAGCAGATGTTTATAGCACTGTGATTGATACAGATATGCCAATTAACACTACATTACATGCTTGATTAGAAAAGTCTTATGTCAATGAGATTTTCTATGGTATTTTTGGATTATCAGTGTCAAAGAAAATTGTGTTTTCTAGCATGTTCACCCATAGTTTCAAGTTGGTGAAAAGTAGTTTAATCTGTGCCATATTAGTAGTCGTGTTATATATTATTATTGAAGTTGAATAGACTTTTCGCTTGAGAACCCACTCTTGAAATTATTAAGCCTGGTGATCATTGTAGTCAATCAACAAAACAATTGACCCTTTCAGTGCGGGGACCGTCTTTATACTTCATTATCTGTCATCTGTAGACAGCAGATACTTAGGACATATGAAGACGGTCGATCCTCACTGAAATAATTAAAATATTTCTAATGGTTGTAGACCCATAAACATAGGTATTCAAATGAATCAGAAAGAGCTAACTAGGGCATTTATAATGATTTCAAATTGAAAAAAACAACCCTTAGTTTTCATGCTTTATATAAAAATAATTCACCGCTTTAAGGATTAAAGAAATAGCTAACTAGGGTATTTATAATGATTTCAAATTGAAAAAAACAACCCTCAGTTTTCATGCTTTGTACAAAAATAATTCACTGCTTTAAGGATTAAATCATTGAGTGGAGCTTGATCGCACAGCAAACACAAGTTGGCCCAGCGTGGCAAACGGAGGGATAAAAATCAAAAGTGAGCTAATGTCTTTGTTTGTTAATGTTTTCTGTGTTTTTTATTATAATTTCTATTTGTTTTATAGCGGTGCGATTTGGACGAGTACCGAAACGAGAAAAAGACAAAATCCAGAGAAAGATTCAGGAGCTGAATGCGCAGGCGCATGTAGTACGTCTAGATTCTGTACTGGAGAACGAAGTGGATGTAATACAGAGAATCATAGAGGGTCACATCTCTACCTGCCAATACACGTACGCCAAGCTGACACCTCTGAGGGAGAAAGCCTGGAAACAGCCAGAGTTCATCAACTGTCCTGCAAGCATGGTGAGATAATACGCTTCACAGCTCAAGTTACACATATGTGAAGCTATAATAAAATTCAGTTTTTATCCTCTTCATGTGAATTAAAGATTATATTTTGTCTGTAGGCCTGGACCCCGAACATCATTTTACATCTCTGAAAACAGATTTAATTTTCCTACAACTATAGGGGTTTTAAAATGAAAATTTCCATGCTACTGCTTTACTAATACATGGCAATTACTTTAATTTTTCACCTACCTCAAATTATCTTCATCCACTACAAGTCGAGAATTGCGGCAGCATTTCGCGACTTGTGATGGATGAAGATGACAATCGTAAATTTAGGCTTGAAGGGGTTGAAACTTGTGTGAGAGAACCAATAGTCTGAATCACTGAGGATTTGTATTTAGACACTGACCTTGCCTTGCCATGAAATGGTTTTAGTTGTGTTTCAGTTTTTTGTGAAATGGGTGCTATTTAAATTTTGTAGTGCTCTTATACACAATATATTTGAACACAATATCTTTGCACTTTTTATTTTGATTTCCTCATCATTTTTTTCATGTGGCCACCTACTTGTTTGTCCTCAAAAACGAGCGATAATTTGGTTATGGCTGATTGATTTTCAGAAAATTGGCGGCCATTTACTATTTCTTTTATAGGTTTTGCCGTTAATTTAGTCATTGAGGCTAAATACAATAAATGTGCAGATGTCAATATTTATCAATATAATGTCTCCTCAATCAAAGTAATGGGTAGAGAGGATGCATATGTTTTTGCTCTATACAGTATGTTTTGTACAAACACATTTCTAGTAACAGGAAATTGTTTTAGCCATACCTTGTATATATTATTACCCTTATCATGCTGATTAGGACAATCGGCGTTTTTAATCTGTTTTAGTAGTTGATCAAATCACTGTTATTGGTAACGGAATGAGTGTTTGAACATCAGGATTTGGAAATGTTTGATCTCAAATTAAAGAAATATGAGTAATTTCACCCAATTGAAGTTGTGGGTTGCGATAACGAGACACAACTTCAAGTGGGTGAAAATTTAAATAAATTAACTTAGCAGGACAGAGTTAAAAAAATATTTTCAATAACTGTATGAGGGTTGATATTCTGCTTACTGTATTATGGTACTGTTGTATTACAGGCATGCCCACTGAACCCGCGCCCGGAGAGCTGTAGTCAGACAGATGGTGACGACACCTGGTGGACAGAGTTCTCCTCCTGTATTACGCCTGTCATAGAAGGTGTCGCTACCTTCGCTAAATCTATACCAGGATTCAAAATGTTCACCCACGAGGACCAGCTGACTCTACTAAGGGTATGCATTGCCAATGTCAATTATAAAATATATATAGACAAATTGTTGTTATCCACATACAAATACATGTCAGCGATTTTGTTTTTGAGATTTCACTTGTTTATTGAAACAAACGTTGGTTGTATTGAAATGCAGTTTATGTCATTTGTAAATTTACCCTTATTAGACTTCAGATTCTGACCTCTTATGTCCATCCCCGCACTGAAAGAATTAAATAAATTGTAGTGTCTGTGGACCCATAACTAAAGTATTCAAATGAAGAGGAAATAGCTAAATCATGTAAATAGGACGTCATGATGATCAAATTGACAAAACCATTTGGTCTCTATGGTTTATATAAAAATGTTTCAGCGTTGTAAGGGTTAAAAGCTGAATTTCCAACTGGTACTTTATTTTAATTCACTATAAATTGACTCTTATTTTCACAATATGTTTCAGTCTGGTATATTTGAGGTGTTACTGGTTCAGCTCTCCTGCTTGTTTGATTGTAAGACCAACACAATGATGTTCTCATCTGGAAAACTCTACAAACGGGTTAATATGTCTGTGAGTATATGCTACACATCTCAGCTAGTTCTATAATATATGCATACGGCATCGTTAGGAAGGCGAGATGGGCTCATCTCAGCACAAGTCACCACATCAAGCCTGAGCCTTTAGGCGAGGGCTGAGATCAGCCAATTTCGTTGTACCAACGATACAGTATGCATTTTCTCATAAGAATATCTCACCTTTGGTCTCATAGTGAAAGCCAACAGCATGAGTGCGAGAATACTTCTTATTTGAATCTATTTACTATAAAAAATTATCAAAACTGATTACCTTTCTATAATGAATACTGCCAAAGTGAAATACTGTTTCACCAATGGTACCAACTCAACTTTCCAGGCACCACATTCCAATAATTTCTATTGATTTAATGATTTGTTTTTGCTCAGGTCACTAACAGTGCTGGTTTCCTGTTAGATTCTATGTTTGACTTCTCTGAGAGAATGAATGAGCTACAGCTTACTGACGAGGAAATAGCATTATTCTCAGCCCTTGTCATTATCACTTCAGGTATTGTAAATAGTTCAGTAGTTTCATCATTGTATTCACTATACATTTACTTGCTCACACTTACACACAAGATAAAAACTGTTATTTTCAGCGTGTTCATTGTTATATTATTGGTTGTACTGATGCAACTGAAGTGATTAAAATTATAGTTCATCTATTGTTTAAAGTATCTTCAGTTTTGTATTTGCTATGTTGATAAAAAGTACCTACCGGGTAATGCAAATGAAGTTTATCAATAAAAATGATGTAATTTATTTTCCGTATATTTAGTTACGACCAATAGTAAGTTATTTTTTCTTTTTTTGTTAAAATTCTAATGATAATTTGTTCTGTGCCTTATGTTGATGCATTAACCAGATTATGGATTCCCATTTTTGTCATCCAATAGTACAATTATGTCAATTACATAACATAAATTGCTAATAGTTAGCATTATTTTATAATAACTATTCTCTTTAGTTTATCATATACAATACAAGGTAAATTTCCTTAATTACAAAATTGACCTTAAACAAGCTGAAATCATTTTCATGATTGTCACAAGAGTATAAAAATAAAATTGTTTGTGAAAGAAATGTCCTGCATGAGCTTGTCATGTAATCCTTAAACAGCTAAATTAGGTAATTTTAATTTTCAGTCACATCAAATTGTGTCTCGCAACTTCAAGTGGGTGGAAATTAGTCATATTTGTTTAATTTGAGACCAAACATTTGCAAAACACATTTTGTTCCTATTAACTACAATTTAAACGGCTAATAAAATGGATTAAAAAAAGACTATAGACTGTGGTCTGGACATGCCCAGGCTAAAATCATCAAAAAATCGATGATTTTATTTTGGCTTATTAATATGACCATATGATATAAAAATGTCCATAGACTAGAACTGAAAAAGTTTTTTTAATTTTTGTGCTGGGCATTCACCAGTTAGGCTAGAAATAGAGACAAAATTCCTGATTTCTAATTATTGACAACCATGTCAAAAATAAAAAAATAGGGGAATTTCGTCTCTTTATCTAGCCTAACTGATGAGTGCGCAGCACAAAATTTAAAAAGCTTTTGCAGTTTTAGTCTATGGACATGTTTACATCATATGGTCATATTAATAAGCTAAAATAAAATCACCGATTTTTTTGATGATTGTAGACCTGGGCATGTCCCTTTAAAGTGGATAAACAATAAGGTACATTTTGAATCAAAACATATGTCAATCTAGCTAATTTAGCCCTGACAGTGTGGGGATCGTCTTTAAGTCTTTAAAATCTGACGTCTTTAGAATCTAAAGTCTATCCCCGCACTGTAAGAGTAAAAATATTTAGAATGGCCGTAGACCCCTAACATAGGTATTCAAATGAATAAGAAAGAGCTAACTAAGATATTTATGATGATTTTAAATTGAAAAAACCTTTTCGTCTCCATGGTTTATACAAAAATAATTCAACGCTTTAAGGGTTAATGCTCATTACTCCTTCAAATGTTGTTGTTTGAAGGGAAAATAAACGGGTTGAAAATGGCAATAAACAGTGTTTCATCTAGCTCTTTCTAACACGGCGCAGCGCCATGTTGCCTTTTGTGAGCGCCATGTTGCCCTTCATGAGGGCCATGTTGCCCTTCATGAGCTCCATGTTGCCCTTCATGAGCGCCATGTTGCCCTTCATGAGCACCATGTTGCCCTTCTTGAGTGTCATTCGTGAAAAGCCTCTTTGAACTGCTGTTGTTACGTCATATTCAACTCACCCAGGCGATTGTGACTGTGAAAAATACCACAGTCACCGGTTATAAAACGTCAGCCCTTGACGTCGTCCTGACGCCAATACGACAAGGCGGACGGCGAAGAGCTGGTTATAAACTCTATAGATTCCAGATTCGTATTAACACAGACACCATGATTCTGGGTCAAAAGTCGTATTTATTTCATTCATTTCACTGTGTAGAACACATAAGATCACATACAGTCCAATCGTCGGTTTACCCTGTCTAACATGACAGGGAAACACAATACGTAGCCTTCTAGCTTACTTCACAAGTTAGGCGCGCACCACTCTTTGGTCGCCATCGCTCGACCTTTTATATGCGACCCCATCATCATATCTAATAATAATTACAGCATGGATTTAACATCTAATCATATATAAACATAATCCCAACATTGCGTTAACATACATTTCGTGGCGAGGCTGCCAGTGACTCACTCTGTGAGTCGGCCTATCTTGATGGATCTTCTGACCTTTGGCAGACCATCCCGGACAGTCCGGTAACGACTGAATCCAATCATACTCCAATCCATAATGGATTGTTGTTTGACGGTGTCCGATTCTGGCCAGGTCAACAGCAGTTATCATCTCTGCGTTTGCCTACTGCGTTAGGCATGCATAAGTTTACATAGGCCTATCCCTCAAAGTTAAAAAACGGATTATGTTCTTTTAACTCCAAGTAACACTGATAAAATTATGCATGGACCTCCAACAGTGGTACACGGAATGTGAGTAAGATGAACATTTCTTAAGTAACAACAAGTACGCTCACCCCTGGATGGTGAGTCCCACAATGATAGTACTTTTACGTAAGTCAAATACGACCAACTTGTGTACTGGTGAGGGGTTCTTCTATACTAGTGTACAACAGTGATACAATCATATACAACATAGATACACAACAATGATACATTACGGAGATGCGCATCACACAACGTTACAGGATTATAGGCATTACACTTGATCACCTGCCCTCTCTGGTCGCGTGATTGCGATCCAATGGGCTCCAGCTGTTGTAGGAGTTGGAGGTTTGACTGCCTCCGTCAGGAGACCACGGCGAAGTTTCCACAACTGGGCTGCCGGACACTTCCACCATAGCAAGAGCGCACAACCAATGACTAGAGCAACCGGCGACAACAAAGACAGCGGCAATGCCCAGCGGAACGAGGACCGCCGGCCGGACGTGTCCAATGTCCAACTGGGCACCCGAGCATTTAATTTTTCAAGGGTTATGTCCTCAATTTGTGGTAATGCTTGCCAGTCCGGGTGCTCGAGGCGTGTTTGTAAGAGCTCTTGCGGTACAAGGGTGGATATATTCAATGGCAGATGAGTAAGAATAGCTGGTGTTATCGCTAACTGAGCCTGCAGATGGGCCACCCCTGGGAGTGTCCAATCTCGACCCTGCACTCGACAGTCAGCAGCCACTCTTAATATAAATATGCCTATTTCCATATTTTGTCGTATTTCCGGTTTTCCACGACAATGTATGGAATATCCCTCTCCGTAGGTACTAATAGCATACATGGCAGGCGCCACCTCCTCTGCATACCCCTCAGGGCTTGTCTCTCGAGCAGCGGTAAACAGACAGCTGCCTCGTTGAGTGACGTCACCATTCAGAATACCTCTGGTGCAGAGGAACGACCCCTGCCGTAAATGGGACCCGAACGACAGATGGCCGGCTCGTTGCCTACGCAGTCGTGGGGTTCAAATATTCCGCCACGTTGCGTATCAACGGCGACATCTTCGGGGGTTTGTACCTGGAGGGTGTGGCCCGATCCATTAACAGGAACCGGCCACGAACGGATACGGTAACGAGCGTACCGTATTTTGTCCATCAGAGGCAGTTGGGCTGTGAACACCAAACGTCGGGTCTCTTCCCACACTGGTACTAACGATATATGTTGATAATACCAAGCGAGACCCGGCGAAAACAGACCAACGCCCTGACTATTCTCTAGAATCAGCATCAGCTCGTTAGGAGGCAATATCTCCTCCGTTAGCTGTCCCAATTCTAGGGATGCGCGTTGGCGCTGATAGCGATCGGATTCGCGCAGCCAAAGATTATGTACACTCTCTAGGGCAGACAAAATCCGATCGATCTGGGTGCTCTCTTCCAGAGCAATTAAACTGCCCACGAACCCATCTAATACACGGCGGTAAGTTACTAATTCAGCGTACAGCTCCTTGGCGAATTGTTCAACAGCAACGAGGTGTTGGCGATTGAGACTTACCTCAGCCCGTGTCTGATTGACCACCGATATCAGTTCGTTGGTGGCGTGGACAATACGTCTATTTGTTCTTTGGGCTTTGGTGATGTGATGTTTTAACTGAGCCACCTGGTTCTCTGTGGCTGTGCCGAACAATGTAGCTCCAATCTCACCCACAAAATTGAACAAACCTCGTTTAATTCGTGTGTTGGGAAGCATCTGCGAGGGAGGTGTCATCGTAGCCTCCATGTCGCGGATGCGCTGCTCCCAAACATTTCGAGTCGTACGCGAATAGTTCTGATGGGTTCCCAGTTTTTCTATGACCAGTCTCAATTCATTCAGACGTTCCTCCATGCGAGGCTCGCTTCTGGGAGCGTCTATGACCACTAAGACTGTGTATGTCCCGCGGCGCACGTGTATGTCCGAGGCACGAGTAATTAGCAGTCCGTCACTCAACAGGTGTGGGACGTTGTCCGTCAACATGAAGGGCATCTGTGCCGCGTGACATACAGCTAGCCAGCAAACGCACACACGGAAGTCAGCAACTCGCATTTTGCACGTTTCTGGTGATCTGGTGACGGAGGTGAGCAAAATGGTAAGCGTCGTTTAGGTGTGCGACGTAACATGTATCGACCGCGCTGTCGTCGATGAGGAACATCGGGCGCAGGGCGTTTTATTGAAGCCCGGCCGTCAATTGCCCAGCGGCGATTTCGGCGACATAATTTCAGAGGGGGCACATTATCTGGCAAATTAGGGGGCGGAAAATTTGTAGGCTGTTTGACGGCCCATCCTTCCTCTCGGCGAGTTAATGTCAACCGACAGGGGGAGGGGTTGTCCTGTGGTGGGGAATCCATAATTACTGAGGAGGGTCCCGATCCCACGGAATGTCCCGAGTGGGTGGAAGGGGTGGTGGAACCTGGCGACAGAGGAATGTCGATGTCTGCCGCTGGGGGCGCGTGTGAGTCTCCCTGTGAAGGCTCGACCGTTGGCGGCGTCTGTGAAGGTTCGCACTCCTCCTGACCGGCGCGTGCCAGCCCGTTCGGGGGGGTTTGTGGCGGTCTAATTATGGGAGCGCCACCGATTACTGCACGGGGGCGACGCTGAGTACGGCGTGGGCGTGGCGTAATCTCATCCCAGTTGAGGTGGGGGTCCACTAACTTTACTTTTTCGCGATTAGCGACGCGAAGTTTACCGCTCTGTTGTTGGCGGAGCCACAGGACAGGACCGCGCACGCGCACGACCTCCCACTGCGGATCCCAGCGGCTAGTTAATGTTAATCGCTCCTCCGCTTTGAGTAAGACCGTGTCACCAACATGAATATCTTTTGCATCGGCGCGGTTCGCTAATCGTTGCCTATTGTACTTACGACTGTCTGCTGTGGCATGGCGTGCCGTCTGAAGAGCTGATGATAAGTCATCCAGACGGTTACCGAAATGATTGGCGGTGCGTGGCTGTAATAACCGTGTCAGCGGTGTTCGAACACGGCGCCCATAAAGTAAAAAGAAAGGGGTGTGTCCAGTGACGTCACTGACGCTCACGCGGTATGCCGCAAGACAATCTCCAAGCCGATCTTCCCAATCTGGTGTATAATTATTCACAGATTTGGCTAGCAACTCTTTTAACGTGCGATTAAAACGCTCGGTTCGGCCATTACTCTGAGGGTGAACGGGGGTGGTGGTGCGGTGTTCTACGCCCAGTTGCTTCAAATATGTACGCCAGGCGGTGGCTTTAAATTCCTGTCCGTTATCTGTAATTAGGACTTCCGGTGCGCCGTGACGTGGTACGACGTGGGTCGCCCACGCCTGCCAAACGCTGGCGTTTGTTTTGTCTTTTAGGGGAAACGCTTCTGCCCACCCTGTGCAATGATCGATCAATGTCAATACATATCTATTCCCATTATGAGAGGGGACAAACGGTCCTATCAAATCTGCCCCGACTATCTGCATTGGATATGCCGCTAACGGCATGTCACCCATTGGTACATGATCCGTACGACGTTGGTGAACACGGCAGACTGGGCACAGTTTTAACAGCTCGTTTATCTCACGTCGCATACCTGGCCAAACATACGCCTCGCGCAGACGCGCAAGCGTTTTGCCGGTAGCCATGTGTCCCACTTCCTTGTGGGCTCTTTTAATGACTCTTTCCCGGTAAGTCGCAGGTAATACTAGACGTGGATAACAGGCTGAATTTGGGGAGGGTAGTGCTATGCTGAATAATCGGCCTTTAATTAATGTATAGTCGTCACTGTCCTCGGTGAGCGACTGTAATATGTCAGGAAACTCTTTGTGCTGTGCTTTGCTGACCTCCTCGAGATCAAGGCCATCGTATAGTAATGGCAGCACATCAGAAGTGTCCTGCTCAGGGATGGCTGTGGGGTCCACCCAGTCATCGCAATCGATAGTATGTATGCCTGTCTCTGGGGGAATGCGGGATAACATGTCTGCGCGAATATTATTTTTACCCTTACGGTATTGTATTGTAGCGCCATATTCTGATAGTAATACAGCCCACCGCTGAATTTTCGTGTTCTGCATTTCTTTCGTGAATAAAGAAGTGAGGGGCTTGTGATCGGTATAAACTGTGAAGTCGGCACCATAAAGATAGGGGCGTAATTTTGATATGGCATAGACTACCGCATAGGCCTCTTTCTCAATTGTAGCCCAGCGTCGTTGAACGCTTGAAAGAGAGTGTGATACATACTGAATAACCCTTTCAGTCCCACTATCGTCCACTTGCACTAAAATTGCTCCCACGGCATAGTCACATGCATCGGTATACAGTTTATACGGCCTATCAGTGCGTGGGGCGGTCATGACATGGGAGGAAGTTAATAACTGTTTTAATTTTTCGAACGCTTCGCTTTGAGACGGTCCCCACACAAAATGTGCGTATTTTCGTTTCAATTCTTCGAGAGGCTCCGCTATTTGCGCATAATCTGGTAAACATTGCCGGTAAAACCCTGTCATTTCTAGGAATGACCGCACACCCTTTAAATCCCGGGGTGGGGTTAGCTTAGCAATAGCCTTGACTTTTTCTGGGTCAGTATGGATCCCATCCCGATTTACTATATAACCAAGCAGTTTGATCTCCTCTAGGCCAAAGAAACATTTTGTTGGTTTTAAACGTAACCCAGCCTCACGAAGGCGAGCAAATACGAGCTCTAAATGCTGTACGTGCTCCTCTTCGCTACGGCTATAAATGACTATGTCATCTAGATAGACCATGACAATGCGGCCAATGAGACCCGCTAGTACCTTGTCCATCATTCTTTGAAATACTGCGGGTGCATTCGTAAGTCCGAATGGCATCCGTAAAAATTCATAATGGCCTAAGTGACATCGAAATGCTGTTTTTTCAATCGAGTCTTCTGCTACGGCTAATTGCCAGTATCCGGCCTTAAGGTCCAAAGAGGAAAAAATAGTACTGACTCCAACTTGGTCAAAAATATCTTGAATTTGGGGTAGGGGATACTGATCGCGAATGGTGACTGAATTCAACTTACGGTAATCCACACAAAACCGTGTAGAGCCGTCACGCTTTGGGACCAGCGTGATCGGGCTCGCCCAGGCCGACTCACTCGGCCTGATTACATTTTCAGTCAACATATCAGCGATCGCCTCCTCTACAAGTTTACGTTTTGACAGTGGAGTGCGATAAGCGGCCTGACTTATGGGAGGGTGGTTGGTTTTAATATGTATGGGAGAATTCGAACAAAAACCATTTGGCTCACCTTTTGCTGAAAATAGGTCTGCGTTTTTCTGAATTAACTGGTTGATCTGCTCATCCCCAGTCTCTGGCAATACCTGACCAAGGCTAGCCTCGAAGGCGTGCTCAATGCGTCGCATTGGCCACTCCCTTCGATGCCATCTCAACACATTTCGACCGAAATCGATTATGCCTTGGCCATCCTGTAGTGCATCTTCTCCCAGCACCATTTTGCACGGCAGGTCGCCCAAAACCGTAACCCGGATTGGCTTTGCCACCCCTTGGATTTTGATTTCGGTCGACCCTCTGACGTCCAAAGATGCGCCGGAGACGCCTCGCAACGCTGGGGCGTCTGCCAGGAGCCTGTGGCGATGAGCACGATCCGCCAGTGTGTGAAATATGTCTAGTCGTAGGAGCGTACAGGAGGCTCCCGTGTCCACCAATGCACCAATGGACAGGCCACCAACCTGTAAATCGACCACTGGTCGACCTGACACCGCACCTACGACTTCTGTCCGTTTCCCGCACGGCTTTGGCGGCACTCTCGGCGCATGTGGCCTACGCGGCCGCACCCGAAGCAACGAGGTTTTCCGTCGGGGGTCCAACCAGCCCCGGGCTCTTGCACAGTATGCGGGGGTTGTTCTGGTCCTCTCTCCCGGAATGCTGGCCGAGTCGCAGGAGCGGCAGTGGTCCGCGGTGGCCTTGCCTGGGCCTCCAACTTTGCCACCTTCGTCTGGAGCCGCTCCTGGCTCTGCAAGAGTTTCTTCAGTAGGGTGGCAGTAGTCTGGTCGTCCCGTGCGACTACTGGCCGCGGTGACGCGGGGTTCACCGGCGCGACCTCCATCGGCTCCTCATGCCGACTCAGCCGCGCGTATGCGTCCTTCCTGGCACTGTAGCCAGCCAGGGTGGAAAAGGCCTCTTCCAGCGTGGTAGGGTTGCCCTCTTCCACCAGCTTTCTTGTGAGTTCGTCGCTGCGCAGCCCCCTGGCAAAAGCGCGGATCAGAATTCTATTCTGATCCTCGTTTCTACCTTCTCCCGGGTAGGCGGCGTCAGCGACTTCCCGGAACCGGCGGCTGAAACTTGCTTCTGGCTCGTAGGCACTTTGCCGGGTCTTTTCCACTTCGTCGCGGAGGGCACTACTTTCGTCCACATTCAGGAACGAGGTCCGCAGATGGGCCTTCACATCTGCCCACGGCACATTAAAACGAGCGTTAATTTGGTCATTGGTGGCCAGGACGCCAGCGATATAGCGCTCCAGCTCCCAGCGCAATGAGCCAGCCGCAGTCCTAGCAGCGACCTCTATCTGGTTCTCGGCGCCTACCTCGGCGCCAGCCAACTCAATGTCTTTGAACCAGGCCCTGACGCCCGCCGGGCTGGTTCCGTCACACGGCGTCGTTTGCCGTATCAACGCCTGCTTACATTGTTCGTGGTGACGTCTGAGGGTTCGGGTTGTCTCTAGGACGGCCATGCCGTCGGTATACTCTTTAAACTGGGCAGGATCCATACTTAAAAAAGGACAGCTTACCCTTTTAAAACAAAGTTTTTCTGGACCCTGTCACCAGTTTACTCACAGTTTTGGCAAGATCTGGCCGATGTTGTAGATCTCAGCACATCTCCATCCATGCCTCCATCTCCTCCTCAAACGCCTCCTCGTCGCTGGTGAGCTCTGGGAACTCAGCCAACGCCTCACAGATCCTCAAGACCTTCTTCTTCTCCTTGTGAGACATTGGCGCCCATTGCGTCCGCGGTAGCAGCTTAATAACCTTGGGCTTGTCCTGTGTAGTTTCACCCGCAGCAGCCTGTACTGTTTGTCCGCACGTATCGGATTTGGCCGTGGCGTATGGCTTGCCTGCCGGCACAGTGTTTTCCATGTGGCCTGCGTCTGCTGCCACAGTGCGTTTTGTAGTGTCTGGCTGAGACATTGTCAACTTTTCAAAATTTAAATTGTCTACACAGATCCTGAAAGCAAACTCGCCATTTATAAAACGTCAGCCCTTGACGTCGTCCTGACGCCAATACGACAAGGCGGACGGCGAAGAGCTGGTTATAAACTCTATAGATTCCAGATTCGTATTAACACAGACACCATGATTCTGGGTCAAAAGTCGTATTTATTTCATTCATTTCACTGTGTAGAACACATAAGATCACATACAGTCCAATCGTCGGTTTACCCTGTCTAACATGACAGGGAAACACAATACGTAGCCTTCTAGCTTACTTCACAAGTTAGGCGCGCACCACTCTTTGGTCGCCATCGCTCGACCTTTTATATGCGACCCCATCATCATATCTAATAATAATTACAGCATGGATTTAACATCTAATCATATATAAACATAATCCCAACATTGCGTTAACATACATTTCGTGGCGAGGCTGCCAGTGACTCACTCTGTGAGTCGGCCTATCTTGATGGATCTTCTGACCTTTGGCAGACCATCCCGGACAGTCCGGTAACGACTGAATCCAATCATACTCCAATCCATAATGGATTGTTGTTTGACGGTGTCCGATTCTGGCCAGGTCAACAGCAGTTATCATCTCTGCGTTTGCCTACTGCGTTAGGCATGCATAAGTTTACACGGTGTTGCACGTTCACACCTATGACGCAATACCTGATAACGGTCTGTGTAAACAGTGGTAATAACTGGCGATGTTTACATACTAAACTGGTTCTGCTTATGCACTTAATTGGGGAGGGTGGATGTTGGAAACGCCTAACTGGGTGCTCGGCGTGCATGATAAGGTGCCCTAATGATAGGTGGCGCCATGCCCCTTTTGAATTCTAGATGAAACACTGCAATAAACGCAATGAGGACTTTTGACATTTAATCCTCAAAGCTCTGAATTTCTTTTGTATAAACCATGGAGACCAAATTGTCTTTCTCAATTTAAAATTATCATAAAGTCTTAGCTAGTTTGAAAATGGCCATTACAAATATATTACAGTGCGGGGATAGAATCTGACGACTAAAGTCGATCACTGCACTGTGATAGTTTAAATAAGAATGATGTAAGAAAGAGGTTAACAAGCTGTATTTATACAACAATTGTTTTTGTAAATAATCTACTCTGCGTCTATAATCATTGACTACAATGTACATGAATAATATTGCATCCTCTGTCTTTGCAGATCGCCCAGGGCTTCGTAATGTGGAGCACATAGAGAGAGTTCAAGGGAAAATAACCCGAGGTTTACAAGTGTTGATGAAGTCTAATCACCCTGAAAACCCGTCACTATTTACGATGCTCCTCACTAAAATACCCGATCTCAGGACTCTTAATGCACTACACTCTGAAAAACTAGAAGGTACACTCACTAAAAATATACTGTACTGAAATTATATAATACCTTAGTACCTTAAAAGAGAGCTTTATCTATGTTTATTTTGGGTAAAACCTTCTAATTTGTTCAATGGTATTTTACAATGACCATAATAGGCTAACAATGTTTATCTGAGAAACAAAGCTTGCATATTCCACGTGTGGCATAGATACCATACATTTGTATTACATTTTACAGTATATTTTTAAATATTTTACAGTATATTTTGATGTCTTAGACATTACACTTACTAGTACTTCATTCACATCATTGTCAGTTTGTACAATTCTTAAATCAAAACTTGTGAATTACAGGAATGACCGTTCAGCAGAATGAAGGCACAGATACCTGCCCCAACCAGAGAAAGATGATCCCCTCTAATAACCCTCTCTGCAGCTTCCTCCCAAAGTAAGCTCTTTAACTCTTATAACGCTGAAAAACCTTGGTATAACCCACAGAGAAAAGGGGTTTTTTTTCACCTCATAATAAATGTCTTAATTAGCTCTTTCTGGTTCATTTGAATACCTATGTTATGGGTCTACGGCCGTTATAAATATTTTTACTCTTACTCTTAGAATTATTAAGTTCGAGATCACTTTGTATCTCATTATTTTCTATACTTGTTATATTTCTTCACATTAGGATTTTCACATTAGAAGTGTCAATCAAAACATCTTACATTCTCTTCTCATTCAGGCCGTTTCCTGTTGCATTTCCCACCTGAAGCAAAATGATGATTAAACAGTTTTATCCAATCACTAAGTGCAACATCTCCATTGAAAGCTCTGAGCATCCTTATTTTATCAAGAAAAACTTTATTGAAAACATATCATGATTGTTACTCATATACTTATGTAGAAAGGTTAATCCTCCTGCTGCTGAATTGTTTATTTTTATTTTTCATTCATTTGAAGCTGTTTTTGCTAAAGTAATTTCCAGCTTCAATGACGAAAAATATGTATATTTCTGAAAAATATATATGTCTCAAATTGAATTATTTGATGAACTGGGGATTCATCACAATCATTTTTATCTTTGAAATTTTATTTGGTTTAAATCTGCTTAAAACTGTATATATATGGCCTAGCAGCACAAGGGTTAATATAAAGCTGACATCACTCATGAAATACATGAGTAAATAAATGTATCATTTATTGTTATACACCATAGGCGTGCAGAGAGTGGAGGTCAGAGGGACTCTGACCCCCTCCTTGAGCTGCACATTTTCAAACATTCCCATATTTTTCTACATTTTACCTCTCGACCCCCTATATGAGAAAGCTGTGCACTCCCCTGTGCACATGTGACTATACCGAGTCGGCACTTTTCTATAAGATATAAAGCATGTGTCTCTGTGTTGACAGTGGTATGGTCCTGAACCCTGCTGGACAGTTCCCACCACAACCTGCCATGATGCCACCGATGATGTTCCCCTCAGGCCAGTCAGAAAACACACCACCAGAGGGGGTACCAGTCGTCCCCCACCAGATGGCAGCCATGGATAAGCACCAGGAGCTGGTGTTACAGATGCCTATCGGGTCTTTCCACAGGATTCCCGCAGGTAGTGTGTCTTTTGATTCACAACATCCGAACAATAGAGTAAATTTGTGTTTTTAGCATGTTATTCACTCATGGAAATTTTAATATGTAATATTGAGTGTAAAGTTTGCACTGTAAACACATTTCCCACATTCCCATACTTATTGATATGACTGTTATCTTCTTTTATATAACAGTTGATGACATCTACTATGTCTAGAGAATCATGAATGTTATTTTAAAGAGTTTAAACCCACCTACTATAGCACCCAGGTATTTTTTCTTATCTTTATTCCACTTGATTTGCTGCCCATTGAAAATATTTGCCAAACAGACAGGAGTCACTCTCACCCAATGTTGGCTTAACATTGATCCAGAGCTGATCGGGTCCACCATTAAACCAACATTGGGTGGATTACTATGCTAAACAATTTAAACCACCCTTTACCATCTTATTCTAAGTTTTCTTATTTAAATTTCCACCCACTTGAAGCTGTGTCTCGCTGCCGCGACCTACAACTTCAAGTGGCTGAAAATTACTCATATCAGTTTAATTTGGGACCAAACATCTGCGAATGTTAATTACACTTGTTTTATTCTGAATAACAGTGATTTGATCGGCTAATAAAACAGATTAGAAACTACTATGGTTGGGCTTAGCCCCTAACCCTTACTGCACGGGGATTGACTTTAGTCGTCAGATTCTGACGTCTGAAGTCGATCACTGCACTGTAAGGGTAAACATATTTCTAATGGCTGTAGACCCATAACATAGGTATTCAAATGAATCGGTAAGAACTAACTAAGACAGTTATGACGATTTTAAAATGAAAAAAACAAACATTTGGTCTGCAAGGTTTTAATACAAAAATTCAACGCTTTAACCCTTTCAAGCCTGAGTTTACCATTGTCATTTTCATCCACTGCAAGCCGCGAATTGCTGTCGCAATTCTTTACTTGTAGTGGATGAAAATGACTTAAAGTGGGTGACAAATGAAAAAATATACTGCTATTTTTAAAACAGTTCCATAAATTTTTTTGTTCTAAAACCACCAGGTTTTAGGAAATTAAGCCATTCTTCAGAGATTTGAAATGATGCTTTAATGCATCGTGAGGATTTACAGGGTTAAGGGTTGAAAGGTTAACTGTGATTTGACTGCACACAGGGATGAAGCCTGAGCCACTGGAGAGTCAGCGTACCCTACCCCAGGACTTCAGACCGGGTGACGTACAGATGTCAGGGTCCAACTACAGCAGCCCTACCATCACCCCTGTACCGACACCTGGCACTCGCTCAGCACTAACCAGTCGCTCGGCGACCCCGGAGCCGCTAGATTATGACCCATCCCAGCAGAACTCCCACCTAGGTGAAGACGTCAGGAATCGCTCACCTCTAAATGGTCAGATTCAAGAAAAGGCGCGGATGCTTGAACAGATTTATCCTGATTATTTCAAGAAGAGACCACTGGATCCCATGTATGATGACAGTGAGCTGAAGGTAAGTTTCTGGAAGTATTGTTTTTGATAAAAGATATTTCAAAAAAAATTGTTAAAATGCAGGATACAATAGGTTTGGGTGGTGTGAACTTTGGTATTATTGGGAGGTGGTCCACCAAATTTTACGAATTTTACGATGTCTCAGCAGAATCAAAAGTAAATTATGGTAGGGGTTCCATTTTACTTCTGACCTTACAATTTCAGTTCTGACCCACACACACACAGAACTACCTGTACTTTAAGCAAATACTAATCACATTTTATTCTCAAACTTTTTAAAATCTAGATTCCTAATTGTTAAAGTGCAATTTTTGTAGATATACATGAGCCAGACATACCACTGAACTAATTATTTATATATGTCATTTATCCTGTGTATTGCAGGCTCAGAAAATGTCAGAAGATGGAATGCGTTCTTTTAGATCAAATTCTGTTGGAGGAAGTTGTAAATTTGGAATCAGACCAAGGTCAGATTCTTGGGGAACCAACACATGGGACCACGGCAATGGAGGGAGCAATCCGAGGTCTAGATCAAATTCTCTCAGTACCCGGTTTGAAAAGGGGTTGAAAATCCGTGCGAGTAACGCGGCAGCGATGGCCAGATCTCACAGCGGTGCTAACATGGATGCCGAGCAGCAACAGTCAAGATCAGGGTCATTCTCAGGGTTAGAATATGACTTGCGTTCTCAGCGCTCTGATTCAATCAGCTCAAGTGCTAGTCTAGAGAGTGGTGACAGTGGCTACAGAACAAATCCACCGACCCCAAGAACGGCCGCTTTTGACATGCGTGTGCCATACAATATTGCCTCAGATCCGCAGGCTCGCATGGATTCATGCCCTGTCTCTAAGGCGGCAGCCATGGCGATAGCCGCAACCACCCGGGAGAGTGATATCGGTAAGATACCTGAAGAATGTGAGGATCATCATGTAGAGGGTAGTCACGGGTCACCCAGGAAATCAGCCTCACTCTCAGGTCCCTCTCACCAGAGTAACTTCTCCCGTGAGAACATACAGTGTGTTCTCAGGAATGACAATGTGCCAGATAGCGAACAATATAAATTTTACAAGAAGCTGAAGTCACAGTTGGGAAGCGGACACACTGGGATGCCTGGTGCCAGAGACCCCGGTTATGTAATGTCAGGAAGCGGGTCTCACGTAGGACATGTACCTATGGTGGAGGTGACAGATATGAGCAGAACTGGTCCACCGCCAGTCAGAGATCCCGCCAAGGCTGCTATTGCGGCCAGTCGTGCTCAACAGATGCAGGCATCAGATTGGGGTCTCAAGAGACCTGCACCATGGTTCCACGGTCAGTCAGGGGGACCAGTGGAGCGTAGAAATAGTGCACCCAGCATGCACCCTGGTGCTATGCGAGCGGCACAAGGAAGGGAGGGTGAAATGGAGAATCGATTGGTGAGTCCACGACACACTGTCTCATGTCTCAAGGACAAGTTACTGCAGAGAATCGGCAGCCGTGAGAATCTGTTTGAAGGAGATTCACATGAAGAGAAATCTGGTGATCTGGGTGCTAACGTCACCCATCCGGTGCTGCCTCCTGGTGATCTAGGTGCTAACGTCACCCATCCAGTGTTGCCTCCTCACTCGGCATATAACTCTGTACCGTACACCTCCATGCACCCAGCTTACCTATACCAGTATGCCGCCATGCAACAATACCAAGCACTGCACAACATGCAAAGAAGTGGAGGACAGGCACAACCGCATGCCCAGACATCCAACCAGCCCCAGTACCGAGGTATGCCCTCCGCTACTACAGGCTACTCCAAACCGCACGAGACCCAGCTGCCCACAGCAACACAAGCCATGGTCGCTATGGCAACACATCAAGTGATGAATGATGGTGATGTGAAGACAACGACGCAGCCTATGAATGTTGATGAGCATCACACTGGTATGGATGTACAGTGTGCTTCTCAACATCCTCAGTCACAGCACACACGAACACAGTAAGCAACCTAGAGTCATTAAATAGTCAATAACATAATCACATTATAGATTATGATAAAACAAAATGTGAATTACATTTAAATGGTGGGCCAGAAATATGACATGTAGCCATTGTGCTGCTAGGCCCGTATATATATATATGATGAACCAAGCGGTATTTTGTTTAATTATTTAATTTATTTTTCAAAGCTGTACCCTGGGTACCAAAAAGTGTAAAATAATTTTAAAAGTGAGCAAAAATAGATGTGAAACGTTCTGATTTTGCAAAATATTTTTGTTTTGGGGATATTTTCGTCACTAAGACTATTGGTAATACATCTTTCAATGTCGGAACCTCGTTCCAAAGCAAATTGCCGTCGCATTCACTAGGTGGCGCTGCATATCACGCGGTACCCCGGGGTACAACGGTACCCCGGGGTACAGCGTGTTGCATCATATAAGCAACTTTTTAAAAAATAAATGAAACTCACATAGATAAAGGTAGATAATATACTCAGTTAATCAAATAATTTAATTTGGGTAATTTTTTATATATTTTGAAGCTGAAAATTTTGTCAGCAATTGCAGCTTCAAATGAATGAGCAATGTAAAATTTATACATGATTCAGCAGCCCGAGATTCAAACCTGTTAGTTGTATCAGCGGAAGTGCCAGGGCTGTGACGTCGTGTCTTGGGATAAATCAGTGTAATGTTATACCTAATCAGTCAATCTGTCATAAAGTGGTGAGGGTGAAAGTTTTTAGTGTAGGTGCCAATAATGGGTATAACAACCCCCCCCCCCCCCCCCCCCCCCCCCTGCCACAGCGGAAACGAACCCTGCTATAGATATGTAGATCGGTCATCATGTTATAGATATGTAGATAGATAGATAGATATTTCAGACATATGCTTCATACAATAGATATATTACATTAGTCGATCTGTTACAACTGATTGGTCATGTTGTTAGAAGATAATTTATCAGTTTAGTACATATTTTGTAACATATTGTAAATCTATTAGTGAAGTTCTATGAAAACTGCTAATTTAAGCTTATATAACGTAATTGTATACTGACAAATTCTGATGATGCAATCTACTTTTTTGTTTCAGGTCAGCCCAAGGGCAAGAAAATGATGTCTTGCCACTGAATCTAACGACACGTTGCCCTTCTCAATCCATTTCTGTTAAAGACGAGCCAAGAGCATAAACATTGTATTATAATATTATATTATTCCGAAAGTAGTTGTAGAAATATAACACACTACCCAACTCTTGTCATGTTTAATTGGCAGTGCTTATTTTTCTGTCATTTAAAGCTGGAATTGGTAACACAATTTTATTTCAAGAAGAAAAACGATTTATTTTTATGAATAAATTTAAGTGTTTGAATAACTAATAATCTACCACAAAGCATTTTATGCGTTCCAGTGGCATTTTATAAGGTTTGAAATTTGTCTAAAATATCTTTACCCTTTCAAACATTACCCATTGTCATCTTCATCCACTGCAATCCACGAATAGCTGTCGCAATTTTCAACTTGTAGTTGATGAAGAGTAGTGGATGAAGATGACTTGAAGTGACAAATATAAAAAGATATTGTTATTATTAAAACAGTTCCTTGAATTTTTTTTGTGGGAGATGGAAGTTATTCTTCAGAGATGTAAAATTACGCTTTCATGCGTTTAACCGTTTTAGTGTGCAGATCGACTTTAGACGTCTAACGTCTCTAACTAAGACATTTGATGGATTCAAATTAAAAACGGGCTTGACAAGACACTGATTGGTGAAGGTTGATAGGAATGACAGCTAGAGGTTAGCTTACTGAGCATAATGATTGTATTATTAGAACTCTGAGAGTACATCATTGTGGCTGCCACTTTAATATTAAGCAGTCGCCATGTTATATCTCAGAGGTGATATATCTGTGGTTTTGTTTGCATATTGTGCCATCACGGAATACTTGTGATCGATTTTTTTGTTGACAGTTAGCTTTGTTTGTTATGTTTTCATGCCGAGTGTTTCACTTATATCTACTCATGGAAGTTGAAATGTTATATCTACCACTCACTAACATATACGACCCCTTAGCTGCAAATATACTGATTCTGAACTTATTTCAGTACAGTTCATTAAAGTACTGTACAGTACCTAATTAGTTTGGAATAGTTATAGGTTATACATAAAGCTTTTATATATATAAAATAATATAAAAGATCAGTGACATTAAAATGTCAATGATTTAAGGAGTGTCTCCTTAATTAAAATATTTAGGTAATAAATGACTCGCTTTGGTTTAAAATGTTCAGAAACCTAAGTAGTCATTAGTGTGTAGACGTAGGCCAGTAATAGTATTATTATTTACTCCAAAATGTCTTGACATGTATAAAGGGTAAGACCTTATGGCCTCATAGTACATGCACTGTTTGTCCTTACCGGTACTTTAATCTAAAGTTAACCTTAATCCCTAGAGCACCGAGATATTCAATTTAATTTTTCAGTCGCTTGAAGTTGTGTCTCGCTACGGCAATACACAATTTCGAATGACTGAAAATTTGTGTGATTTGCGAAATTTAGGTCCCAACAAAATAATAATATTAAAGTCTTTATTTACAGAGGGTACAGGTATATACAACAACGTACAAAATCAAAAAAAAATTGAAAACATACATACATGTAAGTACCAACCCACTGAGCATAGCTCATCCACCGTGGGGCCCTCGTACATAAACAAAAAAAAAAAAAACATCATTATATACATCTATTAAAATAATTTAAAAATAAAAAAAATATCAGTGTTTCAAGATTGGAAGCATAGTGTACTTTTAACAACTGATTATACAGGTGCTAATAAAAACACAGAATGTCTACTGTAGTCGACATCAGTGTTCTAAATGGTAAAACCCTGGCATTTCTCCTCATTTTCATTTGCTTTATAATGTGAAATGCTGCTTCAATTCCCATCTCAATGTTAATAAAAATGACCTGATTTCGGCAAATATATAGAGTGATATATATGAAAAAGCACAAAATACTCTTATCGTGATTGAAAATATCCGGTATTGTTTTTATGCCACAAATTTTATTTAGCCCTTTCTAGACTAAATTTACCTTTGTTATCTTCATCAACTACAAACAGTGAATTGCTGTCGCAATTCCCGGCTTGCAGCGGATGAAGAAAACTTGAAGTGGGTGGCAAATTAAAAAAATATATTTTTGTTATTACAACATTCCATGTAGGAAATTAAGTCATGCAGAAATGCAAAATTATGCTTTAATGCGTTATGAGGATTTAAAGGGTTAAAATATACCAAATCGGGAGGAAGGTGGAGATTGTGAAGCATGGGATGATCCACATTTGTCATCAATAATCTAAAAACTGTGAAAACTATTTATCCTTCTGGTACCTAAATTTGTTAATTTGTATTATTTTCAATCACTGTATTGATAAAGAGTTCTTTCCAAATGTGTGTCTCAGGATTTGCCCCAAGAAAGTTGGTCTTGATAATTATTTTTCTGAATAGAAAGTGTTGAATTTTCTGAATGGAAATTGTTGAAAATACTCAGTTTTCCATAGTAGATACATTTTATAGCTGCTCTCTCATAGTCTCGTATGTCTTTTAAGGCTTGTTAAGTATGCAAAAATATAACAAAATGTGAACAGGTGACAGGGTTTATGTTCTATCATCATGTACTACCTCTTTGAGAAGCATTCAGCAGGGTTCTCCACAGAAAAAAAAATCATCTGGTTGTTCTCTCAAAAATATTAACTTAGCGCGCGCGAGCAGCATGTGTGGTTGCCCACTAAGTAATATTTGGCACGTTTTTTCTTAAAAAAATGTTCATCTGATGAACAACTGATACTAAAAGCCAATAAATTACAAAATCAGTCACTGTCAGTTAGCCATCTTTAAAACGCAAATGGAAGGACACCACAAAACGGAACTGAAAAAAATTCATCCGGTCGGGCAGCCGGCATTTCCGGCACTGCAGTGGTGAGCCCTGCATTTAGTCATTTTTTTTCCAAATGCACTTATTTGTTTCATTTCGCTGTAACTCGAATAGTATTAAACTGATTTTAATAATAGTTTATACCAAAATAATCAGGGCAATAAAATGGGGGGTTTTCAAAATAGCAAAAAATAAAAAATAATATAATGGCTGCCTTTGTCACATCACATATGGTGAATGAATGCAATAAGTGTTTACAAATCTAACTTTTTTTTACTCGATTGGAGTTGTGGAACCTGTAAGTGAGACACACCTTTCAGTGAGTGAAAACAACTTGAAAGGGATGAATAATAGAGTTAAGTTTCTTCTCAATATATTAAATAACTTAGTTCAGCTATCTGTTTCTCTTTCAAGTGCTGCATTAGTCCTTGACATGATTTTTTCGTTTGTATGAAGCTCGCATTTCTCATGCAATGCATATTCTTATATTTAAAAGCTAGACCTGTTATAATTTACACATCAGTTAAATTTCAGTTGTGTTGTGAGAAAATATAAATTAAAAGATTATTATATCACACCATGATTTTCCCATGAGAGATCAAATCATCTGGTATATGTGATCTATTAAAGTGTGAAACATACCAGCATGAACGTAAGTGCGAAAAATGATTGAAACACATTGTTTTATCACTGCCAAAACACACCAGCGCAAGGGCCCAAATTCACGTTTGTGTGTTTTGGCAAAAATAAATGGTGTCTTTGATAATTTTCACTTTGTATGGCATATTCACACCTCAAGTGAATGAAAATAACAAGAAATAGATTATTGTTAAAAGGGTTACTGACAATGAATATAATCTCTATTCCTTATTTAAATTCTAAGAGTGACTGTCCATGTCAGTTTGATTACCAGTGTGCTGATGGTTGTATGTATTTATCGTTTCTTATGTAGCAGACGATTCCTGCGTTACCCAGCAAACATGACACTTTGACACAATGCTGGGCTAATGCTGGCCCACCATCTAAGATGCTGGGCCAACATTAGCCCAGCATTGGGTCAGCGTGTCATGTTTTCTGTGGTATAGCTGTATTTCACAACTGCTGTAAACCCGGTGATTTCATAATGTATTATTTCTGATAAATGGCATTTCTCAGAAAATGTAGTTGCAGTAAAAAAAAATGAAATTAATATTAAGATATGATTTGTTTTTGAAGATTAAAATCGCTTTTTATAATGAATAGTGGCAGTCAATGAGAGTGCATTGGCTTTCACACATTTATTCTGGCTCATATTTCGTTAACCCTTATGCTGACTGGAGCATATATAATTATGCGTTTTCAAGCAAATGTCGGACCAAATAAATTGAACTCTAATTGCTAAAATATTTTGTGGTAGTTGCTTCGTCAATCTATAGATACAATTTTAAAAACCTAATTTCTTCATAAGTATAATTATTTTTCGTCATTTGGAGCTGGAAATTGCGTTAGCAATTCCAGCTTCAAATGAATGAAAAATAGTCTGAAACGATTTGGCAGCATGAGTGTTAAAATTGATACTTTGAGGTCTTATGCTGCTATAAATTTCTCTTATATGTCTCCAGCTGCAACTTCTGCTTTGAATTATTACATTGTGTGATTGTAAATAATCAATATAATCTTGTAAATGGTGTGTACATGTATGTATATAGCTGGTGTTGTGTTTCACTGCCGCTAAAACTTTGACATACTGTTAAACATGTATTGATTTATTCGGTTTGATCAGGATGAGCATGATCAGGGTAATTTAAATAGACAAATTTAAACCCTGTAAGTGCTAGTCGTGCCTATAATTTGTATTTTCTAAATTCTCAGAAGAGCATTTAATAACACCTTTTGAAGGCGGAACTTGTCTTTGATGAGGATAATTTTAAATAGGTCTATCTGGTTATTCTATCTATTTGACAAATATAACTAATTTTTCTCAATTGGAATTGTGAATGCTGAAAAGAACTTACCTCCTAAAGGTTTGAATACTTGAGTTGAATCTGTGTCAGCATTTTCTGTGTCATATTTTTCTTTCAATATATTAAAGAACTTAGCTCAGTTATCTGTTACAAATTAATATTTATTTGTGCTCAACAATAGGGTTATGTGTAAAAATGATAACTGTTCTAGCAATCCCTATCATTTTCAAAGTGAGACAAAACTTCAAATAAGCTTTTTCCCTTGGAGCTTTATATACTTGATGGGAATATTCACAATTGTTTTTTTACCACTTTGTTAAGATTTATTCAGCCATGTTGAGGGTGACTTTTCCACTTGCGAACAAGGATATTCTTCAAACACTGTGCCATTTTTTTATGTTTAATGTTTATTAAGAATAAATTCAATTTATTTGTACTATTTTATAAATGTGAACTTGATACAACCACCATGGATGACAAGTTCTGAATGATATTATCATTTAACTTTTAAAATAGTTTAATTCCTGCAGCTAAGTTTCTTAGAACTTTAACTTTTTTGTTCGAATTGTTTTCAGAACTATTTTAATTGTAATTTCAACACTGTGTAGTGTGAAATTATTTTATCAACAATTACATTTCAGTATGCACTAACTATTTCTAGAATTTTAGCTGATGTTTTATTTTAATTACGAGCATCGAATAATGTTGAAATTTTTAATTTTTTGTTAAATTTATTAGACTTACTACTACTGGTAGTAGTCTAGCTGGTTATCTTTATAGTGCTGTATTATATATTATAATTTTCACCACTGGAAGCTGTGTGTTGCCATTGGTTGCCACAGCTTCTAGGCAGTGAAAATGATTTAGATTTGCAGCCCAGCACACACGAGACATTCAACTAATGTTGGTACAATCTTGGTCCACTGTCTGCGATGCTGGCCCAGGTTATACCAGCATTGGGTGAATGTCTTGTGTTTGCTGGGAGTGTTCATTTTAAGTGCTGATGATTGGCCAGTTGAATCCCTCATGGGCCAGTCCTTGTTAACTTATGATTATGTTGTCTGCTGGGGGTAAGGGCCTCAAACTAACATCCCCACCACACATTAGGAGTTGGATGTCCGCATCATTAGCACTCGGGTTTCGGCTCTCCAACAGCAAAAGTGAGCATGTTCAATTTTTGGTGACTATGCCCCCAAGAAACTGCGAGTAGACTCGGATTTTGCAGTAAAATTTTGTCTGATTGAAGAAAACATCCTTTGTTAAATGTATGGAGCTCATCCCACTAAAATATTAAGATGAGATTATCTTAAATGCTTTGATCTCCATATGAAAAGTTGAGGTGCTCTTTACCCTTTAACCGCCAAATTATTCAATTTGAATTTTCACCCACTTGAAGTTGTGTCTCGCTGACGCGATCCACAACTTCAAGTGAGTGAAAATTATTTCGATTTGACAAAATTAAGGTCAACTCTTGTCAAATCTTGCTGATCGATGTCACATTTTATCTTTAACTTGTTTACTGTGCTAATAAAAAGTGAAAACCCGAATATATTCGGCACCGGCGGTTAAAGGGTTAAATGTTCTTATGGATATGGGAGAAAGTTACCCCTTCAATTAAATAAACCGCTAAATTCAATCATTTTCACGCACTTGAAATTGTGTCTGGGTACCGCAGCGCATAACTTCAAGTGTATAAAATTACCAATTTTTTGTTTAATTTAATACCAAACATTTACAAATCCTGATGTTTAAACATTCATTCATTCCCATTAACACAAGTAAAAACGACTATTGTCATGATTATCACTTTTAAGGTTAGGATAATCTTAACCTCTATCTAGTGCAGTCCCAGTAAACACAAAACATTTGTATTACATTTATACAATGTTGGACCAACATCGAAGAAGTTGGTCCGACGTTGTATGAAGTTATACAAGTGTTTTGTGTTTACTGGGGATATTGGTCACTCAGCTGCTCCATAGAGATTCACTTGTTCTAATTCATATTATATGATTTATAATTTACGATTGGTGCTTTATTTGACGTATGCACCTCCAAACTTGATCAAATTCGGTCAATATTATCATTGTGAAAAAATGGCAATTGCTGGTTTGGGTGCCTAATAGTTTAACACACATATGTTTACTCTTTATTCCTGGCATTATCTTGTTATTATTGACCTCTAGCAGGCAGGGTGTTGTGTGAGACACACTAGACTCTAGCTGCTAGGGATCCATATGGTATACATTGTTTATTATGACATGTTTATTATCACCACAAGCATCAATCTTCCTGTAGCAGTTAAATTGTCACAGCTGCCACTAGAATTATATGACGCTTTGGCCCCCAGCGGCTGATATTACCTTTTGTGGACACTCTATTATTGTTAACGGTTGACAATTAATAATACATATATATTTGTAAATATTAAGAATTGAATTTGGATGACTATACAGTGTGACTTATATGAGTGTGCGAGCATGCTCTATTCTGCTGTGCACAAGTTGAAAGGCAGTAACTGCTTACTTTTGAAGTAACTTATTACTGCTTTTTGGCTCTTCACGGCTCTATTCATTTTGTACAGATATTTATTGACTTGTGTACATTCACTTTCTTTGAATTGTGCATTTTATGACGTCACTTTTCACTGAGGCATAATTATGCTCACCATGGTCAATAAACTAACAAACTGACACTATGGTTTTTCTTGCTTTATACCGATTTCTGCACATTGTGGTAATATCCCGTAATATTTGCCCTTCCCAGCAAACATGATGCATCGACACAATGTTGGACCAATGTTGAGCCAACGTCATAGACGGTGGACCAACATTGCTCGACATTCTGTAGATGTCTTGTGTTTGCTGGGACGCGTATCCAATGACTTTCAGAGTTTTTCTAGTGCACAGTACTAAAGGGAGCACTGCCTTTCGATAAAATGCATTGAAAAAATGGCTGACAGAAGCCAATAAAATTCTGTGAACAAGTTACATGGTAGTGCGTGGGGCGATTTCTGTACTCCATAAGTTTTCAAAATGTTATTATGGCAGCATTGCTTTTGTACGGTAGGTAGGGTATCAGTAAAAATAAACTATATTTTGGGGAACATTTTTCATTTAGATTTTTACTTGCTAGCAACAAATTATATCATACTTTCACAGTGAAATGTTCGTGCCGAGACAGTCTCATCTGATTTGATTAAAATTAATTTAATGAACTAAATATAATTCCTCAAAACAAAGACGTTGTTAGCTTTTACCTGCTATTACTTAGTTTATCAAATTCAATGGCATAAGAATGAGTCCGGGTGTTAACACTTTACAGTGCATCTAAACATCATTCTGCAGCTCTGAAGAATGACTTAAAGGTATAGTCAACTATTAAAATACGCAGGACATGGGTCCGCCAAGATGCAATAGTGCCCATGGGTATACCGTAATAATACTACACGCATTTCATACCCAACGCCGCATTAAGAGCAAGTTCTCAAATCCCAAGTCCATATACTTCAGCGACATCTATGAGTTAATAATTCCACCAATGCTCTTATCTGGGTGTTGGGTTTGAAAGCTAACTGATTGTATTACTACTGGGAGATCCAAACAGTTGACTCCCCACGCTTGTATTGACAGGAGGACTTTTCCAGCAAAAATTGCATCTCCCCCAATGCTGGGTAAATGTTGGCCCAGCATCGCAGATGATCTAACTTTAAGACATCGTTGGGTGAGTGTCTTGGTGGAGTATTTTCCAGAGTCTTGTAATCAAGTCAGTTCCTGGTGCTGAATGCAATCAACCTGTATTGTATAGTGAAGGTCTACATGTGACCTACGCATGCGACTTTTGGAGGTGACTGGTTTTTTTTTTCATTTGCCACCAGCTTCAAGTCATCTTCATCCGCTACCAGTCAAGAATTGCGACAGAAATTCGCGGCTTGTTGTGGATGAAGGTGATAATTATAAATTGCGGCTTGAACTAGCTAATCACGTCCACTAACCATACTCAGCTCAGCTACTTACCAAACTCCGACATCGTATAAATGTCATACAAGTGTTTTGTGTTTACTGGGTGTCAATACAACACCGTGAGGGCAGCCCGTTTCGAGATCCCTGCAGTAATACAGTCAGTTTGTTTGCAAACCAACGCCCAAATAAGAGCCAGAGCTTTGAGCTATGATGGGAATTATTAACTTTATGTAATATGGCCCATAGGCCCACCCAAGGGCACTATTGCATTTTGGGGGAACCATGTCCAGTATATTTTCACAGTTGACTATACCTTTAAAATTGCTACATTGACATAATTATCTTTTATCCCAAATTCTACAATAGTATTTTCCCCAACATGATGTTGTGGATCGTGGTAGCTAGACGCAACTTCCAAGTGGGTGATAAATTAAACTGTATAACTTGGTGTTTTAAGGGTTAGGGGGGAGGATATATGTTTGCTTACTTGGATCGTAGCCGTTTCTCCAAGAATTAACTCTTACAGCGCGGGAATCGACTTTAGTCGTCAGAATTTGACCTCTGTAGACGTCAGATTCCGACGTCTAAAGTCAATCCAGACACTGTAAGATTGAAAATATTTATAATCGCTGAGACCCTAACATAGGTATTCAAATGAATGAATCAAAAAGACTAATAGCTAAGACATTAATAACTAAGACATTAACGATGATTTCAAATCGGGAAAAACTTTTGGTCTCCATAATTTATACAAAAATATTTCAGCTACTAAGTTTCAAATAAAATGTCTCTGAAATCCATAAAATATGGGTATGCTCAGTTCACCAGATAATTCAATTTGGTAGGATCCTATTTTGCATAACTATAAATATTTTTTGCCATTTGAGGCTGTAAATTACGCTAGCAATTCCAGTTTGATATGGTATATCCTGATATTTCATATTATCATTTCGCTTAGCCTGTAAACAAAGCGTTGTCAAGCTATTCCTCCACCTTACGTAATGCCACGTGAATCACAGCACGCACGTGAGGATTTTGTGATGTAATACCTTTATAACGATTATTGAGATGAGTTACGTTCTGCTGCCAGGTGAATCACATTGATCAACCCCCTAAGCCCTCACGATGCATTAAAGCATCATTTTACATTACTGAAAACACACTTAATTTCCCTATAACTAGGGGTTTTAGAATGAAAATCTCCATTAAACTGGTGTATTAATACATGGCTATTTTCTTTAATTTTTTACCCACTTCAAATCTGTATCATCTTCTTCCACTACAAGTCGAGAATTGCGACAGCAATTCGCGGCTTGTAGTGGAGGAAGATGACAACGGTAAATTCAGACTTGAAAGGGTTAACCCCTTCAATGCTAAAGCAACACGCACGCCAATATTGAATATCCCTTACAATTTATGCAACTTTGATCATACACCACAATCAGTATAGCATTGGGGCAACGCCTCGCGGCTGCCGAGGAAGATATCAGGTTATTTCCAGCTTTAAATCAGAAAAGACTATACAAAATTAATATATATATGAATATATATGAATATGGATATTCATTAATTTAAAAAAAGAAAGAAAAAAGCTTTATTTCATTGTGATATCTCATACATAGTTACAAGTCTGCATGGTCATCTTAGTTGTTTTAATGTCCCATTCATTTGAGCTGTTTTAGGGTTTTTATAGTTATCCACTGGAAAAAAAACAATCGCACACCCCGCCAAACACATACGTTGAAATAATTCTGGTTTAATTGGGCCAATGTCTAAGATGGCGGCGCAACAGTACCTCGAATAGGTTACCTCCTGTATTTTATGGGTTAGTTTATGTTGACTTACTGTAGGGGCCTATAAACCATCAAATTCAGCAAAGTTAAACATAATTATGTTGGGTTAATGTCGACAATGTTTTTCTTGTGAAAAAAAACAAATTAAAAAGCGCTTGATAGCTTGCTTCCCTGGCACTGAAATGGTTAGTAATCAATAAGGTAAGTATGCTTCCAAAATCGCTGTTTCATTGATCAAAACTCTGCAGATCCCCGGAAACATCAGACGTTGACCCGATGCTGGTACTATGTTGGCTCATCGTCGTTGACGGTGGCCCAGCAGTAATCCAGCATCAGATCAGCGTGTGATCGTAACATATCTGCTGTCAATCTGGAATATGTAGGCCTACATCCGCTCCTTTTCCCCTTCACTACAGACAGGCAGTCCGGACTTTACACATTTCAACTCGTCGGTCCATGCCGAGTAATGTACGTCAAAGACGAGAATTTCAAACCATACATTTGAAGCCGATTATTTGTTATCTTCATTAAATAAATTGAATATGTAGTATTGGTCGTGGAGGCAAGTTGTGCGATCACCTGCAGCTGATTGGATTGTGTCAGCACCACTATATCAGAATATTTCCTGTCGTATATAAGTAAGTAGAAACTTTGAATAATTAAAATGAAACTATTTAAGCTACCCAGGAAGTTAATCAAATTTACATTTTTTCTCCAAAAACTGCTACCATGCACAACAAACACATGACGTTGACTCATTGTTAGCTTATATAAATGTTGGATCAGCTTTCAGTCAATTCCAGCAAACACGAGACATTTGCCCAATGCTGGCTTAATGTTGGACGGTGAAGCAGCATTAACCTAAAATTGGGTGAATGTCTCGTGTTTGCTGGGTGATTATTTCCTGAGAATACAGTAACACTCGCAAAAAATAATAATGTATAATCGCCTCTAGCTGTTTCTGAATTCTTATTATATTCACATGTACAATACATTATGCTACTTTATCGTTATCATGTTTATAGGCGAGGTTTTTTTACGACTAAAATAATGATAATTCGTTGCATACTGTTATTGTACTTTTATTTGCAGATCTCATTTCACCTGGACCTACATTGACTATCCGAATGCTGAATAGTGTTCACCAGGTTGGTGTATAATGCTGCTATAATTATGGTAGATGGACTTGGAAAGATGACAATAGATTCTCCCCTGGACAAAGAAGGCTTCCACAGACAGGTCTATATAAAGTTTCAGTATCACCATAGAGGGGTGCCTTCACATAATGTGTCTAGATATTCTGAAGAGCCCACAAGCTACACACCTTATAGATTACGCCCTCTAGCCAGTCAGACAGAAGAAACCTCCAAGAGCTTACAAGATCAATCATGTTTAAAACACAGTGAAGAACAATCGTGTGCTGAGGATATGACACAAGGTAACAGCGGTTCTAAATATTTTAAATTAGAACCGTCTGGACACAGTTGGTTCAATCTAGATCAAACTAGTTCTAAAACTCGTCGGCAGCACCAGCCAGGTGTTAAAAAATGCGAACAAGATATCTTAAAGATTCCCTCTTCATGGCCTTTCAGAACACAGCCTCAGCTCAGCGAATCTGATGTTAACGACATTAAACGTACGGTGCGATCCAGACCATGCCTCACACCCCTGAGGGGAGATATTAAGTCTAAAATTAACACTTCTCATCCGGGTCATTCTTTTCAAGTCGTCTCAGCACCACTGAGCTCCATAACCAGTGATAAGGATCAAATTCCCCTGTGCATAAATAAATCAAAAGATAAAGCAATGCACTCATCTGTTATTAGGAATCTCACGTATCCTGTGGTACACATGCTAGATGAGAACAATAAACAGAACAGCATGCCTGATCACATACACTCGGATCAAAAGTTAGACCGTTTGGACTCGTTTCTATCCACTACTCAATGCATAAGACCAACAAATGATTCTATGATAAACGAACAGCTTCAACCGCCTAAATATATACCAGTCGCTAGAAAGGAGGATAAAGAGCAGAAGCAAATCCTGGGGAAAAGCAAAAGATTCGGGATAACACGATGTAATACTTTCTGTCAAGAAGGAATTTCGCTAAAACGAAAAGAAAGTAAATCTCCTTTCAGGCCAGCGAGTACCAGCTCCTGGCGCGGGAAACATATGCATATGAGATTTTTGGATAAAACCTATAGCGAAATAAATCAATCAGATCCAGATTATTTTTCTAATTATTTACTTTCAGTGTCCAGACCATCATTGGCTTCGCGTCCAAATGGAAAACCTTTGCGACTCGCAACTCCGAATCATACAAGCTGTTCTATTGATGCGCCCGCTTGTGCAGGTGTAAATGATACAGGGGAACCACAACATGCACAATATTCAAAAGACTCTTCAGCAAAAAATGATTGTGAGAATGAGTCTGAGATAAAGAAAAATGTGGGCAAATCACAAAATGTGCAAGACAATAGCCATGTGGATCTGAACCAGACCTTTCTACCGACAGGACGTACACTGAAAACCCCAGGACATCCAATAACTAATCATACGACAGTAGTACATGCAGACATCAACGGAGTCAATGAAAAATGTTCTGAAAAAATTGAATCTCTACCACAAAGCCGCTACATACAAACTGAAACTGACTCCCAGAATATCAATGATAAGTATGAGATGTTTACTGAAAAAGTTCATTTTGAGGATTTGTGTGCCGGACAATCTCGTCAAGGGGATATATCTAGCACCGATGGTCTGCAGATGGGACATTATTCACAACGTGCTGATAAAGATGATGCTAATATGGCTCAAAATTGTAAAATCGGAATCACAGACCAAATTTCAAATGTAAACCAGCACAGAAATACCGAACATGGTGGTGATTACTTACCTTTAACTAACAAAGATTATGGTGTTTATGAATCTGATAGCAATTCTTGTTTCAGACACTGCATAGATTCTAATGGTTTACTCAACGAAGGTACCGCTTCTCAATCAGTGGACATGGCTGGTCCGCCCCATCCCGGTACATGCTGCCGTAAGGAATCAGTGGCCATGGATGATCCGCTCCATCCCGGTACATGCTGCCGGAAGGTTGGCAACAATGGAGATAACGAATTACACCAGATAAACACTTATTCTGATAAGAGACGTTTTGAGCAAACATCGTGTGTTACAGGAAAGTGTGAAGCAATTGAAGATGCTGATGTGACAATGGATAATGCTGATGAGAATGACACGAATACTGGGCTTCACTCTTTCCCTTTAGAGGACAAGTTGAGTTGTGAAAGTGAACATTCAATTAATAGCATGGATGGTGATGAATTGTGTCAAGCAGATGATGATTTTGAGTATGACTTTTACAGCCCTTTACCGGAGCGATGTACAAAAGGCAAACAAAGTGGTTGTACAAGTCATGGTAAAAACCTGGTACTTACCAGGCTGAGAGATTGGGCTGCAATGGCTAGAACTAAACAGCAAATTGATTCTAAATCTTCAGGATGTTCCATCAATGTTTGCACAGCCAACATGGCAGGAGTATCACATGCTATAGATAGTGTTCCTATTGTTGACACCAGTCAGTATCACATGTTTGCAAGGAAAAATACACTGAATCGGCGGAAAATATAAGCAAAATATATCATTCAATTCTTTATGTAAATCCCATGAATAATTGTGTCTTCTTGTATAAAATAGTGAAATATTTGATATCTGTAGTTTCTCAACAAATTTGTATTGTGTTCAATGTTACCCCCAGTGAGGGGTAACTTTGAACTCCGAAGTAAGTGGTTGAATCTATTGATAAGGCCATTTCAGTTTTAAATTATCTTATTAGTAGTTGCAAAAGAAAAATAGAAAGTATTCCATTTGACACATTAAAATACTAAATACTGACACCTTACAGATGGATATATATATATATATATATATATAAATATATGGATATATATATATATATATATATATATATATTTTTTTTTTTTTTTTTATAATAGTTGAACACATGTATGGAGTAACTTTGAACACCAAAATAAGGAGTAACGTTGAACATAGAAATAACTAAATTATTTCACTTCAAAAAGAGTTGTTGGATGTATTGGTAGGTTTTGGGGTAATTACCTTTCGACACCGAAATTGTATGTTCATTTCACATTATAAATAGGTGTAAGCCTCCTCAGGAAAAAGTTGATTTAAACATGGGGTAATAACATGTTCATAGGTACCCCTCCACGCAATATGATGATGTGTTTTATCAAGCAAGAAAAGGGATTTGAATTAGCGACAAGTACTACATATACACATTGTGACAAGAGTAATACCCTACATTTTGTCAGGCGGATCATGAAAATATAGGATTTTAATGTATTTGGATACATTTGTTATTAGATATATATTAAAGGTGACATATCACTCCTTATATGGTATGAATTAATTTGTGACAAATAAATCAAAGTCGCCACAAGATGGGGCACAATTGCTTCCTTATATGGGGTGATTGGCTATCATGTGACCCATGTGAGGGCTATCATGTGACTCATGTGCGAAATGGGTGTTCGAAGTTAAACCCACTATTGGTATGAACATATTTATTTCAAGAGGATTGCATAGCTACTAAAAGCTAATCTAATGGTTTCCTCGTGCAAAACATTATTATAAAATCGAAAAAAAAACACTGAATAATCACAAACACATGCCCATTATAACATAATAGGATTGCATGATAATTATGCTGCCTTTGTTCACCAGTAGAGCGAGACAGAGTAGCAATAAGTTGTTACATAAATCTAGCAGAGTTGTGAAGTAATTTTAAAACTCTAGTGGTGACAAAGACATTGCTATTAACTGGCTAATGGTGATAAGGTTAGGTAACCCTAACCCTAAAACTTAGCTATATTAGGTCTGGCCTATCACGTAGCAACATGGAAAAAGAAAATTGTTAACGGGACTAAAAAATTCTTGGCGTTGCATGACCTTGATAGATTAAGCAATCGAAGAAGTAGTGTTGTTTTCTTTCAGGAACAAAACTGCAACTACACAAAGGGCTTTTCGATGCATGATTTGGTATATACATGATAATTTAGGGACGAAACATTAAGCCTAATTTGACACAACATAATTTGGGTTGTTCTGTCGCCAATATAGAATTGCATAGGCACTTTTTTTTAACGCAGATAAATTTGAGTAATTTCGTTTTGAAACTAGTTAAAACTATGCATGAACAAATGTTAGCAGGTAGTTTATTCCATAAAATCACAGAAAAAAGACGAAACTGTTCAGATGTATAATAGAAAAGTTTTAAAAGTTTACACGTAACGAAATGTGAGATTTCAGGAGAGGATGCGTTATGAAAAATTTCGACTCGATCAAATTCAAAATTGCCGCCTATCGGTCATTATTTATTTTCACATGGCCAATATTTGGTAAACCATGCTAGATGGCTAGACCATTAATATAAAAAAAATGTTAATTTTCGGGGGAGGATGCATCATGAAAAATTTCGACTCGATCAAATTCAAAATGGCCGCCTATCGGCCATTATTTAGTTTCACATGGCCGATATTTGGTAAACCATGCTAAATGGCTAGACCATTACTATAAAATAAAATGTGAATTTTCGGGGGAGGATGCACCATGGGAATTTTTAACTCCATCGAGTTTAAAATAGCCCATAATCGGCTTTATTTACCTCGATAGGCCTGATATCAGGTAAACCGTGGTAGATAGCTAGACCATTACTGTAAAACAAAAAGTGACGTTTCAAGAAAGGATGCTTCTTGAAAATTTTTGACTTGATCAAATTAAAAATGGCCGCCTATCGGCCGTTATTTACTTTTACATGGCCGATATTTGGTAAATCGAGCTAGATGACTGGACCATTACTATAAAACAAAATGTGAGGTTTCGGGGGAGGGTGCACCCTGGAAATTTTCAACTATATCGAATTTAAAATGGCCGTCAATCGGCTATTATTGACCTCGACAGGCTAGATATCGGGTAAGCCGTGCTAGATAGCTAGACCATTACTATAAAACAAAATGTGAGATTTCAGGAAATTATGCATTTTGAAAAATGTCGACTTGATCAAATTAATTTTAAAATGGTGGCTTATCAGCCATTATTTATTTTCACATGGCCGATATTTGGTAAGTCGAGCTGGATGGCTAGACCAGTACTATAAAACAGAATGTGAGTTTTCGGGGGAGGATGCACCCTTGAAATTTTTAACTCTATCGAATTCAAAATAGCCGACAATCATCATTATTTACCTCGATAGGCCTGATATCAGGTAAACCGTGCTAGATAGCGCTAGATAGTTAGACCATTACTATATAACAAAATGTGACGGACATGAATAATCCAATGTTTTGCTAGCGCATTTTTGAATATGCCTAATACTGTAGATCTGGTAATTTTTGCGTGTTTAAATTGTAGCGAATTTATGATTTTGGGACTTTTCTTATAATTAGCGAATTTTCATTTTTCTTTAGTAGCGCTATTATGATAATAATTTTCGTGAGATTATTGAATTCGCGAATTTGTCCTCCTCGCGAAATTCGCGAAAATTAAAAACTCGCGAATAGTATCGGACCTACAATATAAATATTTCAATGTATTTAGACAGCAGCTTCAATAAGTAATATGTTATGACATCATAATTTCAAAAAGTGTATATTAATTTTCTAGAGATGCATAATAAAAGTTCGAGTAATTAGGCCCTGAAACACATTACCATATATTTTAAATTTGTATCACCTAAAGTTCTAGCTGTTGTTTAAAGCAAGTACTACTACCCCCCCACACCTCCAATTGTTGGTGCCTCGGATGTAAAGTTTTGAAAATGCGGGATTTGCTTATCCCAGTATATTCAAGGGTATAAAAATACCCACCAATGAAAAGGCCTTATTCAAGTGTCAATATCAAGAATCAGCTTGTTTTATAGGGCATATCCGTTATATGTTGATTTCTGCGCATAGCGGTCCTACATGCAAAAATATATAATTAAGCTCGTGCAAAAACTGTATATTCGCACACATATGTATATGTATTCGTTTGATATACTGACATGTAAAATACATTTTACAGATACACAATATACAAATACACTGATTAATGTGCCCAGCCCATTAAGGCTTTTAGTCAGTTCAGTCATAATATTAATACAGTTTAACAATAACAATAAAAATAATAACAATATAGCAATAGAGACGATGATTACAAATATTATTCTTTTTCACATATAATTGTTTTCTTGACGGATTTTCCGGGCTTGTGTGATAAATCGGCCTGAAGGTTACTACATAAAGTGGACTCGGTTAAAAGAAAGACCAATTTATCATCGGCAGTAAATTAAAGAAGTTTGTATTTATAGCTACAGCGTCTTCAAACAATTGTGTACGTAAATTATTATATAAGTGACAATGACAAACAAAATGAAATTCATCTTCTACATTGGCAATGTTACACAATGTACATAAACTGTCTTGTACGTCTTTGTTCGTATATCTGCCTATTCCCATGGCAAATGTAGAACACCACATCTTAGTTGGGCAATTAGTGATATTTGAGATCGAGACAATAAATCATAATTATATGTAATTTTCTGTAGCGATACTATGTTTAAAACGTGTAGAATTTATGTTCTTAGTTTGGGTAAAGCTTCTAAATATCGAAACCATTCTTCCCGTATCAGACATCTTTTTTATCCAGATATATAAGTTCATCACAGACATTCTGGTTGTAAAAAAATATTATCTATATTCATTAATTTGAATACATTACGTATCTCCAATGACCCATTATCATTTCTTAAGAGCAAATCACAATAAAATATATTTCTCGCCAATCTATCCAGATGCATTTTGACAACTCCAAAGCCCTAATTTATTAATCATACGAGAGAATTTAGAAGGAATCCACCCCACATCGCCTTGCATGCCTGCTATAGGAGTGCCTCGCGGCACACCCAAAAAATATCTAATAGCTCTAATAATTTATCACATTGTGTAAAACGCGTATCTAACCAAATGGCTGATCTGTACCCCATTATACTGTTAACACAGCTGTTATATAGTTTAGTAAACGTTGACAACCCAATGTTCTGTAAAGGTATGGAAAATACCCCCCCTATCCGCTAAAATTTCATTGAAAATATATTAGACCTCTGATCTCTGAAGCAATTACTGATATAAGACTCGAATACAATGATATATAATGAGAGATACATGATAAATGTTGGGGAAACAAGTTCAGGTAATTAACCCTAGAAACACCATATCATATATTTGACATTTCTATCCACTTGAAGTTGGGTCTTAACCCTTTAACCGCCAAATTATTCAATCTGAATTTTCACCCACTTGAAGTTGTGTCTCGCTGACGCGATCCACAACTTCAAGTGAGTGAAAATTGTTCAGATTTGACAAAATGGAGATCATCTGTTTTCAAATATTGCTGATTGATGTCACATTTTATCTTCAACATGTTTAAAAGGTGGTACTTAATGCGCTAATAAAAAATGAAAACCGGAATATATGCGACACCGGCGGTTAAAGGGTTAACGTGAAACTCCACACGACTGGTTCCAAAAAGAAATGCAGTGGAAATAAGTACACTTGAATATATAAATGTATAGTTACTGCATTTGACCTTGGCCGATTATACAGAACATTGTCTTAGATGATCAGATTATACATCACAATAATATGTAGAAAGATAGTTCCATGTGGAGAGAAGCCTCCTGACGTGTTACTATGTTTAGTAACGTTAGTGCTGGTCTCAAACTCTTCCATAATGGATCCATTTTTCGGATTCATTAAAATCTCCTTCACTGTCTCAATGTGTGTAGCCATGGTAACGTTACTAAAAGTTACATGCTGTTTACACCCATCTGCAACAAATACATCATATGTTATATTTTCTACAATTCATAACATTGTGTTTTTTAAAGTAAGATAAAACTAGATATGCTGGATCTGATAGATAGCCAACAATCATATGATTTATGCCAAAGATGAACATGACCTTTGGCCTAGGCCTAGTCTGGTTTGAGAATTGATCTACTTAAAGTAAGTGAAGTCTACTAATCATAATTTATTTTTAATATTATGAAATATGTTATATATGGGCATACATTGACAAATCCGAAAAACTCAAACAAACTAGGGGCCTACTGCAAGCACCCAGAGCGTCTAATTAGGGACCGTTCATAGTTTACAACGGAGGGGGGGGGGCAAAAATTTACTTCGGCTTCCGGAAAATGTACAACCCCCCACCCCCTCCTCACAGTAAATAAAAACAAAATGTAAACCCTTCGCACCCCCCACCCCTGTAATTATATAGATTTTGAGGTATGGCATATATGGGTAAAACCAAAAATTGGGGTAACTTTGTAGCATCAAAAATGGCAGTGAGGTGACCATCAAAGAGGAGGAAAACTACTTCATAGGTTTGGTGCACTGATCCCAATAGAGCATGAAAAAGCCACTGGCTGCGCTAGAAATTTTTTTTTTGCTTCAAAAAATCATTTTAAAAAAGTTGCAGCATTCCACTTACTACTCCGTTACCAAATCCAAACCATTTAAAAAATTATGTTACTTTGTTTAGCTTGACATCACACTTTTAAACGTGATATCCTTATTGAAGCATAATACTAAACAATCGTACATCAAAACTGCTAAAAATTAAAAAAAAAATTGATGGGATGAACGAAAATCTTTATTTCAACTCCGTTACCAAACCAAAAAATACTCAACTCCGTTACCAAATGTTTGGCTCGACATAAATATAAACTGTATATTTTCTTATCATAACATCGATCACAAATGGGTGCTCTATTAATATGGGGACAACGAGCCATGTTTTAAAAGACTATATCATCGATCATTATGACTGTAAAACCCATAAAATTTGACAATTCACCACTCCGTTCCCTTTTCTTGGTAACGGAGTAGAGTGGAACGGAGTAGTAAAATTAAAAGTATTCTAGGGATTAATGAAAAGATCTGGGCAATAATTCAAAAATATATCATACGGGTGGAAATAGTCCCCATAGCAACTGTTGTAGGCATACAATTATATAACTCAACTCGTTTTTATACCCACAAGGCTAGGAACGGAGTAGTAAAAACAAAAGTATATTTTCTAACTTTTTGGTAATACCTGTTTCGAATAACTTGTCACTCAACAATATTAATTCTTTCAAGGTGAAAAACTCGTATAAGGCCCTTTAGTGTGTCAAACTACACTTGATATAATTTTAGTTCATGATTATTCACTTGATGGGGCATGCTACAATAATGGTAACGGAGTAGAGTGCAAATGTGGGGACATGTATATTCATCAAAATTATTTATATCGATATCAATTTTAAGTCGAATTTTGATCATTGATTAGTTAAAGGGAACAATGTCCAGCCATGAAATGTAATTGTTAGAATTATATTGTGATTTTGTATCCTACAGTGAAGTTTTAAATAGTGGAATTTTCTCTGGGGACATGCCATTTTCCACGTTTCCATGACATAGAGCTCTTATAAAACCATATATATATATTTTTTTTACAAATAATCTGAACATTTTTAAGTAGTAATGCCTAAACGTGAAGTTGCACCATTTATTTTTAATATTATTATATTTAAATCAAAATGCGGACCTTTTAAGTCCTGGGGACACTAATTTTATGTAAAGTTACCCCAATTTTTGGTTTTACCCATATATCACAGCTATACTTGTATCAACCCGTATATATATATATGCACAGCTGTAGCCCCGTGACTGTATAGCCACATGGCGCGAGGTTGATTACATTTGGGCAGGGTTGATATAATTATAAGAGACTTGCTTTAACCTGTGTCCCACAGGTGAGAAGTTGGCCCAACATTGGGTCAACATCCGCGTTACTAGTAGCAGGGCGCATCCTCTGTTGTCTTGATAACCTTTATCCAGCTGATCACGACTTTTATTGTTTTTATCATTCGACAAAATCGCTGTTATTGGGAATTAAATGTGTGTCTAAACATCAAGATTTGCAAATATTTGTGCTCAAATTAAACAAATATGAGTAATTTTCAACCACTTGAGGTTGTGGATCGCGGTAGCGAGGCACAACCTCAAGTGGTTGAAAATTTAAATAAATTAACTTAGCAGAATTAGGATTAATAAAGCAGTCAATGTATTCCCCGACCCACCCCACCGCGGGGCAGCCTGGGAGTTACCACGGGGGTTACCTGGGGGTTTGCTGTTTGTTCAAGCTCCTGGGGTGTGGGGGTTTTCTCAAGCTTTGCCCCAGATTGGAATCACGGGATTTGTCTTTATTGAAAATCTTTCTGACTATTCAAGTGACTGCTATAAAATAAAAGTTTTATTTTTTAAAACATTGAAGCTGTCATGTTCAAGTTCAGTGAGGGTTGATGTGCGACAGTCATATATGTTCAAGGTGATGGGAGGGGGTGCAGAGGCGTCAGCCATGTTTAAGGTGATGGGAGGGAGTGCAGGGGCGCCAGCCATGTTCAAGGTGATGGGAGGGGTGTCAGCCATGTTCAAGGTGATTGCAGGGAGGTGAGGGGCGTTTGCAATGTTGAAGGTGATAGGAGGGGTGAGGGGCGTCAGCCATGTTCAATGTGATGGCACGGGGCGAGGGGCGTCAGCCATGTTCAAGGTGGTGTGAGGGGCGTCAGCCATGTTCAAGGTGATGTCAGGAGGTGAGGGGCGTTAGCCATGTAGGCCAAATAGGCCTACTAGACTAAGTAGCCTAGTCGATTACAAATTGTATTTTAATTGTGTCCTAATATTAATTTAAAATGCTTATTTAAATGTTACGCAATGAGGTAGGTCTGTCGTCACATAATGATTATTATTGATAGAAATCATTTATAAATACAAACCAGGAGATTTATCCCACCATGCTGGGTGGGGTTTTACCTGGGGGTTATCAGGGGGTTTTGACTTAAAATGTGCCCCTGGTTGTGGGGATTTTTGTGTTTTTGGGACACCCAAAAAGCAAATCCCCCACATAGCCCCGCGGTGGGGGGTGTCGGGGAATTCGTTGACTGCTGCATAAGATCGATCCCACCTTCACACACTCCCCCACCCCCACATGGATTAAAAATAATACTAATGTTAGCTCAATACTGGCCCACTCTCTCTGACGCTGCTCCAACATTAAACCAACATTGACATGGCGCTTTCCACAAATATGTCTACGACGCTGAGGCTGTATTCTCGTACAAGTTACGATATATCGTAGGCTTCTGATTGGTCGAGATGGCCATCTCGTCCAATAAGAAGCCTACGATATATCGTAACTTGTACGAGAATGGCCAATATTCGAATCAACAGCGACTGTACTGGTTCGGAATGGCCAATACTCGAATCAACAGCGACTGTACTGGGTCGGAATTCTCGTATAAGCTAGGATATATCGTAGGCTTCGGATTGGTCGAGATGGCTATCTCGACCAATCTGAAGCCTACGATATAGCGTTACTTGTACCAGAATACATGTGGTATTTTGGGTTTGTAGATGGATATTTTGCACCCCTTTGATTCTAACAATAGCGTCAGCAGTGTCAGTTTAATCACTTTAATGTAGCATTTAAATTGTTAAAGGGGCTCCATGAGATGACAGCAATTTTTGTATAATTTAGTTGTGTATGAAGTAGTGTATGAAACAGATCATGATTTCATTTTTTTCAAAATGTTCAGATTTAGAATAAAATTATCAACATTTGTATGATGTTGATGCCGTCGGTGCTCGCAGCATGGGAATCCTCCAATACCTCACATTCACACACCAATTAACGTTGGTGTTTTTTGAAGTACTTCTGAGACGGTAGGTACTTGTGGTATAAAGTGTTGCATGATTCACACAGTTTATTTATTTTTTATGGCAGAATATACGATTTGGAAATAAAACTAGTTTAGTCATTTTTAGTGCTTTTAAATTTTGTGATAATTTCAAAATATTTTTAGGTAATATCAGCCGGCTATATAACTCCATCTACATTTATTTTAACATTATTATACAATTCCGAATGTGAATTATCACAGACCTGAATCTATAAAGACACAAGGTAATAACTGAGAATAGAGGTGTTCTTTGTTTTCCAAAACAAGTGCATGTACTTAGTTTTCGGTATGCAGCCAGTCCCTTTAATAAGAAAAGGAAGACATATGTGCAAATTGCATCTCCGATAGATAATAGTATGAGTGTTTTCATAATCAAGCACAAATTTAATTTACAAATATTTAATTTTCACACTCACCTTCAACCACTTTAAAGGCACCAATGTGTACTGCAACGACATCACTAGCGAGCATTTGCTCACATTCATCGAAAAGCCCCAAAGTAATTGTATGCCTTGCAACATGTTCGTTAAACATCTGTAAAAATTAATACAATAATTATGTAAGAGTTTTTATATTGTTAATTGAAAAGAACATTAGTGAAGAAATTAATAAGCGAATGCGGTTGACTACTGGTTATTAAAGAACTAATCAGTATTACCAAGCATGTCATGTTTTGTGTGTTGTTCTTATCAAGAAAGTAATACATGATGAATCCATTTTTTAAGTCAACGCTGTAAATGCACGTCAAAAAAGTGTTTGTCACCTCTGTAAAGAAAGATAAAAACATGTTTATTTATTGTCACCTCTGGTATTGTCATGGGTAAAATTCAGAGGACTGTATTGCTGAATAGCTTTTATTCATCAATTTTTAATTTGAAGAGAAAACGCCCGATACTTTATATATGATGTATGGATATACCCTATATGAGGATAATAGCCTACGACAATAAGGACATATTCAGGACACTATTGTTAATAACTTAATGAAGAAAACAGAAATATACCTTGTGTGGTCTTTGAAGTGTTGTTGCAGATAAATTTCTACTTCCAGTTGATATCATAAGGTTTTGACACATCACAGCTGGATACAGTCTCAGCAGACACTGTGCAGTCCTTGGATACTGAATAGTCTATAATAATATCATTACTACGAGGACTTCTCTCTTGCAGTCGACCAAGCAGCTGTTCACTGAAGTGTGGACAAGTTCCTGATAGAAGCTCTGCAAATTCTCCACTACCTAATTAAGCAAACGAGGCCAATTATATTATGCACAACTGAGTATTGCACTGTTTCAATTATCTAATATATACACAGCAATATTTATAATTTGTTGCTGGATTGAAATGGGGTTTTTTGCCTTTTCTGTTCGCTACTTAAATAAATAAATATTTTGTTTGAGGTTTTAATTTGTGTTTGAGAGATAAACATTGTTTTTGTTCATTTTTTCGTTATTGGAATTTTTATAAACAGCATAACTACAAATACTATCAATAATTGTGAGTTGTACAATGAATATGCTTAACAAAAATGGAATGTCGCTGCACCCCGCACAAAAATAGATATATTGTAAATGTTAAAATACATTTCGCGTGTATTGTATTCTAATACTCTGTAATTAAGATCAAAACACATTTTAGTAGAAGTAGACTACATAATTATATATATTATGAAGATGTTTTTTTAAAAACATTAACCTTAAATATAAGTGTATAAAATAAAAAATATAATGAATTTGTGTACGATTTCAATCCAAGGATATTCTAATATCTCAGATTTAACTGTTACAGTGCTGGGATCGACTTTATAGTCGACAGAATCTGACGTCTGTAGACGTCAGATTCTGACGACTAATGTCGATCCCCGCACTGTAAGAATCTACATATTTCTAATGGCTGTAGACCCATAACATAGGTATTCAAATGAATCAGAAAGAGCTAACTAAGATATTTATGATGATGTCGAATTGGAAAAACCCTCTGGTTGCAATGTTTTTTACAAATTAATTCTGCGCTTCAAGGGTTAATGTTAATATCTATTCTCGTTAAATATTTATTTTTTGAATGATTAAAAAGAATGAAAACGGTCATAGACGTGATTAGCGCTTTAATAGGTAAAGTAGATGGATCGTCAGGATTCCTGAGCACAGGTTGTGGGCCCACCCGCATACGCAGCATGGTCAACGTTCTGGGGAGTGGGGTTCGTCAGAAAGAAATATTATGAATCAGGGAAACAAATCGACTGACCTGGTTGTCTGCCCCCCCCCCCTTGTATGAATGTTGATGCATTGCAGAAAGAGAAAATAAGGGTATTGACAGGACATCTTATAACAGTGCCTAATCGCGAAACTGCATCGTATTGCAAATATTGAAAATTTGTGCTGTGGCCATTTTCGTGGACATACACGTACATTTTTTACCGCAAAATACAAACAAATGTTTATTTCTAAGTGACTGTGGGTGGTTTGACCTGAAAATATTATGGTTTTCGTATCGAAAACACAAGTGATCGCACGATTATATATCTGCAGAAGCTTTCTAAATGACTTGGAGCTAATATTAGCTGTAAAAATCACCTAATTTTCGCGATTAGTTGTGTTATTCAGTTGTTATTCAGTTGTAAAGCTAATTTATTGTAACAGAACCCCTTATACAAAGTGCTATATGTTCTACATACTTTGTTCACCTGTTATGGTAGGTTGTAAGGTTATATTTATCATCTCCAATAAGAGGAATTGACCTTATAATAAATTGCATCATGCTGACCTAACTAATATAAAATCAGCGTGCCTGCATTCTGACCGCAGTAGCGGTAGGTTCCACTGTTTCACTATCATTATATTTTTTTGCGGTATATGTTGATCGAAGGTGTCTGTTTACACAAAAGCAAATTTGTACTGACATTCCCTATATGACACAGCATGATGGCATAGTTAAAACAGTGGAACTGAATGATCTGCGAAACGCAGAGAGGAAAGTTTTGAAGGAGACAAGAAAATCCCAAACATTATCTTTCATCTAAATTTGGCAGATGGTACTGATGCGACATCATTTAACTATATCATACCTAGAAGCATCGCACAGAGTAGGCCTATACAATAACATGGTTAATAACGGACACATCTCCTGACGTTGGTGAGGATGGCCGGATCAACGTCCGTCAAAAGCAGCTAGGCCTACTCTTCTTCTGGATGATGTGCACCCAATCGGCAATGCTTCGACGTGGACTTCTTTTCAGGCAATGCAAACGTAACTGTGATAGAATATGGCCCTTTCTTTCCACAATCTCCGACACATCCAGATGTAGTTGAAGAATCTCTCCAGACATTATGTTAAAAGTAGGACAAGAATTTACAATAATCATATGTGACCTAGCAATTTCTGAAGTCGACCTCGGCCTGCAAAACAACCTGTTAAATATGACAAAGTGATTTTGCGCATGGGTTGCTCCCATATTGCCTACAATTTCCTTGGAGCGATTGGCATTTAATGCAGGGCACCCGGAATTTTGGACATCATGGTTTCTAGACTGATGTGTGTTTGCGTGGAGCAGCAAATAAAAATACATCTGGGAAGGACTATTATGTAATGTTGCGTGCTTATACTATGGTGCATGCAGCCATGCAGGCCACACTGATACCCGAGCTTTGGCGTGAGAGACTCAAACGTTTGCAAACTATACCAATGTAATATATGATATATATAATATATCTGCACTTGCCAGAAGCTCACTCTAACAATGATGCTGCTGATGCGTCTTCTTTGTGCGATGATGCAACTAGCCGGTTTGACGATGTGCATTGACATAATTTAATAAAGCACATCATCCGCCACAATGTTATGGCTGATGTACATTACATGTACATGGACATGGTAATGATTATAAAGAGATTCATTCATGCTGAGGTTGCTGGACTGTGGGAGGAACACCTAGCTGAAGTCGAAAAAATGTTAGAATACCTAGTAGCAGCTGGCCATTGCATATGTAGGTGTTTTTTTTCTAACTCCAAGTGTAGATTTAATCAATTTTAGATGGATTTTTTTCCACATCGTTAACATCATCGCCTGTGTACCATATATAACTACCATATTCTAGTATGGGCAATATTTGACAATCAAATGCCTTGAACGCAATATTGGGTGACAATTTACCGACCACAGGACGGGACTGTTTACGTAGAGAAAAAATTGCTTTCTCAGCTTGGGAAGCAAGATGAGAAAAAGTTTCTTTTAACACGTTATTAGCAGACTTGGTGCTATACACTACACCCAGGTATTTATATTGTTCAGTTTTTTTTATAATGTTATCACCATAGTGGAAGCTTCCGCGTACTTTTGTGTAACGCTCATTACAGATTAGATCTTTTGTTTTAGGAATGCTTACTATGATATGCCAAAGGGAAACATACGAATACAGAGCAGTTAGCTGTTTTTGTAATCCCTCAGCAGATTCTGAAAAAAGGATAAGGTCATCTGCACCGCCTTGTAGAGCCCCAAATTCGCTTTTTAATATGTCACTGATACGCGAGTCCCATTTTACACGACACTCTACTTTAGAAAACATGCTTCTTATTACGTTTAGCAAATTTCTGTCTATTCCTCTGTTCAATAAGTTGTAGTATAATACTGTTCTATCAATATAGCCAAATGCTTTTGTGAAATCGACAAAGCATGTATACAGGGGCTTAGAAAGACACCTTTGTTTATCTATGATGGCACATAGTATGAATATATTGTCCGTAGTTCGCGAATTGCTTTTTAAAACCAGCTTGATATGGATCATTATCATTACACACCTCGTTTTTAAATGAGAGTCTGTCATTAAGTATAGATTCAAATAGTTTCCCAATACACGGCATTAGTAATTATCTAGTAATTATCTGGAACACCCTTTTTGTAGACAGGGTGGATTATACGGGTAGCCCATCTAGATGGATATTCCCCATTGGTAAGAATGTTATTGAACAGCAATTCTAATGCTGGCAATAGTTCACTACACTCATATTTGTAAAATTCGGCAGAAATACCATTTACACCCGCTGCTTTCTTGCATTTCAACTTTTGAATTGCCTTTTTAATTTCTTCTGCAGTTATGGGACTGTTTAGGAAATGTGTCATATTGGATTTATCGTGCTCTACATAATGTTGCAATGACGTAATTTGCTTTATAACATTATTCATAATAACTGAAACAAAAACCTTAACTTATTACGGATGATAAATGAATTTGAAAACCCCCACATTTTTATATCATTTAAATTACTTTAAGTCATTAACAAATGTTATTTAATACATTAGATCACACACTATTATAAAAACATATGTCTTTGTATATTGATTGTAATTTTTGAACAGACAAAACAAAAAATAGTGACTTAAAAAAAAAAAATTAATTAAAAAAAATGAGAGTACCCTTCCAAAAATAACCATATTTTTTTTCGCAATATTTCCGGCAAAGCAGACCAGTGAATTGTGTGTGCCCAATAGCCAGACTAATAGAAAAACACAAATAAACACAAAAACACAAAAAGTATAGCAAACCACGTCGGGTGATCTCAAAATTTGGGTACCCGGATTCCCGACTAGTATGTTGCGTCGTAACAATTCCATGTAGATTTATCTGTGTGATAATTCACATTCGAACTTGAAACGTTACAATCAGATTTGTATTAAAATCATGATATAATATGCGCGGCGGCGGTACTGCTATATACTACGGCGACCATTTTAACCTGTACGCCGTACAAACGATCTAGAAGATGCTAATTCAGAATGTATTTGGATTGAATGTTTGTTGAACAACTAGAAACTTTTATTCGCTGTATATTATCGTCCTGGACAATTAGCTGCCGATAGAGATATATTCTTATCACCTCTAACATCTTCAATAGAATTAGCGCAAGACAGCGGCGCCGACAGTATTGTAGTAACAGGTGATTTATGGGGAGACAATCATGAATCTAGTGAGCTGCGCTGCCTGTTACGTGACCTTGTTAAGGACAAGGGCCTCACACAATTTATAAATCAACCCACTCGGCTCGCATATGACGGTTCTCCCCAAAACTTGCTAGACCTGGTTATTACTGACAGTCCTAATAAATTTATGGAATGTAAAGTAATCCCACCTCTGGTCTAAATTGATCATTGCAATATTATTTGTAAAATGTATTTATCTACAAGACGTAATAACGTTTTTAAGCGTACTGTGTGCAACTATAAAAAATGTAGCCTAGATGGATTAGTTGAAGCATTGTCTTCTGCACCTTGGGATGCTGGTTTTAATGTTTTCAATGATATTGATGATATTGTTACTTATTGGTCGTCATTACTAATGCAGACCGCAGCTGAGTTCATCCCAAACACCACTGTGACAGTTTGCGCTAGAGAGAAACCATGGGTAAACGGTGACTTTAAAAGGCTGATTAGGAGACGCAATGTTCTGTGGAGGCGTTACATACGGTCACGATCTGATGCACACTTCAATACCTTCAACATTGATCGTAATCAGGTGGTTGCCCTCAACAGAACACTGCGTCTCAACTACTATACAAGCCTGGGGGAGGAGTTGAGCAGCTCTGACATGCCTAATCGTAAGTGGTGGAAAACTGTCCGTCAGGTAACTGGTGACAAAGTGTGCATCTCTATACCACCATTGATTGAAAACGGCGTCTCTCTTTTCTGACCCATGTGTGAAAGCTGCCATTTTTAACCAATACTTTACCAGTCAGTGTACACAACCACCCGGAGCAGAAAACCGCCTTTACCACCCTTTGAATACGAGACACAGGCAAGATTATCTGATATGTCCTTTTCAATACCAGAAGTTAAGAAGATTTTAAAATCACTTAATGTAAATAAGGCAACCGATGGCATTAGCAATTTTTTGCTAAAAAAATACCGCAGATGTGATGGCTAAGCCACTTTGTAAACTTTTTAATTATTCTTTAGAAGCTGGCGTGTTTCCCAGCGATTGGAAAACTAGCAATGTCGTCCAGGTGCACAAAAAAATGATGCCCAAAATAAATGTAATTATAGACCGGTATACCTTCTTTGTAATGTTTCCAAAATTTTCGAAAGGCTCGCTTACAATGAAATGCATTCTTTCCTGATGGGAAATAAATAATTAAGCCACACAATTCTGGTTTCCGCTCTGGAGACGGTACTGTTTCTCAACTATTATCCATTACGCATGAGTTAACCGAGGCCTTAGATGATGGTAAAGAAGTAAGAATTGTTTTCCTAGATTTATCAAAGGCATTTGATAAGGTATGGCATAAAGGTGTTCTATTTAAACTAAAGCGGAAAGGAATTTCTGGGAATTTACTTAAGTGGATCTCATCATATCTTCATCAGCGAGTACAATGCGTTGTGCTTGATGGTCATCATTCGGAGACCCTCCCTCTGGACGCTGGTGTACCACAGGGATCGTTTTTAGAACCTTTACTCTTTCTTGTGCACTTGGACGACATGGTTATAAAATTAGCATGTGCCATTAGATTATATGCTGACGATGCTTGCCTCATAGAAATTGTAGATTCAAGTCCGGCTGTGTCAGCGGCTAATACCCCAGTCACACATACACGACGCACAGCCCACGCCTTGAGTGACAAAAATTAGAGCAGTGCGTCGTTGTGCGTCCATGAATTTTGTCAGGATATGAGAAGAGCCGGCGAGTTTAAAACGAATATACAGCATGGCATAAATAGATCAGGTGTATAAATCAGCGAATACACAGCGTTTTGCTACCGCGTGACGCGTTTGCAGGGCGACAGAGTTAACGAATACACAGGGCATCGCCAGCGCGAGGCACGAATAAGTCAGAAAGCATTTAGCACGCCTCATATACGTTATATGTTCGCTGGACATGCGGTAGGAACACATAGTCGACGCACGACCCACTCACTAAAAATCGCTTGTTTTGCCAGAGCGTCTGTCGTGCGTCGGTCGTGTGTCAGCATTCGTTACTGGTTCGTGGAGAGCGCTGCACTAACGCTACCCATATTTTTGTGCGCAGTGTAATCGTCAAAGGAAGTTGGGTGTGTTTAAAATATTGAACGCATATAAACGCATAAATGTACACGCCAGAAGATCGCCAGAAACACGTAAGGCGCGCTAGAAAAACGCTTTATCAACATCAAATACGTTTGCTATGTATCATATTGCTGCCCGTTGAGGACGCCGGGTAGTCGCGGGCAACACGCTTGCCCTGCGCTGCATGAGGGCTCGAAGCAAACGTTGGGCACTCCCGTCGTCCAGCGCTCGAGCAACACCTGTGACTATGTTATTTCTGCAGCTTAACCCTTGGAGCTCTGAAGAACGACATTTTATTTATAATTATTTGAGGTGGTGTTTCACATGATATACGGCTTTAAGAGCCGAATTTGTTATCAATTTGTTGAGATTACGTCCAAACATATAATGTTTTCATAAATTTAGCTCACATTTTTTCTTTCAAAAATGTTTACATATGTATAAAACAAACTGAAAAAATTTACTATTATCGTCGACATTACCATCCTGGGGTTTAATGCGCACTGTATGCGTCCAACGCGTTAACAAAGCGCTGTTCATTCGCCCTCTGCGTTAAAAACACGCTGTGTATTCGCAACCAGCTTGCGACGTTTTTCACAATCCGGACTCAAATTGTAATTTTTATTTTTTTATGGGTGGACTGTGCGTCGTTTACATGTGACTGGAACAAACATCGGTCAACGAAAACACAACGAATTTAGAGCGAGAGCTCTACTTGTGCCTAGCGTTAGACTGGCGCTGGTCTGACGTTCTTCTGGCGTCCATATTCACACGTGGAAAAAACGCTCACATTTTTTAACATGCAGAAAATGTGCGCAGAGGTTGACGCACACAATAAATGAATAACGTTCATCCGGCGTTCTCGTCACAACGCACTGACCAAAATTCTTATTTTTTTGTGCGCTGGACGTGCGTGATGGTATGTGTGACTTGGCCTTAAGATAAATTCTGATCTCCAATCCTTACTTAACTGGTCTATCTAATAATGGCTTATGATATTCAATGCTTTAAAAACCCAAGCATTGACACTGTCTAGAAAGCGTAAACTTTTAAATCTAACTATTAATGGAGTTATACTCGAAGACGTAAACCAGCACTGTCATCTCGGATTAGTAATAAAAAAATCATTAACATGGGAAAACCACATAAATTACATACTTGGTAAGGCAGGGAAAATTGTAAACATAAATATACTCTACCCCGGAAAGCACTTGAACGACTATTTATCAACCGTATTATACCCTTAATAGAATATGCAGATGTCATATATGACAACTGTCCTGAATCTTTAGCACTGACTTGAGGGTGTGCAGATGGAGGCTGCTCGGATATGTACTGGTGGGATGAGGCAAACTAGCTCCGAAAAAATCTTATTAGAACTTGGCTGGGAACCCCTTTTTAAAAGAAGAAAGTGACACAAACTAATTTATATGTTTAAGATCGTTCATGGGCTATCACCGTTGTATTTGTCCTAAATTTCTCAACCAACAGCTAGCTCAACTAGATACGTTACACGAAGCGCTAACAACATCAGGGTGCCACGAAGGACCATGTACAATAAGACAGTCAACTCTCCCCAAAAACGTGAAATCGCTCTCAGTGCTGTCCCCCGGTATTGGGAGTTGGAACTAATGCTTTTATCATCAATCAAGTATGATTTTACCATATTACGACGAGTAATTATGACATTGATTCTATTAAAAACAATACATATTTTACATCATAAAAATCAGAAAAATAAGTATTGACGGAGGTTTACTTCCAATAATTTGTTGGTTAGTTATCAATACTTTTTAATTGTCTTCTTCCCTTTGGTACCTCAAGGGTTGATGCGCCGGTATAAACAAGTATGCATGCATATTCATTGTTTACAAACAACAGCTGACGCCCAGCTAACACGAGACGTCGACTCAATTATAACGTAATGCTGGTACAACGTTTGTAATGCTGGTCCAGCATTACCCCATCATTGGATCATCTTCTCGTATCTGCTGGCAGGTGACGATGTGTGCAAGGGTAGATACGGGCAAAGAAAACCAAGGTAAGGGCAAAGGAAAACATAATGTTACTATATATTATAGTCTAATGACACGGATCATTTGTTATGTTTATCATTCGGAATATACCTAACAGATATATTTTTTTGATATAAAGCATGTTACTGTTACTGCTGAGTCACCTGATCTGAGCGATTCTGTCACAGAATTAGCTTTTTCAATGCTAAAATCCTTCACGCCACAAATGGGTATTAATTACCATTGAGGAGGAGAATGTTCTTGTATATATATCAGTGGATATCTTTGTCGCAAAGTGTCGCGATCTGCATGGGATCAATGTAACGAAATTTTGATGCCAATAATAAATTGCATACATTTCTGTCTAAGAAGCAATATTTGAATATTCAAGGTGTGGGGCTTTGTTCCACGCCAAAACTAAATACAATTAATTGATTCAAATAAATGAATTTTCGGAAATATACCTGAACACATTCTACATAGGAGTCACAACAGAGATCAAATTATTACGTTCATCAAAGACACTAAATCACGTGCAAGTTGTGAATGTTTCACGTTAATATTACATATTTATGTCCCCATTCGGCTACACCATGTACTGCGGAAAACAATGAACACCTTATTACCAGTAACGACAGGAGAAATGTGAAATTATTAAAATTCAACTATAAATAAATTGTGTCATAGAAATGAACGTGTCTTGATTTCAAAATATCAATATACTGCTAACGCTCAAGTCCTCAGTGACATTGATGTTCGAGAGAGAAGGCTTCCATATTATAATTTTTTAATATTGCTTTTGTGTTCTAAATATATTTTTTTAAATAATAAAAGTTTGAATCAAAAGACACGTCTGCCAAGTTATGGTTGTTACCAATGTTTTGCCCCGATCTCCTTTGTGGTCGCTATGCTTGACGACATATCGTCACTCCCCTCTCATTCTGTGCCCACATATTTGTGTATTGTCTGTACACAGTTCTTCTATTATTTAAATAAAGACATTTTAATCTCTAAAATTGTATGATAATATAACATGACTTTTCTGCTATATTAGCAGTTATTTTCGTTCCAAAAATAAATATTGCAGAGATATTGTCATAACTGTTAAACCTGGAAAAACATTATTTTTCATTTAGAGGCAAAAGTGGTGAAATTATCACTTGTTTTATATAATGATACACTTGCCAAAGCGTAGTTCCAACTCTTGTTAAAAGGGGACAGCACTGCACAATGTATTACACGCATTTGTATGGTGAAATCCGTAAGTCGACCATCTTACTGTAAATGATCTTTGGTGCCACGAAAGACCGTGTAAATGATCTTTGGTGCCACGATGTAGAACTTCCTATTTTATTTTTTTATTTTTCATTTATTAGGTACTGGAACAGTTTTGATTACAGTATTCGAAACTTAGATTCGTTATCTCTCTTTAAGCGACACATAAAAGACAAATATGGTTATAAACGCCCACCACCTCATTATTATTCAGGTTTACGAACAGCTTCCATCTGGCACACTCGTCTGCGTCTCGGAATGTCACAGTTATCTGCTCATCTCTTTCCCTTCGGCTTTGTTGACTCTCCCAGATGCTCTTGTGGCGTACCACATGAGACTGTTTCTCATTATCTCCTGGACTGCCCCCCTCTATGCTGCTCAACGAGAGAGACTCTGGTTGCAATTAGAAATATCATCGTTCCTACTCTACATCCGTCTACATTACCAACTTTAGACAAAGATGCATATATTAAAATTTTACTTTTTGGATTCAAAGATTTATCTTGGGAAGAAAGTATTCTTCTTTTCAGAGCCACACAAAATTTCATTTTAAATTCTGATAGATTTAGTCAACATAATAATATACATTAACCTTACATTAACCTTGGAACTCTGATATTTTTTATTTTTTCGATCTGTATTTGCTGCTTTACATGAAACAAATTCACGTAACATTTTGCTGAATAATAAATTAATGTTGATGATTTGTACTGTATTGTATTTTAATGTATTGTATTGTATTGTATTGTACTGTATTGTACATAAATGTTATGTCGTCCCCTTGGAGTTAGAAGGTGCTAAACTTCCACTTTGTAAAGTGGCAGTTTAGCACCTTCTAACTCCAAGGGGACGATGTATATGTGGAAACCCCCTCGTCTAGTGCTTAATGCGCTATTTGGCCAATCCACCTGAAAATAAATATGTTTACATATAATATGACACATATTAAAGAACCTCAAGAAAACAATATTGAAATTCAGCTGGTCCCAGGTGGAATCAGCCTCAATTGTACCTCTTGCAGCGCTGTAATATCTTTATATAAACCATGGAGACCAAAGGTTTTTTTCAATTTGAAGTTATCATAAATGACTTAGTTAACTCTTTCCGCTTTGTTTAAATACCTATGTTACGGGTCTACGCCCATTACAAATATTGTAATTCTTATTCTTATATGGTATGAATAATTATGTCCTTATATGGGGTGATTGGCTATCATGTGACCCTCTCAGAGGGTCACATGATAGCCAATCACCCCATATATAAGGTATATAGTGTTATCTTAACAAACACAAGACTTTGAACCAATGTTGGCTTAATGTTGGACCAGCGTCGTAGACAGTGGGCCAACACTAAATCGACATTGGTGCAACGTCTTGTGTTTGCTGGGATGTCTGTTTGCGACTGATTTACACCGATAATCAAATAATAAATGAAAAAATGAAATGTAGTTTTTTATATAATGCACAACGCTGTCCATGATGATGTCTTCTAAATTCATGCAATTATACTATTACAGGTGCAAAATATAAATATTTTTGTATTTTTTTGTCGTTAATTCTGAAAATATGTTTTGTCTTCGAATAATACGTGCATTACATGTTCAAATACAGACCTACATGCATGTAAATGTGCGGGTGGATTGAGATGGTCGAAATCATCGCTCTTAATGACAGTTTGTCGTAATTTACAAGCAGTAGGCCTAAAGCTGTATTATTGACAATTTTAGAAGCAGGTAAGTAGTGTTGAATCCCCTTTGCGATTATTTGAAAACTCTCGTCGACGACTTTTGGATTGACAACGGGTCACAGTACCTAAGAAATAAATTAACTTATTATGAAAAATAGCTGCAAATCACGGGGCGTCTATGGATTAAATATTAGCATTAGAAAACGATAACGACGGAACAAAAATAAAACCCCACTTTTATTTGGCTACTGGACCAGTGGTCTGAGTATCAATAGACAATAGACAATGTTTATTCATAATATCCGTTATTGAACATATATGTAGAAATAAAGCTAGGTGGGCTCAATGACAATATAATATAATGTTGTTATAAATAAACATGCATTGATTGATATATATATATATATATACATACATATATATATATGTATATATATATATATATATATATATATATATATATATATATATATATATATACATATATATATATGTATGTATATATATATATATATATTCTAGTGTGTTCGATGTATTAAATGTAAAAGCTGATAAACGAATTGTATGATGTCTTTAATTAGCTTGTTCCGAGAAGTTTTAAAATTTGAACAATTCATAGCAAAAATCCGTTATAGCAGCTCTCTCACCTTCGCGTATGAACACTCCTTGGTGACCGGCGATGCCTTTCACCGACATCTTATCGAGATCCAAAAGAGGACTACAATATGTATTGGTAGCATCTACGAAAAACAACTATTTCATTCAATGAAGTCATTTCAGAAGAAGACATGCCAGATATTTAGGGACTTTGTTATGTCATTAGTGGCGGGTCCAAGGGGGGGGGGTCGGGTCGGGGGTATAACACCCCCCCCCCTCCCCTCAGAAAAAAATCATCACCTTATTTAGGGGTTTCCTTATGATTTGGTGATATACTGAGTGAGAAACAGTGCCCAACATGCCTTACATTGCATGAGAAAGCCTTGGAAAATAAAAAAAATTCTCCGGTGGGAGGGGGGACCCTCGACCCCTTTACAGTAAAATATTTGTTTTGTCCAATTTTAAATCCCCTTCTCACTGAAAATTTAGATCCGCCCCTGGTCATGTAATTTTCACCTCCAAACACCCAAGCGATGTACAACAGACGAGCGATGGGTGCTTGCTGATGGACCAATAAGGAACCGTTTATTTTTTATACCGGGGTTGGGGCGGCTAAAATAGATGACAGGATATGTAAATAGATGTAAGCCCCACCCTCTGTTTGATGTTACCCGAAAAACATGACCCCCTCTTTGGGACAGGAATAAACTATAACACCCCTCACAAACACACACACATACACACACGCACACACTTTTTTTGAATTTTTGCCAGTTTTAATAATATTTAGAGGGTTGCCCAAACCGCAAAAAAAAATGCAGATTGAAAATAACGAGAGCAAAAACATACAACACTCCCTGGTAGACCACTGAAAACTTGAAAAATAAGTTGCACATGCTATAATCGTTTGTCCCTTTCTCAGGTTAATATCTCTTTCCTCGCACAAAACACGTGTTATTAGATGTGCTCTCGAATGAAACGTGTCAGCGCGACAAGGTTACTTATATGAAAACAACATGGTTAACAGGTTAATATTTTATCAAACAGATATTTGAATTCTGCGTAACACGATACCTTATCCATAAATATAAAAACGCTACGCCGCGGTGACAAAAATAGGACAATTAATTGTAATAAAACCTCTGACCTGCGGGTGCGTAAACAAACATCAACAGCTTATTGTCTTGTAGCATTTCCAATTTAAAACATCCTTGACGTTCGTGTTTCATCATAACCATCACTCTGTATCATCAAACAAAACATTATTCAATTATTCAATTAAAGTTTAACGTTCATATAATTATGTCAATCAATCAATCAATCAATCAATCAATCAATCAATCAATCAATCAATCAATCAATCAATCAATCAATCAATCAATCAATCAATCAATCAATCAATCAATCAATCAATCAATCAATCAATCAATAAATCAATCAATTGAGCAATCGAGCAATCGAGCAATCGAGCAATCAATCAAGCAAACAATCAATGAAGCAATCAAGCAATCAATTAATCAATTAATCAATCAGATAGTGTTTTGCATGCAACAACTTCTGCTGGTTTGCAATCAGGTTTTTATATTCTACAAAGACAGCTCTTCAAAAACAAAGTAATTATTAGCACAGCAAGATCGCAAATCAATGTTTTAATAGTTCAAGAAATAATGTAATAAGTGATTTGTAAATATATATCCGGTGTTATATATTGATCATATTTCTGATAAATTGGTAATGCCTTATCCCGCTAAGGCAATAGAACAAATACAGGAATATTTTTGTAAAAAATAAATTAGAATTGTGAAGTACTGGCATCTTTTCCCTCATCCTTTTCCTTATCCTCCTTTTTCGTCTTCACCTCCTCCCTCGCGTCTCCTCTTCGAACTTATCCTTTTCATCATCATCATAATCCTCTCCCTCGTCGTCATCCTCAGCCTTGTCCTTAACTTCCGCCTACTCCGCCTTTTTCTCCTCCTCATTTTCTTCCTTCTTTTCCTCCCCTTTTTTCAACTCTTCTTCTTTGTCCTTTTCTTTTCTCCCCTATTGCCTTCTTCGCATGCTCCTCCTCTCCCCCACCTCCTCTTCCTCTTCTTTCTTGTCCTCTTTATTTTTCTCAACTGCTCACCGCCTCCTCTTTTCTTTCCCTGCTCCTTTTTCTCCTGCTCTTCTTTTTCCTCTTGCTCCTCCTCCTTCGTCTCCCTTGTCTTCTCCCTCCCACGCCCTCTTTCTCGTCTAATTCCTTTTCCTATGTTTCATTCTTCTCTTTCTCTCCTCCTCATCCTCCTCCTCATCTTTCTACTATGACAGCTTTCCTTCTTTTTCTCTTGATCATCCATTTCTTCTTCAGATTCCTCCTCCTTTTTCTATGGATTGAAGCACGAAAAAATGAAGACAATTTGTATTTTAACACAATTGTCCAATTGATATTTTTCATGAACACTTGATATGTATCATAGTAGTAGTAGGAGTAGTAGTATGGCGAATCAAAATTGTCTACTACTACTACTACTACTACTACTACTACTACTACTACTACTACTACTACTACTACTACCATGACAAAAATAACAACAAGAAAACTACAAAATTTTCACATTCTCATTTCACACTTACTTTGTGACGTACACGCCATCCACATATTTCTCCAGATTGTAATCCCATCCATTTGGAGTGATCATATTGCGTGTTATGTATAGTCTATTTTCTAGTTGATTAGTTTTTGGAATCATCATGCCGTACCAATGTCCATCAAAATCGTGAAAATCTGCGACACATTATAGTAAGCCTAACAGTGACCTAGGTGAGTTAAAAGCAGTATGCTTGATTTATTTATAAATTCCAGAAATTATAACAAATGAAGAAATGCATTGCATTGCGCAGAAATGAACCAGGTAATTTGGAAACATTTTGATTAATTAAAAGTACACGAGAAAGTGTTAACAATAGCAGTTGAAACTGCAGTATTGACAGGGCAATAGCCACCGCCATGAAATAATGCTCTGTGTGTACTTTATTACAAAATTGAAAACGAAAAGTGATGTCGCTTACATAGTCATAGAAACGTAGCCTTCTATTTTTTTTCATGCGTTTTCATATAGTGCTAAAATACTATTAGTATTACTGGGGAACTTACCCGTCATTGATTGGGTTAAACTTGTAGTCGCAAAAAACACTACACCTATGAAGAGTGCTTTCATTTTTGTAGGTTGTCAATCTGTTGGAATCTTCTGCTTAAATATGTGTGTTTGCTTCTTCAAAAACTGAACGTGCTTGGCTGAAATATATCTATCTCGATCTATATATCTGTAATATACAAACAGACGATCCAGATAATGATTGATAAAAATCATATTCGGCTTCTAAGTTACAGCAATTATATATGTTATATATGTTATATATGTTATATATGCAATTATATATGTTTATATGAGTCGTCGGTACTTTTCTCTTTCGTATTCACATGTTATAATACTCGTTTGTCCCTTTCTCAGGTCAACAATTCAGGTCAGCACGTGTCATTTCTACTTCCAGCAAGTAATAAAAAGTAACTTATGAAAAACAACAAGCATGGTTATCATTAGACGGAAATTCTGTCTCTATCGTAAATTTAGAGTGGAAAGCCATGGGAGGACTGTTGCACAGGTTAGGTTATCATTGTTTCCAACATATATTTGAGTTCTGCCCAACATGATACCTTTTTGAACACTTCCATCTATAGGGCCTACTATGATAGAATAATAATAATAATGGTGAGTTATTATATACCTCTGGTTACTTAACCTGTTCATTCAAGTACCATTTCAACTCCTTTCTTGGAGCATACAGCACTGCAGCCATTTCGGCGCTAGGAACTGATCGCACACATTGCCATCTCTGTCCTATCAGGTACTCATTAACACCCGAGACAAGTGAAGCATGTGAGATTAAAGTGCCATACCCAAGGACACAAAATCGAAAACATTTCCCAATATTGAGAGGGGGAAAACAAGATATTTCTCTGAAAATCCTGCACCAAACGGGATTCGAAACCGCACGGCAGGCAGCGACATTGACAAAGCGTCGCACTTTGCGCCACGTCCCTCTCTAATGAATTTTAACGCTCAACCTTCGTTTAACGTTCACCCTATGCAAATCACCGTTTACGCCCAGCCAGTAAAATACCTCCCGCATACTGGCTATACTTATGACCCCATCCCCGGGCACGGATTATCTGCGGTAACCCCTGTTACATCGATACAACTATTTTGAACAACCGGGTTATGTCGTGACATATCAAAGCTTTTAACGAGAGTTTATCATGGTTTAGAGGCAGGAAAGTTGTACCATTGACAGTTCGTCCCTTTGGATATGAAAGGGTGCATCTGCCACTTTGTAAAGTGGCAGATGCACCCTTTCATGGCCAAGGGGACGAATTAGAGAGCTCAGATAACCAGAATAGAACTTGAATTCCAGTGCATTGTGCGAAACTTGTTGTTTGTGAGGGACAATTTCGGGGATTGATTAAGTTTTCTACCACACGAACCCGGACCGCAGTACATCTAAAATTAATTAATTGTTTATGAAAATAACCACGGTAAGTGGGGTCGGGCGTGATGGATCATATCACAAGTTCCTGTGAGTTTTTTGTGTCGCAATTTAGGTTTATTAACACTAATGCACAATATTTGTAGACACTTTTTTTTCTATTTTTCAATACGAAGGTATTTATTGTCATTAGAAATACAGGGCGGGGGCCCTAGGGTAGTGGTTAGCACCGCTGCCTTTCACGCCAGAGTCCGGGGTTCGGTTCCCGGTCTCGGCGGTTTGAAAGAAACAAAATTGTTTCTTCCCCATCCACGTGTGAAAGTTAATATTGTGGGGAGCCTCCGTGACCGAGAGGTAGCGTGCTCGGCCTCAGACCGCCAGGGCTCGAATTTCGAATCCTGTGTCTGGAGGACAGTGTCATCTCAATCATCTCACCATCCTCAGGAGGTTCTCCTGGCCCAGTTTAGCCTATATGTGCACAAAGGTGGCCTAAAGCCCGATTCATTTCATTTCATTAGAAATACAATATGAAAACAATGTGAAAACTGTTAGGTGTGATATCATGAAATATTATGGTATGATTGAAAGTACCGTTTGTTCTATCAGATTTGGGTGCGGTTTTATGTCCCGAGAATCTCAATGTGTACAGCAGGTTCTGTTTGATGTGACGGAATCACCAAATACAGCTTGACAGAATCACGCCTGCGAAGTTCTGCATTTCAAATTTGCTAAAACTCACCGTATGTATTGGATCAATATGCGTTTGACTATACAAATTACAAATATATATGAGAACATCAGAAATTATGAAACAAATGGACTTTTCTATGAAAGTCAATATGGGTTTCGTAAACGTCATTCAACCGAATTTGCCGCATTGGAATTAGTTGATAAGTTACTAAACATGATGGACAAGGGACAGGTGCCTCTGGGAATTTTTCTGGACCTCTCAAAAGCGTTCGACACGTTAGATCACAACATCTTGATAAAAAAGTTGGAATTTTATGGCGTTTCTGATGGTCCAGGAAAATTGCTTGAGAGTTACCTGTCAAATAGAAAACAATTTGTAGTTTTTGATGACATCAATTCACAGGTTTTGGATATAAAAACAGGTGTTCCCCAGGGATCCATTTTAGGACCGCTGTTGTTTTTAATTTATATGAATGATATTGTTAAATCAAGTAACTTTTTTAAATTTATACTATTTGCCGATGATACAACACTTCTTGCACCTATTAACACAAATAACAAGGAAACTGCTAACATAATTGATATGGAGCTAGAAAAAATTATTGCATGGTTAAAACTCAATAAATTGTCTTTAAATATTTCTAAGACAAAATTTTGTATATTCCATAAAGTACAACGTAAAGTATCAATTCCGGAAATACAAATCGAAAATACTGTTATTTGTAACACAAAAGTGGTAGATTTTTTAGGATTCAGATTAGATGAGAATTTAAATTGGAACGATCATATAGAGAAACTATCCTGTAAACTTTCAAGAATCCCTCGGAATTATCAATAAAATGAAATTTGTACTTCCCAGGAATGTTTTACTCCAGTTGTATAACTCGCTATTCTTGCCACATGTAAATTATGGCATTTTAATCTGGGGACATAACAATAAAAGAATTGAGAAATTACAAAAGAGAGCAGTAAGATTTATAACACAAAGTAAATATTTAGCACATACGGATCCAATTTTTATCAAACTTAATCTTTTAAAAATACAGGATATATTTAAACTTAATCAGTTAAAATTTTATTACAAATATTTGATAAAGAGTTTACCGGATTATTTTCAAAACTTGAATTTTATCAGGCAATCCAGAGATATAACACTAGACGCTGTGATGATTTGACTCCAATGAAAGTGAATCATGTATTTGCTACCAAATGTATTTCTCATAATATTCCCAATTTAATAAATCGGTTACCAAACGAAATTCGAGACAAATTTCTTACTCATAGTTTTTCAGGTTTTGTATTGTATACCCGTAATTATTTTATTAAAATGTACCAGCCGCAATGTTTAATTGAAAATTGCTATGTATGCAATCGATAACATTCTAGAATAAAATAATTATACTTTGTCATGTAAGGTTACCCGGTCACGAGTCGGGTGAACTAGTTTCAGAATCATTGAATGTGCTCTGTCTCGACCTCTCATTTGCGGACTTAAATGTCCACATATGAGATGTCGTGGAGTCTCACATAGTTTTTTGCACATATGATATATATAAATATAAATGTTCCGATATCATATCAGCAGTCTAGAGGTCAAGTGCGCCACCTCGGCGCTGGGTCGTGCATCAGTGTTGCCGGCTTCGTGCGTGTTTTCGCCGGCTAACCCACAAATATTTTTTTCTCTGTGGGTTGGCCGGGGGACGGCGTACGGGCTGTTGTGATTTATCCGGTGCATGTCTGGCGTCGACGTGGCGCGCTTGATCCATGCAACTCTGGTATGTTCATGTTTTGTTGAATTTTGCTTATTAAATATGGTGGTTTGCATGATAGCGATCAAATTCTTGATCTTAATGCAAGTCTCCATGCCCATCACATCATTAATTATCTGTATAAAATGATGAGACTATATATATATTTGTTAAAGAGGCGAATAAATGATTCTGAGTTCTGAGTTCTGAGTTCTGAGTTCTCCCTGGTGTAGTGGTTAAAGCTGCCTGCTTAGAAAAATACCACGATTTTCAATGAAAATTCACGGCATCACTGAGAAATATTACAAGCAAATAATTTCAAGGGTGGCCTTGTAAAAAGAAACGTTTATATATTTTACGATTGTATTTCATTTTCATCTGAGGTGATTTTTCTTCATAGAATTCATGCTGTAATGTAATCCTTTATCGGTCAGAGCTACGATTATATGTTGCTCCATATAAAATATTCTTTAACCTTTTAACCGCAAAATTATTCAATCTGAATTTTCACCCACTTGAAGTTGTGTCTCGCTGACGCGATCCACAACTTTAAGTGAGTGGAAATTATTCAGATTTGACAAAATGTAGGTCAACTGTTTTCAAATATTGCTGATTGATGGCATATTTTATCTTTAACATGTGTAAAATGTGGTACTTAATGTGCTAATAAAAAATGAAAACCCGAATATATGCGGCACCGGCGGTTAAAGGGTTAATACTCGAAAGAATGTAGTCCAGAAAACAAATAATTAACTAAATTGGATACCAAAATGATAACATGTGATTCCGCCATGGCCAATTGTGTGATTCCGTCACGCTTCTCATACCTTGGACATTCTTTCAGGATGAAGCTGATGGGTAAATTTGATTAAAAAATCATAATTAAAATATAATCTGACTATGAATAATTTGGAAGCTCCACACAACGACAATACAAACAAACGTATCGTTTCGCGACGGAACCACAATCATTTATAACAGTAAATATTGAAGAAACTTGAAGCGGTTCTTCAGTTCAATTGAAATAAATTATGAAAAACTCATAGTAAAAAGCTGTTTTCTTATTAAATTAACTAACATGTTAAACACATTGCATTAAAAGAAGTGTTTAAACTAAAGGTGCTCTATTGATTTCCAAGGTCATAATCACAACTTTAATAACAACGCTATAGTCATTCACCAGGTGGCGGTCATACTGGCTATCTCTGTCGTTCTCAACACCTTGATTTAAAGGGCGTACTCTTCTGTATAAATAATATATATTAGCCAAAATGTCCAGGATATATACTTAAGTAAGTGAAGTTGAAATATATATTCTTGGTTTATTCTTTCCACCATCTTCAACAAACATGAACAAACTGATCCAACAGCACGAGAAGTTAACAACAGCATTAGGCTTACACATAGCCTCTAAGCCCACCTGCATTTAAAACCGGGATCAAGCAAATACTGAATAGGGCCTACTCTTTCAACCAACTAAAACATGTTAAATCCCGTATCACTCACTAGGTGGGGCTAGGCGCATCATTATCAAATATGATATAAGTAAGGGCATTCACCAGGTGGCGCGTCTGTGCCAAATGTTACCTAGGGAGAGTTGAGCTTCTGTAATAGGGGTCTATACAGTAATGCCCGCTAAGAAGCTGAAAGCGATACAATCAGGCTAAAATCATTAAAAAATCAGTATTTTAATTTTGGCTTTTTAAAATGACCTTATCATGTGAACATGTTCATAGACTAAAATTGACGGAAGCCCCATTTATCAGTTATCCCCGTATTTCTTAATAAGAAATATGGGAATTTCGTCCATATTTCTCGATAAACTTAGGCAAATCTAGTTTATTATTTTCACATCCTATGGCCATATAAAAACATACTGATTTGTTAATAATTTTAGTCTGATTGTGTCACTTTAAATCAAATCAAATGTCGTTCATGTCGACCTCTCTTGCATATCTGAGGTCAGAATGCGTCCCTGTAATCCGAATGTTAAAGCCCAGCCGGCTGTTTAGCTGGCACACGTGGATTACTAGTATAATCTGTTTTGTCATTAATAGACCCAATTTGCCAGCGGCCTACACTGGTTCTTCCACTCAACAGCGGTGCCAATACAGCTCACGCATCGGTACATGTATGTAGGCCTACTGTCAGCGCAGGCACTGGTGTTGGCCGTAGTGGTAGCCACAAACAACCAGCATTAGGTCTCACACGTTGGATCAATAGAGTTACCCTCAGCTATTGTTACTCTTGTGACTATCCAGCCCGAGGATAGCGGGCCGCTTTGAACCAAAAAAAACGAGTCTCGTGCCGTATGAGCATGTCTGGGGGTAAATCCCTAGACATGCCCAGAACCCCTTATCGGGCGAGTGAAGGAAAACACTCTCAATAACCCATCTATGCCCTATCACACCCAACCCTCACATCATCATCTGTACATCATTCATCTCATCAAGGGACTGCACTGTTTTATCTTATTACAATATCATTTAAATGATTATTACTGCCGGGAAAATGACGTATGGCAATAATTTACTACTACCACTTCTGAGAAAACGACTTTCCATTTCCACCTATGCTCAACAGGTGTCCCCACAAATATAATACAATGCTCACCAGATGCTGGCGCTGTCTACAATTTATCACCATTCATCAGCTCCAAAACAAAGACGTGAAATTAAAATAACAGGCAAAATAATAATTCTGCTAATAATATACTATGTTATCAGGTTATTATATAGGAGCGGACAATACGTGGTGTGTTATTTTAGCACTTGAATAAAATCTTTGCTGACATAGGCCTATTTTAAATTGAGGAAGATTAGCAATTTTTTGGTTGGCTTTAAAAAAACGCACAATTTTTTTGCACAATGAATCAAAAGTAAACTTTGCGGTAAAACACACACCCCTCCCACGTACCATATGGTCCGCCCCTTAACCAATTACAGTGTGTTTTATGACTAACATTTTTTTGGTAGGGCCTACACTATAACAAACCGCCAATTTTTTATATATACTTCGTTGTGTAATATTATTACTCAGTGTGGCGTATACGTTCACGTGTCCCAGAAAACACAACACATTGAAGCAATGCTGGTGTAACAATGTTGGTGTAGAGGGCCCCTCAGACAGAACGCGTGCGTCACGCGAGCGTCACGCGAGCGAGCTTTTCACACCATAAAAAATAACAATTTTATATTAAATCTGTGTGTCTTAACCACAGGACGCGTGCGTCAAGCGTCATTTTGTCGCGCATTTCTCGCGCGATTCTCACGCGACACGCGATAAAATCATTCTTGATTTGATATTTGGAATCACATGTAAATCCTGTGAGTATGACGTGGCGGTAAGGTATTTCCCAAGGCCGTGATGATCCCTGCAATCCGTAAAAAAGCTGTTATTTTCTAAATTCCCCCGAAATTTAATATTTTCAACTGTAAAAAATAGTCTGACCTACCTACTACAATGAGGACAAGCCAAAGCTGTATGAAATTTGGGGTAGGATGGATATAGGCGTGTATGTGAGGTTTTCTTGTAAAATACGTGTATTTTATCGTTTCTCTTTTTCTCCGATTTTTTTTTAAGTAATCTGAAAAAATGACACAAAAAATATAGACTTTCAAGGGCTTATGAAAAAGTATGTAATATGTCTTAAAATTGATCTCTGACGACACCACCAAATCACAAAAAAGTCACGGGGTGGCTTACATTTTAACCCTTTTAGTGCGAGGATCGACTTTGGACGTCAGAATCTGACATCCATCATAATTATGTCTGATATATCAACCTTCTGATGGCTAGAGTATAATATGTTTCTTTATTAACCCTCTGGGGGCTAGAGTATCTCTGAGGGCTGGACGATCATATGTCTCATATACCAACTTTCTGGTAATTAGAGTATCATATGTTTCATGTTTGCATTATCTTGGGCCTAGAATATCATAGGTCTCATTTATTAAGCCTATTATTGCGAAGTCTATACTGTCATATGTCTCATGCATTAACCTTCTCGTGGCTAGATTTAGAGTAGGCCTATCATAAGTTTCATGTAGTCTATTAACCATCGTTGGGCTAGACTAGTGTACTACACATATTATTCATTAACCTATCATATTATATATCTTATATTAGGCCTAGCTAGCTAGCTTAAACATTATTATTTTTTTTTATGTAAAATATGATCCACGTACACGCATATGTATATGCAGACATGAGCGTGGCCTACACCATGTGTTTTGAAGTCCCCTTTGACATTTTATCGCGTCCAAAAAACGCGATCGCCTTCTGTGTGTTTAAAAAACGCGTGAAGGGCTCCACAGACAGAACGCGTGCGTCACTCGTGAAAAAAACACTCCCGTGACGCACGCGTTCGGTCTGTGGAGCCTTCACATTGGGCCAGCGTCTCAGACGTTGGTACACCAACATTGTTTCGATGTGTCGTGTTTGCTGGAATGTTATGGGGCCACCATTCAATTACTAGGGGGGGGGGGGTAATTTTTTGTAATTTTTGAACCGGACAAACTATTTATTTCATTTCCTTTCTGCAATATTTTTTTATTTTCCCACTATGCTTGAAGCAAAATATTTATTTCACTTTTTTAGATTTACGAATTAAGGAATTAAGGAATTAAGGAGTATTTACGCTTCCATAGCGGTGTCCCGACCTCATAGGCGCGACAATCAGAGAGAGCGCTTAATAGTATCGTTGTCTTATTCCATTCTAGGTCGCCAACTGAGTGAGCATGCCAGCAAAAGCTTTGTCAAAATATTTGTTTATTCTTTTCCTGTACGATTGAGTTTTAGAAGCTTTAATTTCCCAAGGCAGACTATTTCTCAATGTTGGTGCCGCCACAGGGAATAATCCTTCACCCATCGTGGTCTTAAACCCTACAACGTTGAATTCTTTTTGTTTAAATCATGGGAACTAAAGGGTTTTTTAAATTCGAAATCACCATAAGTATCTTAGTTAGCTCTTTCCGGTTCATTTGAATACCATACATGTATGTTATGGGTCTACGGCCATTATAATAGTTTAATTATTTCAGCGCTAGGATCGTCTTTATGTCAGAATGTCGTCAGACGTCCGATTCTGACGTATAAAGACGGTCTCCGCGCTGAAAGGGTTAATATAATCTGAGGAACAAATAACAGATTATTGTCAGATCAACGAAGATCACGAGCACGTTGTAATTAATTTATGTTCCAAACACCGTGAACACTTAAACTTCTATGATGTCTGTTTTTACCTAAAGTCTGCTACATCTCATCCAGTCACCTGTACGTCTATCGGACAATCCCGAATTAATCATGTAACAATGACATATCAAGTTCTGACTTAGAAAATGTGAAATTTAGGCATTTTTTGCGAAAAAATATAGAAGTCAATCAACAAGTTTAAAATAAATATATGATTTAATATATGTCTGAATATAAGTCTGAAACCCGTTTGCTCTGGTCCAATCATCAATCATCAAAAAAAATGATTATTCTAGTATTTATTAAAGTTGTAAATAGTTTGCCTAAACAGCTTGTTGTTGTAATACCTCGATAATAATTTAGATCATCTTTTTTTAATGTCGTCATGGTAGAAGTCAATTAAATAATACGGCCAGTTTACGCTATTTACTAGCACAAGTCGTCGTGGTAGAAATCCATTAGTTTTACGAAATGGATTGCGGATACCTTTTATCAACACTGAAATTTTGTTTTAGAAATTAGTCAGAAATATTTGCGTTTAATTACACCATTCGCGAGCTATGAGAGATACACAACACATTGACATAATATATTCGTGCTGAATCTTTCACATGTGTGCTAATAATTTTCATTATTACAAGTTTTTAAAGTAATTTTTAACCACTATATGTTGAGGATCGTGGTGAATACTTCAAGTGAATGGAGTGGATTATCTGATAGAGTGGATTGTCTACTTTACCTAGCAAACACGAGGCATTGACCCAATATTAGTTTAATGTTGGTCCATCGTCTTCGACGCTGGCCCAACATTAAACCAATATTGTGTCAGTGCCTGTGTGTGTTGGGTAGTGTTTGAAAGGTAGCCAAGTTACGTAAGATAATACTGAAATGTTTCTTTCTCTTGCACAGAGAGAATGCATTTTCTCGCAAACCACCAAGCACGAGGAGTTGACCCACTGCTTATTTATTGTAGGGCCAGCGTCGTAGACGCTAGCCCACCATTAAATCAGCAGTGGGGGAACGCCTGCGTTTGATAGGCAGTCCGGGGTGGGTGGAGGCGTATGTCGTACGTCATGGTCGTGGCGCTCTATGTGTGGTCCCCGTGGCGGCGGCCCGCTTCCGGATCCTTGATGAAGGTCACTCTGAAGGTGGTAGGCAGACAGAGGTGTGGTGACTCGTGGCGGGTGGGGGCCTAGCCCTCAGCCCCCTCAGGCTCCTCTGGGCTACACTCAGGGCTACGTAGGGCTACTCCGACATGCGCTCTCCGCAAACAGGCCACACCAAACTAATTCACTGCTTTGTGTAATATTGCATCAATTTATTTTTTTTAAGTCATTTATACTTAAATTTCAAAGAAAATCCGGAAAATGTGTAAGACAGATGAGTATTCGTGGTACCAATGTAGGCCTAAGACCAAGAACTTTGATAGGGGGGCTGTCAAACTTCATTGTAAATTGCACATACTGTAGGTGCATAGACGGGGACAGATTTGATATTTCAAATCAAATCAAATCAATTTTATTGCAGACAATGTAAAATACATCATATTACAACAGCAAATAATACACAATAATAATACAATGGTATAAACACAATTAATACATATCGTATAACATATATGTTAAATCTAACTGTCCCATTGTATGGATCACTGCATACTAAGGTTGTCTTTCTCTTTCTGTCAATTCTCGCCGCATCGAGAGTGTTTTTTCGATGAATTGCCCTAAATTGAGCAATGTGGCTTTATTTCTGGATTTAAATATACTCAGAAATATTACTGCTGACGACACGCCCTTTGTATAGGCTGAAAGAAACTCCTGGCGAATTTCAGAATAGGTGGGACAGTCGACAATAAAGTGAATATTTCAACTTGATCATTTACATTCATTTAAAGGGACTGGCTCAGGCTAAAATCATAAAAAAATCGTTGATTTTATTTTGGCTCATTAATATGACCAGCATTTACCAGTTAGGCTAAATATATAGACGAAATTCCCTTATTTCTTATTTTTGCCATGGTTTTCTAAAATAAGAAATCAGGAATTTTGAAGGCTTTAATCCATGAATATTTAAAATAACACAAAATAACCTGCACTACGTACACTGTGAAACCAACAACAACTTTGAAAAGGGCTCGTTGTGTACAATTTATTAGATTGTTGTAATATATATATGTATATATATTTTCACCCAGTAATAATACATATATGACTCAGAATCATTTGTATTTTTTTCTACATCCACAAAATTGAAACTTCCACTAGGTCTATTTTTCTACTTGGGCTCTGATCTGGGTATTGAATCCACGAAATGGGGCGTGTATTTTCCGTGGCCTAAGAGGGGAAAGAAGCTCTCGGCGCTGTAATTTGAACCACGCGAGTCAAGATCCCTAAATAACCAGGCCTGCTGTCTACTGCAGGCCTCGGGGTCGAACCACGCGCCGTTGTGTCGTACATCACGTCAACTATGCCATTAGAAATGGTTGGCTGCGATAATTCAAACACTGACAAAATGAGCTCCTTAAACGAGTAAAAAAACATAAGGAAACGCCTCCAACGGGTGTTTTATTGGCAGATATGATAAAGTAATAACTGGTGATTTCAATGTCAAAAAGCATTTAATTTGTAACATATTATTGTGATTAATATATTATATGGAAAGTGAAAATTAGTTCTTCTGTGACGTAAAGTCAATTATATTACAGTTATGATGAGCAATTTGATAAACACGGGACAACAAACCATTGCTGTGTTAATGTTGGGCGAGTGTCGCAGACGGTAGACCAGCAGCAACCCAGTGTTGATCCATCTTCTCGTGTTTGCTGGGCGGCTGAAAACATGTCCCCGTAAAAGCAAAACGTTTTGTATAACATTTGTACAATGTTGGTCCAACGGCGAAGACGTTGGGCCGACGTTGTACACATGTTATACAAATGTTTTTTTGTTTGCTAGGGTGGTTGAAAAAAGTTTTGTTCAAAAGTAATGTATGAAATTGTTTAAATGTACAGCAAATGTATATTTTAAACCTTTATAATGACGCATTTTTTTAATCGGTATTAACTTCTGGTTTTTGTTCACAACCAAGTAAAGGTAAATTAAACAATAAATGCACACGTTTCCAGTGATTGTTACAGCTGCAGCATAGCAATAGTATATTTAATTAGGCTCCTCCTTCAAAGAAGAGCTGCTTTTTTTCAATCTCGTGGCTGATAAATCTAAAAGGAGTACGGCTGTCGTTGCAGTAGTATTCTGTTGGTATGGGTCATTTTTTGTAGGTATGAGTGATTTTTTTTGTAGGTATGAGCGATTTTTGCTCGGTGTTCATTCTTTGCACGACGTGTGCAAGGAGGAAGCGTTGACAAATTAGGACGTCTGTCGACAAAAAGAATCAATACACCTGGTTTGCAGACAGTCCCCATTCCTCAAGCGTAACATCATTAACCCATACAGTGCTGAGGTATGTATATATATAATGTTTAGACTAAATGGTTATTCCATTTGAAAACGTCATTGCAATTAGTTAGCTCTTTCCGCTTCATTTTATATTTATTGATCGACGGAATATTTGATTCTTTCAGTAGACTCTGAGTGTCAGAATATGACGGCAAAAGTCGATCCCCGCACTGAAAGGGTTAACCCTACTCCTACTGAAGCCGTCTTCTGGTGCCTAGATGCGCTGACACTTTCAGTCTCCGTTCCTCACGCGCAACATAATTAACCATTGAACTGTGAGACCTACTTATAATTTTTCAAAAAGTTTTAGCAAAAATTGTAGAATGTTTTGCGGTAAATAATTAGTTAATCTAAGTTATTCAAACAAATGTCTACTTTTCATAGATATAAATTAATTATTGTTTTGAAGCTGGAAATTTCGGTGGCAAATTCAGCTTTAAACGAATGAATAGATAAAGAAAAAAAAACAATTCAGCAGCACAAGGGTTAACCCTCCCCCTACTAGGGCCGTCTTCTGGTGCCTAGATATGGAGACCCTTTCAGTGCGTGAGGAATAATACAAGCAGTACGATACAAATCTTCGTATCTTTCAACTAGAAACTGATCACTCCGACACAAAAATGTATTTTATTTCAGGCTGCAGGCGTCAGCCTGTTTTTTTAAAGCTGACGCTTGAATATTAATATATAAAATATATACAGCTCACTTTTCCAATATTATTTATAAATGTCTGTTTTAAATTGTGTAACATTTTTTGTTAGTGAAAATTGCATTAGCAATGCCAGCCTGAAATGAATGAGGAATAAAATTATTTTAAATTCTTATGAATACCAATATTTGTATTGTTGCCAACCGGCTAAAATTAATTAGACTGAGAAATACTCAATGTATATGTATATATGTATTTTTTGTATATGATTTTATTTTCATTATGTTGTGAATAATTATATATTTTTTTAAGTTGGCCCAGCACAACAAAGTACCATAAGATCTGATAATAATTCGTCGGCATGACAATTTTCAACCACTTGAGGTTGTGGATCGCGGTAGCGAGACACAACGTCAAGTCGTTCAAAATTACACCCTTATAGCTAGCTGTATCTAAATCTTGGACATCAGTGTCACATTTAGGCCTGATATTTTTTGTTTTTTTACAAGTTTTTGCAAAATTCATATCTCGGGTTGTTCCATTGAAAAATATAATTAATGAAATACAATGTGCAGTTATTTTTCTACCAGTGGTATCAGAGGTATTCCAAGCCATCGTGAAATTTCGAGTATACTCTTCCACTTCGTCTTGGCGATCACACTACCGATTAAGACACATGCAACTACAAATATGCTCTGCGCTTAAAATGTGTGACGGACGATTACAAGAATGTAATGTTATTTTAGATTAGGCGCTAAAAAATTAATGTTTGTGTGAAATATGTGACACACAATTACAAAAAATGATAAATTATCACGGGCACAATATGCATACCCGGTACTAGATTTACTAATCTATGGATATCTCTGTATTATGTGTTTTATATATGAATCATGCTTGAAAAAATAATGTATGAATTGATTATTACATGCGCATTATTTAAATATAATAAAACATCTTTAAAAAATTGCGTCTTTTATTATATCAATTTATTTGCATACAAGCACCTATCATTTGTAGACCTACCGACGACACATCCTGAATTATAACCCTCATGTCAATTATACAAGTTACCGTTGTTTGCTCTTCTTCGAAAGCGAAAACCCTCTCCAAAACGGAACCTGTCCAAGCCGGAATAAAAGTTTGTCCCCAAGGCATTCCGGTATGGACAGGTTTTACTGTATAAACATGTTATTATGACTATAAAATATAACGTACTCTTCAGCATTTCAAATAAAGATCCAAATATTATGGGCAGTAACTGAATACAGTTTCTGAATACATGTATATTAAAATAGAGGATTTTAGGATAACATTTTTATCCAAAAATAGTTATTACTTTTTGTTTGCAATTAACCCATACCCAAGAGTAATTTCAGGTTATTTAGCAATATTTCTTATGGATCAATTTGACAATGACAATGTATATTTTGAAGTATGCTAACTTAAATTTGTGTTTCAGTTAAATATTTTACCTGTGCGCAACCAGCAAAAAAAACCCATTTGTATAACTTGTGTACAACGTCGGCCAAACGGCTTCGATTTTGGTCCACTATTGTTGAACTTTGTTCGAAGTATTATTTTTTTGTTCATCGGGCTGCAGTGAATATACATTATTTTTTTTCGGAAATGCTCTTACTTGGGATTGGAAAACGCTTAGCTGTTTACTTCTACTATTTTATTAGAGGTTTGTTCAAAAGAATGTGTCATTCAAAAATCTGGTGAATATGCAGTTCTAAAAAAATGTGTTATTTATGTGTTCCCTTGAGGATTTTTTCTACGAATAATAAAATACACAACATAGGTCTACATGTGCTCCAAAATTTGATATAAAAAATATCGTTGTTATAGTCAGCATGGTTGACTATAAATCATTAGCCATGCTGAAATATTTATATTGTGCGCGACCCGGCCAATGTAAAATAACAGTAGATTCGTAGATCCGAATCTACTGTTCTAACAATAGACTGACGTCGCCTTTTTTTTTAGCTACATGTACAGGTCCATGCATGTCCGGACCTGGAACATTTGAGCTCTATCGGGGTAATTTGATCCAGAAACAGAGCCGAAGGACAAAATAAGACTTGTAGGGCTCAAATTTTACAAGAAGGGCATTTGGCTAACACCCTGCCAGACAAGCATCTTCTTTGTTAGGGATTCATTAATTTATAATGCTACTGTGTACTGTTTTGAACTACCATACAATCGCAAAATATGCTTATATGAAGTGAATTTCTATCAGAATTATAAGGTACTTAAAATATGTGTTTTTAAACAATTATGCTGAATTATTATAATTAGACAGATTCAGGGTAGTAAAGATTACTTTGAAGGAATTTTAGTGGAGTGATAAATATGGACCAAGACATCAAAAGCGACATTTAAGGTGAACTGATTGAAAAATTATAGAACTTTTAACAATTTCTTCATTAATTAATTTTTGCTAATTAAAAAAGCTTGGAATAATCAATATCAACTTGGTTGAATTACACAGTGTGGGAACATGGGTGCAGTACAATAAAAACTTTCTAAGTTGATTATTTGCAAAGTTACGGCATTTTCAAATTGTTCTTGATTAATTATACAAATTAGACATTATGCTAATTTGCACATCAGATTAATACAATGAATCTGCTGCTCAGAAGGAACTCAGGAGGAGTCATATAAGGCTAAAATACATTGGGGAATTTATCATGAACATACACGAACTCGACGGGATGGGATACATGGTTGTAGGCTTGAAAGAATGTGTAACAAATTGATGTGATAGCGCTTAAAAAATATTTACTGTTAAATTATGCTAATGAGACAACTCTTGGCATTCAAAATAACATTCAAAGCATTCATTTTTTTTAATTTATTATGCAAATTATGCATTTTAATTTTATTTCAAGTAACAATCATTTATATTATCGAAATATTCAGTGCTTATTATGCAAATGCCACTAATTAACATGACCTCAATTTTCAATGTCATACCTTGTATATGGCCATATGATTTTAACAAATTAACCATTTTGTATATACATGTCCATATATTTCTCTCATTTCTATGACAAATAAATTTGTGATGAGTTTCCTTTATGTCAATAAAATTTCTGTCTGTCTGTCTGTCTGTCCGGTGAGATTGATGCAAGAAACCTGCTGAACAGATTTTTCTCAGCAGGAGCCATAAAAAGTTAAAGGAACTCTTTGGGATGATAAATTTCAATTTTGTCAATTTTAAAAATGTACTTTATATGAAGCTATATAGCCTACTGGATACTGATCCTGAATAAAATACAAAAACATAAAAAAAGCATTTCAAAACACTGAAAACGACTAAACTATTTCCAAGACGTATATTGTCATGTAAACAAAACTGCTCCCAATACCCACCATCTGAGACGGCATGATCAAAGTAACCACCTGGTTGCATCAATATCTGCCGCCCTTAATTGGTCTGGGAACGCGGTGATAGGTGGTGGGGGTCCACCACTGATGGTCTGCTCAACGCTGGGCCGACGGCATCAACTTGTGGCCCAATGCTGTGTTAGCATTCTACCATCCTCTATGTCAATACACTGTTTGTTTGGCTTATTCCTGAATTCTTATAAATGTTGATAAAAAACTATTTGAATTCTGAAAAAAATAAAACTATTATCTGTGGGATACACTACTTCATTACACAATTAAAAACGAAAATTGATGTCATCATACAGAGTCGCTTATTGGGAAGTTCATCATAAATTTCAACGAACTTAGCAACATGGAATACATGGTTGTAGGCCCAATAAACTTTTCAAGTGAATGTGTATCAAAGGAAGTGAGCTATTTAATAGATTAGCAATTTTTTTTTAATTTCACTAAAAATTATGAAAATTTATGATAATTAGAAACTTCTGGAGTATTCTTGCACCGACATAATAGAATTCTACGGTTGGGAAACATGGGTGTAGGCACAAAAATAACTTTCGAAGCTAATTATTTTAAAATTCATAGAATTTTCAAGTTTCTCCTAAATTATGAAAATTATGCTCACTATGCTAATTCGCTTATGATGAAAATGCTAACAGACGCTTCTAAAGTAATCAAAAATAGTTTTACAGAATCCAAGCGGTGAGAAATATTGCTCCAGACAACAAAATCAATATTTGAAGTGAACTATTCTGATCAATTATCGATTTTTTAGCAATTTCATGATTAATAGTGCAAATTTGGAGTAGTCAATATCGACTTTATCGAATTCTACGGGGTGGAAAACATGGGTGTAGACACAAAAATAACTTTCTGAGCTAATTACTTCAAAAGTGGGGCGGGGACCCTGGTGCAGTGGTTAAACTGCCTGCTTGAATAGTCGGAGATCGCCGGCTCGAACCCCACTCTGGCCTTCAAGCTTCAAAGAAACAAAATGTTTCTTCCCCGCTCACTTGTCATGATTCAATTTTGTGGGGAACTCCGTGGCCGAGAGGTACCGTGTTCTGCCTCAGACCGCTAGGGCACGAATTTCGATTTATGTTTAGAGAGGGCAGCGTCATCTCATTCATCTCACCATCCTCGAGAAGTTCCCTGGACCAGCTTTTAGCCTATAATTATGTACACAAAGGTGGCATTTTACTTCAAAACTACAATGAAATTTTAAAGTTTCTCATAATTAATTATGCAAACTAGGTAAATTGTCCAAATTAGCATATGATCAAAAGGTTGCTAGGTGGTTGGTGATCAGAATTTGTTCACCCAGCCCCCCTGAGACAAAAACATTAAAAAAATACCTCAGTGAAAAAAAAATCCAGGTTGAACAACCGCTTTTAGTGCACTATTCGAGTTGTAAGGAAGAACCATCTTGGATATGCAAATTAGCCGATTTTCGAACTCAAGTGGGGTAATCTATCAGAAAGTGTTCAGAAAAAAAATCGCGAATATTGGATAAATATTGGTGACTGTAGAGCGTTCATGTCGTTGAATTGTTGAACAATAATAATAACTAGAGGGCGACTGTGACATTACAACTAAGAGTAAGTTGGATTTAATTTGTATGCGTTTGTTATGTACAAAAAGCATCTCATTCCCCAGATCGTGACATCATTTATCAACGTTTAAAAAACGTACATTTGCCAAACCCCCCCCCCCCCCCCCCACTCACCGTTTTAATACTTGTAAACCCGGCCTCAATAAATCACTAAATCACTAAAACACTAAATCAATCAATTAATCAATCAATCAATCAACCAATCAATCATTCACATTCACTCACATTCACTCACATTCACTCACTCACTCACATTCACTCACATTCACTCACTCACTCACATTCACTCACATTCACTCACATTCACTCACTCACTCACTCACATTCACTCACATTCACTCATATTTACTCACATTCACTCACACTAACCCACATCCTCTCACATTCACTCACTCACATCCACTCACATTCACTCACATTCACTCACCCACTCACATTCACTCACATTCACTCACTAACTCACTCACTCACTCATTCACATTCACTCACATTTACTCACATTCACTCACACTCACTCACTCACATTCACCACATTCACTCACATTCACTCACATTCACTCGCATTAAGTCACATTCACTCACATTCACTCACATTCACTCACATTCACTCACTCACTCATTCACATTCACTCACATTTACTCACATTCACTCACACTCACTCATATTCACTCACACTCACTCACACCCACTCACATTCACTCACATTCACTCACATTCACTCACATTCACTCACACTCACTCACGTTCACTCACTTTCACTCACATTCACTCACACTCACATTCACTCACGTTCATTCACTTTCACTCACATTCACTCATTCACTCACATTCATTCACATTCACTCACATTCACTCACGTTCACTCACTCACTTTCACTCACATCCACTCACTCACATTCACTCACTCACATTCACTCACATTCACTCACTTTCACTCACATTCACTCACTCACATTCACTCACTCACATTCACTCACATTCACTCACTTTCACTCACATTCACTCACTCACATTCACTCACTCACATTCACTCACATTCACTCACATCCTCACTCGTTCATTCACCCCTCAAACATACATGTGTTTAATTACGGTATATCCCTCATAATTATTTACATTATGAAATTTACATTATATCATCCCGAACTTTACTACTTTGTGGACTTGATAAAAACATCTAGGATAATTATATAAATTGAAGCAATTATCACATATAATGCTATATCTATCAAAACGATATATTAATTAAATGAAATTGTGAGCACAATGCACATCAATTAATTGGGGACACCCGAGAGTTTAATACTTAATTATTCTCGCAAGATCTGCTATATTTAGCAGCTTATAAATTATAAAAAAAGATCAACAATCGCAATATTGTATTAAAATAGGACAAATCAATGCTGTTATACACACTCGGAGAGTGCTGTCACATCCAGTATACTCTAGTAACACTATGCTCTATACTATAGTCAGTACTAAAGGAGGGGTTGGGGTGTAGTGTACTGATAGAAGTGAGTACCACTACACGCAAGACCCCACCCCCTCCGGCCCAGATTAAATATTGCTCCATTTCTGCCACGCGGACCAGACAGAGATCAAACGAGCCGCCGCCGGGACTCCGCCTTTCAGCCTCAACATCAAACGCGCCGACTGTTTACTTTCCCGCCCAAGGAGTTGGATTTCAAAGAGGCAGTGTATTTACCGTGGTCTAGAGGTCGCCTGGCGTATCAACAGAGGGGGTCCACCCGCTCAGCTCTGCTCACTGGGGCCCTTGTCCGCGGAGGGCCCCAGCCTACACAGTCTGTCTTTCATTACAAACCCTTTAATCACAGCGCGTCACGCACTGGGAATTCAATTTTATCTAGAGCAAATCACGAAAATCGCGATTTGTGAGTCTCTGTGGATAAATAAAATACAGTTTTAGTAAATAAACTTCATATATGTACTTTAATGATGAATTTAATTAAGTGGACATATGTCATTCACATCGAAGTGTCTGATGATAAAATACACGTTTTAAGCATCGGATAAATTATTAAAACCTAAAAAGTATACACTTTGACTGAAGTATCTATATCATCAGAAGCGACGGATGCAAGAATCTACAACTACAATCATCTACTATTCCACAGATTTTCTGCCTGTTTTCTGTGGCGCCTGTGGGACAGAGAGGGTCATGTAGCGTGAATTAAGTCGTAATTTAATCTACACTTGCCGCGCTGTGCTGTCTTCACTGGGCCGGGATCTGAGAGCTGACAATCTCACCGACCTGCATTGTATCACACCAGTACTTAATAAAAACACCCTCACATCTCCACCGCCTCTCACAAAATCAGCTGGTTTTTGTTATTATTTTAACCCTTACAGCGCTGAAATATTTGTGTGTAAACTATGGAGACCAAGGTTGTTTCTTTCCATTTGAAATCATCATAAATGTCCTAGTTAGGTCTTTCTGCGTCATTTAAATACATATGTTATGGGTATACGGCCATTATACAATTTTCAATCCTCTTAGTGCGGGGGCTTATTTTAGACGTCAGAATCTGACGTCAGATGCTGACGTCTAAAGATGGTTCCCACCCTGAAAGGGTTCAAATACAGTCGGTCTCTGATGGTGTTCATTCATTTTATTCGCTCACGCACCTTACAAATGGAAGAAAAAAAACAGTTTGTAAAATAATCATTTGAAAACTAGGGCCTATGATGTTTAAATAGTGATTTTGTGTGAATTTGTGGACTACATCGTGCTTTTTTATCTATTTAAGTATTATGCTCCATTGTTCGAACGTTATAATTTGTGTATGTCCTCCCAAAACAAATGATGTTTCAATGAATAGGCCTGATGTTGACCCAATTTTTGTTTTTTGGTCAACGTTTATAACAATTGACCCATCAATCTAGGCTTACCAACGTGCATGGTTAAAAACTGTTTAGCCTATTCCTATTCCCGAGTAGAAATAGCCTATCCTAGTATTGAGTACAAGATGCATTGCCACAATGTTGGTTCACCGTCTGTGACGCTTATTCAGCATTGATCCAACACTGAGGCAATGTTTCACGTTTTCTAGGGAAGTGGTTCAATACCGGACCCCCCCCCCCCCTTATTTCTCGTGAATCAGACAGTCCTAGCAAATACCCCAAGGCTGGACTAGCGTCTGAGACGTTGGCCAAGCATTGGACCAAGGTTATCTGTTATCTGGGATCATATCTAGGCCACCATTTCATTCTCATTGATGTCAATTTACGTGCTGAACATATTTATATAATTTCTAATGAACTTTCTTACTGAATTGCGTGACTCTTTAACCCGCACGGCATATGCTATAAAAGGCAATTTATTTCCTGAAATGATCAAAGAAAGAAACCGATAATCAAGCGGGTACTCATAGATGCTAATGACCCTTTAATACCAGTGTCTGTTTATAATTTGAGACACCCTTTCACTTCCTCACACGTCATAAATTCATCAGAAATCAATTATAGTGAGCCTGCCCTTTCCACGAGTGGCAAATTGATAAGAAAATCATTCGATCCTCTCATCCCTAAAATCGCTCTGCACAATTTATCATACTCGTCGCAACTGGGATATTTTTTATACGGAAATGACACTTGAACCTTTAGTTCCCCTGTTGATATTTGTAATTATTGAGAGCATGAACCTAACCCTTTCACCGCGGGTGGCGCCAAAAAACGACCACCTGGCGGACCGCGGATGTCGCCAAAAGTAATTACTGTTTTTAATTATAAATAATAATTAATTCAGCGCTCAGGCATTTTATGACGTTATAATTCAGCGGTGAAAGGATTAATCAATTTCTATAATATCCTGGGCGGGGGCCCTAGGGTAGTGGTTAGCACCGCTGCCTTTCACGCCAGAGTCCGGGGCTCGGTTCCCGGTCTCGGCGGTTTGAAAGAAACAAAAATGTTTCTTCCCCATCCACGTGTGAAAGTTAGTATTGTGGGGAGCCTCCGTGACCGAGAGGTAGCGTGCTCGGCCTCAGACCGCCAGGGCTCGAATTTCGAATCCTGTGTCTGGAGGACAGTGTCATCTCAATCATCTCACCACCCTCAGGAGGTTCTCCTGGCCCAGTTTAGCCTATATGTGCACAGAGGTGGCCTAAAGCCCGATTCATTTCATTTCATTTCTATAATATCCAACATATTAACCCTTAGATCACCGAGCTATTCAATTTTAATTTTCAGTCACTCGAAGTTGTGTCTCGCTACCGCGACACACAACTCCAAGAGACTGAAAATGTATGTTATTGTGAAATTTAAGTCCCAATATATATCAGTGTTTCAAGATTGAAGGCATATTTGACTGTGAACAGCTCGTTATCAGAGGTTATACAGGTGCTAATAGAACACAGAATGCCTAATGCAGCCGACATCAGTGCTCTAAGGGTTAAACTGAAGCCCCAAGCATACTGATTGTACCAAGGAATATTCCTTGAATTTATTTAGCACTTTAGGGTTGAACGAGTAGGAACAATTAAATTGTGTGAATTAAATTGTTCAGAATAAATAATAATAATACAGTAACATGCATTTAAATAGGCATGACTGGTCGGATAAAATACAATAGCGTCTTTGAAGAAAAGAGGACTCAGAATAAATAATCTAGATTGATTTATTTGTGTATAAGATCATCCAACTTAATAGTTATGCGGAACCATATATACCGAGCAGTGAGATTTAATACCATTCGTTGGATAAATAATGCTCGTGACATTTTATGCCCGACATAAAGTACGAAAATGAGGGCGCTTATTATGAATTGTTCGTATAAATAACCAAAGATGAAAGCTTTGTTTATTTCCGGACAATATACCTGTCTATGCATTCAGATGGCTTCACATTAGGAATGATAAGGTCCGTAAAACAATACACGTGTTTCCGTAAATTAAAGATGGCTGCCAGTAACAGAGAACGTCAGAGAATCATTGCAAAGGTGTTGGTTTAATGTTGGGCCAGCGTCTTGAACGCTGGACCAACATTACAACAACACTTTTGCAATGATTATCAATAAACAGCGTACTTGTTGGCATAGATTGCAGGCACTTCACAACTGATAAAGGGGCTTATTTATGCCAGGGTGTTCAAAGCCAGAAAACTCCCCAGATTCTAAGCCAACCAAGATCTGCCTTTGATGATCAGCAGCACCACAATTCAAACTTGTGTACTTCAGAACCTCTATGCCCCACCCTCCCCAGCTCAGCAGAAGTACACACCGTGTGGCTACTTATAGAAGGGGGTCGGCGACATACACACACATAGGGTTCAATTTATAGCCATACTGCTGTGGTCTGAGCTGGCGGCATCATCAAAGAGAATCAAAAACTGAGGTGTATACTTGTACGTGTGGTGTACAGACCAAGTAACTGGCCCCGTGTTGATAGAGCCGTGCTTCAAACAGGCCGAGTTTGTGACGGTTGGATTCTGCACGAGCTCAGGCGGCCCGATACAACTATTTTTAATTAGGTTTTAGCCCTTCAGTTATCCACAAGACCAAGACAAGTGGTTTAGTCCGTGTACTGTCAAGAATTGGTTACTGGGACTGATATCGACGACAGTTGATCAACGCTAAAATCTTGTTCAGCTATTTTAATTCGTTCATACCAAATTATCAGTCTGATTACGCATCCTCTTTAATTTTTTTTTTTTTTTTTAGTAGGATATTAATACCTTGGTTTAAAATTAAATATTATTATTAAATATTGGGACATTGTTTCGATGTTGTGTGCTTGGGCAAGGCACTTATACCCTCAAATGCTTCACTTGACTCAGGTGAAAATGAGTACCTGTTAGGACAGAGGTGACAATGTGTATGATAAGTTCAATGCGCCGAAATGGCTGCAGGACTGAGGCGTATTCTCATACAAGTTACGATATATCATAGGCTTATGATTGAATCAGAAGCCTACGATATATCGTAGCTTGTACGAGAAAACGGGCCAAGGTACTCCGCAGATGTATGATTCAAACTTGTGTCCTGGCGGTCTGGGAACATAATACGCCCTTTACTGAATATTTATATATTTATATATTTCCTGCATAAACAGGAAATATGATATGCTTTGACATCTCTATGCCTTTGACCATGTTGACCAGTAGGGTTGATGCTGCTGGACCACGGTCGTCGTCGCTGGTCCAGCATTAGCTGTTATTAAAAAAAACATTTTATAGGCAAAGAGAGCCTTCCTGAGGATTGTAAGATTGATTAGTCTGGTGAGAGGACACCGTCTTTTAGACAGGGATGGTTTAAGGTAGAGCACGCTACCCCTCGGTCACACAGGCCTTCTAACATGTAGGGCTATGGTGGCAAATTTATCCTTTATATGTTTATGTAATAGATATATTTAATAATGCACGTGGAAAGGTTTTAATGACCGTTGTACATATCAACTGTGACATATTTGTGATTTTATTTTTTTCATATATTTCTTGATGCGGCGCGGATTGGTTATACTTTTTAGCTGTCATTGTCCCACGAATTGGAACAGTTTGGGTCACTGCATATGTGACCACTAAAGACATATATCTGCTGCAGCGGCATTCGAGCCCGGTACCCCCGGGCTCTGAGTCAACCACGCTACCAATGAGCTATCCTGGCGCCACATATAATGTGCATATATCGACTTTTTCGTCATAGTCATGCAATTTATATTGTAATAAATAAAGAGTCGCAAGTATCAGACGAGAAAAGAAATAATATTTTCATTGATTACTCACCCCCCCCCCCCTCCTATCTGAAAATCAAGTATTACTTATCATCACTAACGCAGCGAGATATCTACATCACTAAACGTCTTGTATGTGATAGCATCTCGTCCAAAAATAGACTATAAATTTGATGACTTAAGAATAATCATCCAAATACTTTTTACAAAATAAATCATTATTCATAATCACCGATTTGAATAACAAAAACGCCTACTTTTGCATACAAAATAAAATCCCAGATAACATTCGTGATATTATTAATATGTCGATATTCTAAATATCACAAGCAAGCCATGCAAATAACATGAAGAATAAATAAACACATTGTTATATAATAACGCTGAACACAAATCAAGAATAGCATTAACAATTTATTATAGCACTAGCAGTTTAGGAATTATGAGAACCATAAATCCTATAAATATTTCACTGGGATGTCGGACTGTTTCAATCCTGCAGCAGTTGACTGAGTTGGCACGCATTCATTTTACATCACAATACAGCTGTCCCTTCGAACTTAAAGCAAGGAATGTGCCCAAATCATGGGGACATTATATACTTTAATTCCAAAGGGCGATATATTAAAGTCACATCACCGTAAAAGCTTATTATTATGTCCATTGAGCAGCTTCGTGTGCCTATTTACAATGTCATTGAAGCGATGACAACATTATGCAACCACAAAACGTAATGCACCGGTTTACACAATGCCATCTTTCCATCAGGAAGGTGTGGCTTCACGAGGCCGCAGGCCAGGCTTGGCCTGCGGCCTCGTGAAGCCACACCTTGCTGAAGGAAAGATGCATAATGAGAGTGTCTCAACAGTCAAGTCACAAGAGACAGCAGATCAGCAAACATGTCTTGTAAAATTTCACATATGATCACATAAGATTTCACCTTGTCCGAAAGAAATATATAAATTTAGTTTTTTCCTAGAAAGACATGCATGCAATCGTACCGTTACCATCGTGATAGAATAAGCCTGACCAAACATCTCGTCTTATGAGACAAATTGTATGAGATAATCACATGCTGCAAGACGGGCCTTAGCGCAGTCAACACATCAGTTCCTTGTGGTGAGCGAATTAATTATATCACAATAAATCAGCGAATCACGAGGCGCCACGTGTACAAAGCGTTATCCAATCAGACACGATACATTGACCCAATTTTGATTTAATGTTGGACCAGCGTTGGTCACGGTGCCCTAACATTAAAACAACATTGGGTCAATGTATTGCATTGTGTTCTTCCTGGGTACACGTGTTCAAGAATATAATAACAATATATATTTATCGGTATACCTGATATTTTTACAGCATTATGGCATATCAGTTTGGCACATTGTGAAATCGGGACCATTCAGTATAATCATGTCTGACTAGCCAATCAGAAATCAGTTCCCAAATACTCGGCCAGATAAAAACAAAACATTACAGGTCTATTTATTGGTCTGCAAGTGAACACGAAACTTGATTCCAAGTTCGGCAATTATTATACTGTATTGACTGTGATTTGTTTTTGCAAGGTCGGGCATATGATATTCTACCCTTTATGTTTTATCATGTTTATAACAAATGTTCTGTGGTATCCAGCAAGCACAAAACATTTGTATAATATTTGTACAACGCCGGCCCAACGTCTTCGACGTTGGTCCAGCATTGTACAAATATTATACAAATGTTTTGTGTTTGCTGGGTAATGGCAGCGATGACTGATCCACTCTTTTAGTGGGTGAGGGGGATATAGTATGCTATAATCAGGGGCCTACTTGGTTCGATCTTCCAATCAATAGCCTCTTTGAACGTTTACGAGTGATTAACAAAATTGTCAGAAGTTGCCTTCCACGTCGATATTTTCCATATCAGAGTCCGACTCGTAGGCTTCCGTTTCTGGTGACATGCCCACTTCCGCTTCCGTGGTGTCTGGGCTGCTGGGAATTCCTGTGTCGTCATGAGACGTGTTAGATCTTTTTATATCATGCGTGCGCACGTGTTTACTGAGGTGATCGCTCCTCATGAATCGTTTTCCACAGTCCGTGCACTGAAACCTCTTCTCTCCTGTGTGGGTCCTCAGGTGGCGCTGTAACTCGTCAGATCGGGTGAAGCTTTTCCCACAGAAAAGCCAGTTACAGACAAACGGTCTCTCGCCGGCGTGCCATCTCAGGTGAGCTTTAAGGTGGGACGTCTTGCCGTACATCTTACCACATCCCGGCACGTGACAGATATGCTGCTTCTTCTTGTTTCCCCCGGATTTACTAGGGTTCACACAGTTAGGGCACCGACAGCGCCTGCAGCGCCGCGCTGTGGCCAGGGTGGGTTTACCAGAGAGTAGTCCTAGTTGTGTGGCTGCCAGTTGTACCTCTGCCGGGGAGGCATGACCCATAAGGACACAGGGGGGTACCGTGTACCCCGGGGATAAAGCTGGGGGTGACGGCTGTGACTGTACTCTCCACCACGGGCCCTCACCATCAGCACAGGCACCAGGGGGCGGGGTGGTCTGCTTACTCGCCCCTTGTAGGGCACTCTCCTGTCTACCCGCCAGGGGGTGCTGGGGTAACCCCTTACTACCAGGTAACCCTGCTACAGGTCGCACCACCTGGTGGACTGACGCAGGTACTGAGAACCCGGGTGTAGCGGGGTCGCTCCCATGCAGTTTATTATGATGTAGTTGCATCTCGTATGAGGCGTGCAGCGCATGTGATAATGACGCAGGGGGAATCCCTGATAATGACGTAGGCGAAATCCCTGATAATGACGTAGGGGAAATCCCTGATAGTGACGTAGGAGGAATCCCCGCCAGTGATAGTCCCTGTGGTGTGGCATGCTGTCTGTTAACTGGCTGTAGTGGCTGTGGTTGATGTGGCTGCATGTGGCTGGCATGATAGCTCATGTGTAAGGGAGTGTTTGCCATACTTAGGTGTCCCATATGCCCCGGGTGGTGGGGTAAAGAGGGCGTTGTCATGGGGACGGGTGAGCGGTAGTCCATGGCATGCGTGAACCGGGGGCAGGGTGCTGGCAGTGCAGACAACATCTCTCCTACTAGAGGTCCTCCCTAAAACATAAAAACAAAAAATATTAAAAAAAAGAACAGAAAAATATTAAACACATGGCCTGCAGGACACAAAAATCCTCGAATAATTACAAATAATGATAAGAGAAAAAGAAAAATCATATCCTGGAAGTAGATGATAACGCCCACTAACAGGCCCTAATTGGTTCTGGGCTGGATATATCCCAGCAAACACAAAACATTTGTATAACATTTGTCGTCCCAACGTCTTCGACGTTGGTCCAACATTGTACAAATGTTATACAAATGTTTTGTGTTTGCTGTGGTATTCCATGCATTGAGCAGTGGCGTATCTAGAGAGGGAAGTGTTTTTTTCAGAAACAAAATTGCCTAACATCGATCTAAATTGCCTAAATCATCCTTTCGATTATAACTCTATGCTCAGCTCGTTGTCAGATTCTATAATAAACGATATATCCGTATATACAGATATAGGGCGGCCTAGGCCTACCACACCTTCAGTATGTTCTCCGACTGCATGTTTTTTCACAAAAGAAGAACATATTTTGCTTAGTAAACACATGTATATCTTCACTGAGCCCTCAGAATCACTGATGTTGAATGCAATTTATATCGTGAACATCAATTTCACCACTTTTAATACACACTGTACATGACGTCACGATATTGCTTCAGTAGACCTACTATACCAGCATGACACTACTCCATGATTTCCTACTAAGATCCACTGTCAATCCGTTTAACTCGAGAATTTTAAAAACAACGTCTGCGACGCTGGCTCAACATTAAAACATCACCGTTTCAACGTGTCGTGTTAGCTGGGCAGGGTGTAGCACGAACGGCCACAAGCACAGATGTCACGAGTTCGACACTGCATATAATCAATCAATCAATCAATTTATTCCATACAATGCAGTACATCGTTTTGGTATACACAGAAAACAATAATATATTAAGAAAAATACATAGCATACATGATATATATATATACACACATATATAGCATGTATCATGTGTATAGGAGTGAGAGGGTTGATTATTAGCCGCCGCGTCTGGAGGGTAGGTGTAAGCGGACAGGATCCGTCACCGGGATCAGAGGGAGGCAGTTAGCGCGCATCTAGAGCATCCCGCATCACCCCCCCCCCCCCCCACGCACCCAATGGAGCAGAGGAGAGAGATGTGGTATCACTTTACACGTACAAATGGCGGTATCCACCAACAGCATCATATACACTCTCCCAAAACAAGCCTGGTTATGGCCATCTCGACCAATCGGAAACCTATACGGTATATCGTAACTTGTACGAGAATTCGCAGCCAGTGTTCTCGAAGAAATTAAGAACTTAATAACTTATGTGGCCTATAAAGTTACGATCGATTTACGACACCGATTCACGACAATAATCACTTAAAAAGTTTTATATAAAGTTTTTATATTCTCGTGAATAGGCCTACGGTCCCAGCATCAAATACACGGTAGATGGAAGCACTCACGCTGACTGGTCCTTACTGTGTTTAAAATGTACAATGCTTTTAAATTTGGGAACAAATCAAAGTATCAATATTTCTTGATTATGCTTAATTCAATCCCATCTCGTCTTTCTTTTCTATTCGACCTGGTTCCTTTCGGCCATCAAACCCTGTCGGTTTCCCAACAAACGCAACACCGTCTGCGACGCCGGTCCCACATTAAATTAAACCTGCCCCTGTATACGCTGTTTGTACCTATCTGTACCCCTTTCCCCCTGGGCCGATGCCTGCCCTATCAGCATCCCCGCATCCCCATGTGGATCGAATAAGTGCGGCTCCTTCCCTGATCCTGATAAGGAGCACGTGTAAGGACACTCTCCCGCCAAAAACAACATGTCCGCTAATTTGACCAGCGGTTTCCAATTAAACCGCCGGTCGAAGACGTGTGATTATCACGGAATAACATCATCTGCGTCAGCCTTCTCCTCTCTCACCCTCTACATCAAATCCACCAAGCAAATTAGACTTGATTGTCCATTGATGGTGAATAGCTGGGTCAACGTCTGTGGGGTTGGGCTAACTAACCCTTTAATTGCTGAATTAAGAACTTTTTATTAATTTAAAATTCTAATTAAACATGTGAAAGACGCAATTTCAGCTTCAAATGCACAATTAACATTTAAGAGCAGTTAAACGGTAAATATATGGCATTAAATGCGTTTATAAGCGCAAATAAACAGTTTACACATCGATAAAAATACATCTTTAATCATGTCAGGCCAAAAAGTGATTGATGTATTCGAATCTAGTCAAAATGAGACTATAAAAAAATGAATTATTTCAATTATTTTTCTATTTTGCAATAACAATTATCTTGGATTTCGTCAAGTTTTTGTCCTGTCATGAGAGAAATTTAACGTAAGATAAATTTTATGATTATTAGTCAATAAAAATCTTATCTTTAATTTTTTTCACTTCCATCGGAAAAGAATGTTTTCAAAAGGAGATATTTAATCGGTCGTAAGTTTATTAGCAAATAAATATCATAATATTTATCCCTTTTTCCACAAAAAAAACATGATTTTTAATTAAAATAAAGCATTATCTTCATTTAGCATTTATAACGAAAATAAGAGAAAATCTTCAATTCATTTAGATTAGTGTGATATCATTAAACACAAAATATTTGTATAACATTTGTACAATGTTGGACCATCGTCGAAGACGTTGGGCCGGCGTTGTACAAATGTTATACAAACGTTTTGTGTTTGCTGGGATGAGCCGTGGGCCCTAGAGGGTTAATTAAATGAGTGAGTGACATAACGGACTCTCAGATCCCTGCGCGATGATCCAGATGGCGGCAAAATGTAGCAGCCTCCGGCGGCGGATCAAACGCCGCGCGTCAAACCGCCGTGTTTACTAAATACAGAAACAGATTGCTGGCCGGGCGTGTGAACATTTCATGACGTAATCCAATCGCCATTAACGTCATTCCGAGATATGTTTATGTTGGACCAGCTTCGAAGACGGTGGACCAACATCAGTCCACCATTGGGTCAACTTCTCTGGTCTATCAGGATTATACTGCTTTTTAATTCTAGCGGGAAGTAAATTAGTATAGTGCCATTCCGCCATGAGGCCCAGCCAGGCCCCCTGGCTCAGCGTATCGTATCTGTTGGAATGCACCCCTAGTTATTTAACAATGCAGAATATGTCGTACCGGCGTTGACACAATGTTGCAAAACATCAGCGGTATAGGCCCAGCATCGAAACAATTTTATAATTGTCGAGGGGCGTGACCACCACCTAATGCTCAGGCTAATCAACTTCAAAAGAGAATAAATATTTAGACTTCAATTTATCAACTGGCCCTCTACAGTGTCTACGCCGCCTTGTGTCTGGTCACCGTTATTATAAAGAAAAATAGTGACTTTTTACAGCCTTCATGTTTACAACTTTCATTATATCGATTTGATTTATTTAGAAAGTAAGAATGACAAAATATTGAATCACAAAATATTATTCATGCTAATCAGTAAATAGAACGTGAACCGTTCTGCTATTCATGCTTTATAATCTCATAAGTTATTATAATGAACAACGCTCACGTTCGCCGATGTGATTAATTTACGGTCCATTCAACTACAACTCGTGGCGCGGTAAGATGAATTGCGTGTGATTAAAACATTAACCCTTTAACCGCCAAATTGTTCAATCTGAATTTTCACCCACATGAAGTTGTGTCTCGCTGACGCGATCCACAACTTCAAGTGAGTGAAAATTATACAGATTTGACAAAATGGAGGTCAACTGTTATCAAATATTGCTGATTTATGTCACATTTTATCTTTAACATGTTTAAAAGGTGGTACTCAATCATGTTAATGTGCTTATAAAAAATGAAAAAACGAATATATGCGACACCGGCGGTTAAAGGGTTAAACTTTCTAATACAATACAAAATGAATTTATCTCACGTCTACTTGCAGTATATATTAACCCTTTACGCGCTATTTCATTCGAATGTTCACTCACTAGAAGTTGTGTCTCGCTGACGCGATTCACAAATTCAAGTGAGTGAAAATTATTCAGATTTGACAAAATGGATGGATGTCTACGATTTTGATATTTTGCTGATTGATTTCACGTTTTATATTGTTTGAAATCTGGTATTTTATTTGCTAATAAATTAAAAAAGAAAAGAATATAATCCTGATCGCCGGTTGAAGGACTAAAACGTCGGTAACGTATGCCTATGTCAACATTGAATTGTTTAAATATATTCCTCTCTCAGAAAACCATGGGGACCGGTGGTCGTGACCCCGTGGTGACCCTAGTGTCTAGAGGTCACACCCTATGGCTCCTCAAACCATGTGTGCCGACAACTCTATAAAGTCAGAGCTGGACGACGACGGGCAAATGCCTGCACAGATGTCCCAGCACACACCAGACGCTAAACGAATGTTGATTTAATGTTGGCCCAGAGTCGGAGACGATGGGCCAACATTAAATCAATATTTGGTCAGAGTCACGTGTTTAATGGGACGTTCCAGCAATGTTTGGTCAGCATTTGCCGCTACTCCTCTATCAATATTTGAATGTACACGTTCCTGTCGCAAGAAAAGTGAAATCTGAGTAAACGACAGTATGCGGCCACCCGTAACCACACGCGATAGTCTATGATTTAATTTCTGCACTTTGAAACAAAACTTTTAGGTTATAATCCACAAAATTTAAATATGTTGAATGATTTTATGGTACATGTTTATATTCCACTGTGATAGTAGCTTTTTCCCAGAGTAATATGATAAAATGTAGCAACCTAATTCCCTTTATATTAGTTGGTACTGCCAGAGAATTTCGGCATACTTTTCATTGACTGCGAGATGTGAATGGGCTGCTACCACAATTCCTATCTGACTGTAAATGAAATTAATCAAGTTCATAAAATATATGACCCCGAACAAATAAAATTAACATGATTAAAGACACCATTTCTCGCAGTGTTTCCACTTATTATTGAAGACTTTAAAATCACTATTATAAGTCGCTCTCGTCAGATTATATTTATGTTTTTTGCGCCAAATTATTGTGGAACAAGGCAGAATGCCTATAAACAGATACAAATCTGGGGAAGCACTAAAAGACGCATGCCAACACACACCACCGCAGTTTAAAAATACTAAATCTCTAGTCTTTTTTTTCCAACTTAGTGACAAATATTCTTAGAAGATACAGATTTTGAAATTATACAGATAATTTAATTAGTCTAGCAATCTATTCGCCGACCTGATTCCTTTCATCTAATACTATCTCCATGTACAATGTAACAGGGGACGAACCGACCTGTACTTTATATTATTGTGTATATTTTAGAAATTATCGTGATATGGAAAGTTACGTATTTCGCCAAAATACAAAAAGTGCATATCGTATATTGATTGCTCAACCAGCTACAACTTCCCTCTTAATTTTATCCCTCGACGTGAAAAACTATTAAAATATCGTCTTCGTTCAATTAGTGGATTTTCTTATCAAGCAATGTCTGAAAACGCTAAGTTATGGTATTTAAATTGTCACCCTGAAAATTCTGAAAACAAACACATTTTTCCAATAACTAGGGGTTTTAGAATGAATATTTCCATGAAACTGATTGACCAATACATGACAATTTTCTTTAATTTATCACCCACTTTAAATCATCTTCATCCACTACAAGTCGAGAATTGTCCGTAAATTCAGGATTGAAAGGGTTAACCCCTAACATGCTTAAAGCGCTGAAATACTTTCGTATAAAGCATAAGGACCAAAATGGTTTATTCAATTTGAAGTTATCATAAATGTCCTAATCAGCTCTTTCCGATTCATTTGATTATGTTATGGGTCTACGGCCATTACAAGGGATCGACTTTCGGAATCTGACGTCTAAAGTAAGGGTTGATGTAATGAGTAATATATTTTAATGAATCTCTTACCTGTAAGTAATGGTAGCGCTGTGGTCCTGAAGGTGCTAGGGCGGTTGCCATGGTAATAATGTAGTATAAAATACGGATCTTCAATTACATGACGATGACGTCATCAACGCAGACAAATCGGGTATGATATCACAACTATATTATGAGTAGTAGTATTACGTCACAGGCATATTATGACGTAACAGTCCAAAATATAACGTTATGATGTCACGTCACAAATCACTTATGTTTCCAGTATGACGTATTAAGCAGAAAGTAATCACGTAGTGCTCATCCGTGAGTGAGTACTGGGTAGTCACGCTGGGTGAAGCTATAGATAGTGTGTCTGCAGTGCTGGTGTACTCTCCAGATACTTATTGTCACAGTCCGTCACTGACACGGGAATCCAGCGGGTCAGGTGTATTATGCGCGCAGATCGTCACTCCAGATCTGATGACAGGGGGACTACTGACTGTCCAGTAGGCAGCGGGCGGGTCAATATAAACGTTTGGCCGCAAACCGTGCAATTCCTTTCAATAAGTGTGAATACAGCCCTGCCCTCCGCCTGTGAAGTACCGCCCGCCAATGGCAGAGGTGTCGGCCGCCCTTGATCCCTGCCGCCAGCCAATCAGAAAGCCGCAGCGGCTACATTAAAGGGAAATGAAATCCTTTCTGTCCATACGCCTGCTATTTAGTGTTTGTTGATCTACATAATGGGGCTGATTATAATCTGTTATTAGAGGGGTAGGCCGGGGGAGGGCAAGTCATCACCCGACGCCCAATTTATATGCACGGCAAATTGGATTTGGCACTTCAAAGCGGACGACTAACAACCGCCAATTACATAGCAACACGTACAGTGCGCCTGGCCCTGCGAGTGCGATGCATTCACCCGATGTCGTTTTAATGCTGGCACGCCGTCGGCGACGGCGTGCCAGCATTAAGACGACATTGGGTGAATGTCTCCCTCGTACCGGCCGGGCGGCGCACCCACCCCGAGGCACCTATACCCCCGGCTACTGAATGCATGGCCTTGTGTTCCCCGCCCAACCTGAAGCCGGTGCTAATTTTCTTGTTAGATAACACCCATTGGGGCTGGGTGGGGATCTCGATATCGCTATGGGATCTGCCTGCAGTGCCACTTTCTGGATGTGGTAACCCACTCTCTTAAAAAAGTTCTTGGAAGTGGGGGCCACTGTGGTGTAGGCCCTATAATATAAAGCACCTTAGGGGGCTACTATAATAGTAAAGAAAGCCTGCGCAAAAAAACTAAAATGATTTATTTTCAAATGTAAAAGCTGGTATGAAAAACGTACTACTCGATCTGTTACAGAAATCCAAACTGCGTCACTAACGTAAAAAAATAACATGCATGGCCCATCACAAAGGTGGTCTATTAGATAAACATCCCGAATGTAAATAGTATAGGCTGTAAGGCTTTGCTAATTAAAAAATATTTATTTTATGAGGTTAGATATCGAACTGATAGATAATAGTTTATGAGTTTAGAATCATCCTCAGATATCGTACGACGTTTTGGCTAGTTTGTGTTTTTTACACGGATATTTCCTGACAATCCTGGTGAAGAGCTCCCGGGGGTAGACAGGCATTCCTGCACACACACTCACAGACCTCCTGGTGGGATGGTTGAGAACCTCTAATCCCCAGGGGCACTTACACTCCCCTAATGAACACCCCTTATGTCCTGGGGTACCGTCCTCAGTCCGCAACTTTCAGCCACGTCGTGACTGGTACAACCAAGAAGGTTATATAATCTCCTTAGTACAACTTTTCCTCAGCACTGTTTTCACTCACCAAGTCTGAATTAGATTTGTTTTACAATATATATATAGACATGTATATATCGCTTGTATTTATGGGTACAAACATTTTTGGAAAATGTACCACTTTAATAAAAATGAAATACTTTTCATTACTGCATTTAAAACATCTGTCTGATTGCTACGTCGTTTAAAACTAGACACTGTTACACATAAATTCGGCTACAGTGTATTGTTTCTTCGGCTTTTGGTGTTTCGGCAGATAATGTTGACTGACAATAATTGATTCCTGTTTTTTGTCAAAGAGGACCTCAGCGTACAGAATGTTGATCGCTCTCCCGGCAGGATGGGAGGGGCGACCTCTCCCTTTCCCTCCTTCTACCCCCTCCCCCCCCGGCCCAAACACAGGAGGAGGGAACGGGAGATGAAAGTGTTGGAGTCAACAATTACCCGGGACGAATTGCAGTGACTCCCCCGCGGGGGGCACAGCGGGGGCCGCTACTGGCTAATTGATTTGCTGGTGGTTCCCATTCTAAACTCGACGAGATGTTTGTCAAATTAGAGACGCATTCGATGAATGAGGGATGAGTAGGGGAAGTGAAAAGGTGAATTGATTAGGAAGCGTCTATGATACCCACCTTATGCGACCAAGGAAAATTAAATAACCATTTGCATGCTACAATCACTCATAACAAAAAGTTCTAGGTAGTTAACGTTCTATTATTTTACGTTGGCGGGTTAAAGCCATTTAAAATAAATTGCAAAAGTTCTTACAATTTCAGAAAAGAAATATAAAAGAAATAAAATTTTGTTTGAATTATTTCAGATATATAGCAGAGAATTATAGGTCTATGGATATAGTGAAAAAATGACAAAAATTAAATAAAAACAAATAAAGTAGATTTTAATTGTTAGCGGATTGTGGGGCACTTGAAATAATAATCACTATTGTATTGATTAATGTTCTTGGTTTATTGATTAATCACACTTCGCAAAATCTACTAAAATTATAGCTGACAAATAGGATCAGCTAACAGGTGCGCCAGCTGACATTATAGCGGTGTGATGTAGGCCGACAAGTGTAACTATATTTAAGATATAAATATTTTTAGTAAATAATATGAATATTTTCCATCTATTTTATATAGTGAATAATAGAAGAATAATTTGTATCCTCTAAGACCGGTCCAAGGTGTGAGCAAGGGGGTTATATAGCCTCCTTGGCGTGAGCAAAGATATACTAGGTGCATGGAGTTAGAATCTCCATGCTATCATGGCTATATGTGTGAGCAAGAAAGTTATATAGACCTTTTGTTGGGTAGTTTTAGTCGATCCCCAAACTCAAAATGTTCTCAATGACAGCTTATAGCACTCAAACGGTCACAATTATTAAGTTATCTATTCTAATAATAATAATAATAATAATAATAATAATAATAATAATAATAATAATAATAATAATAATAATAATAATAATAATAATAATAATAATAATAATAATAATAATAATAATAATAATAATAATATTTACTGAGGGTACAGATAAAAACATACATGTATACATACAAATTGTTTATCAAAATAGGTATTTTCATATATATCTATCAAACTATAGAGTTAATCTTTATTAACTCTATTATCAAACCCACTGAGCGAAGTTTATCTGCCGTGGGGCCCTCATATACCAGCGAAAACATGTATATGTATACTCACGCATAATGAAGTATGCATAAATATATACAATGTTATTTAACAAAAAATACAAATTTCTACTTTATTTACACAAATGATTGTTACTATACCTACAAATCATACAGGCCTACGGTATTTTTACAGCAATAAAATATTATTTAAAAATATTAAAATCTTAACAGTTTTCAGAAAAATCATGATAATTAAATGGGAGAAACATTTAATAGATAGATTCCACTTAAAGAAGCAACATAGTTTTGAAACATCGAACATGGATGTACATGTATACTAATAAGTAGAAGAAACTGCGTCAAGTACATGATTGATACTAGAGTCGAAGGTAACATTATACTTTTTTTAATCTTCTCCGAAACTGGAAACTGCCATTGTTAAAGCAGCCCCTTGGGATGACATCAATTTCCGTTTTTAGTTATGTACTGAAGTAGTGTATCCCACGGATCATGTTTTTATTTTTTTCAGAATTTTCATATTTTTACAAATATTTTTAATCAACATTTCTATGAAACCAGAAGTAGCCCAAACAAACTATTTGTATACCTGAAGGACGATTGAATGTTTTCACAGCATTGGGCCACATGCTGATGGCATTGGCCCAGCGTTGGGTAGACAATCAGTGCTGCAGGTGTGTCCTGACTATGAGACACCAATTAGCGGCGACTGGTTTGATCTTACCGTCTGATACGTGGGAATATGTGATCTAAAGTGCTGAATATTGCTGACTTGTTTTGTTTACATGGCAATATACGACCTGGAAATACAACTATTTCACTCTTTTTCAGTGCTTTAAAATTGTTTTTTGACTTTTTCGTATTTCCAGTTAAGATCAGTAGGCTATATAACTTCATATAAATTAAATTTTCAAAAATTGACAACATTGAAAATGTCTCATCCCAAGGGGTCCCTTTAATTTTTTTAGCAACACAGTATTTATCAAAATGAAAAACTATTGTAATCTTGATTGCATATACCTCTGAAACTACATTCTGGGCATACATGAAATATATTCAATAGCAGTGAAATTTTTTTTACAAAATTAACAAAAATCACTAAATTAGTGATTTTTGGTAACTTGGTAATTTGTTTTAAATATGGATGTGATTACAATGTAGGTTAGTTGTTTTGACTATTATTTCAATTAATTTTATTTGATTATGTGATTACTATTATTAGAAATTCCAGTTTATATTTGAAGAACTGCTATTAGATGCATAATTCAGGTATCAAAACAGTAATTTCAACCAGTAAAATTATTTAAAAATGTAATTAAAATGTTATATGCGCATCATGTTTAAAAATAAGTTTGTACTTTTTTTCACTCTCACAACCGGTCGCATTATATATTTGAAAGTAGCTGGACCTAACTAAATTTCAGAAACTTGGAAACATTTAAGTTGTGCCTCTAACTTCAAATGGGTGAAATACATTTAATTCTTAAATTTGAGAATTAAAATCAGTCACCGCTGCATGATTGTGCAGACGCGATGGCGCTTAAAAATTCATCCGTATAAGTTAAGTTTTAGGAAACATCTACATGCACATGTGAAGAGGTGTTGTTTTTGTTTTATCCAGTTATCAAAACACTTTTAATTCAAACTGTAAACGTATCCAGGAATTCAAGTGGATACATAATAAAAACAATGACCAACACAGTCATTAGCTTTTCTCTTTGATCTGTTGACTCAACACGGGACGTTAAACAAACGCTGGTTCATTGTTGGGCCACCGTCATAGACAGTGCCCCAACATTGAGCCAACGTTGGCTCAATGTCTGGTGTTGACTGGGCTGGCGGCGGGGAGGTCAAGCCGGATGGGAATTACGCGTGACCCCGGTCCGCGAAGTGTCAACATTCTCAGCGCTAGAAGTGTGATTTTCAAACAAATAATTTGTTATTCACAAATTATTATTGTTATTTTAGTCCTAATATTTGACTTCATGTTTATGCCGAGAACTGGTTTAGTATTATGGTTATATCAATGACTCTTTCTGTGAATTTTTTTTTATATTAGGGTGTTGCATAGACAACATTATTATAATATGGATATAATTATAATGATATAATTTTGTATCTATAAATGTAGGTCTACATTTGAATATGATAAATTATACATAATCAATTCAAACGCACTTTAGTACAACAACTTTTTTGTATAACAATGTTTTATTTTAACACTTGTTTTACTAATATACTACATATATTTACTAAGTATAACTATATATAGATGTGCATAGAGCGTTTAAACACGTTACAATTAATCAGTAAATAATATATTGCGGTAGATCTAATTTGAATATAACTAAGTTTAATATAAGTATAAACATATTTTTTATCTTAGATACACGCTTTTATATTTTGGTGTATTTATTAGAAGGAAGTCACGTCAATATATTATTTATAGAATAGAAAATATTTTTTTAACAAACTGAAATCCCTGCTGAAATATAAATATACTTGATTCGGCCGAATCAAGTATATCTATGTTTCAGTTCGTGCAAGGAGATTTTGTAAACTGAAATATTACAAATATACTTGATTCAGTTTAATACCTGTGGTACTTATGGGGTTAATTTAATTACCTACCCTTTGATCGCTCTATTAGTTTCCGGCCAGGAAGCGTAGTTCCCCAGCAAACTGTTTCAGAGCAAACAACTTTAAACCCTTTCAGGCTCACAACTGCTAACACTGTGATTTTCGTATGGATTTTTTACAATATATACTACATATTAAATTGTCAATCTATTACATTTGTTTATGTAAAAATAAGCCATACGTTCCACATCTCTCAGTTACATTTTTGTTTAGATTATACTTAATACTTAATACTTAATATGGCATGGCAGGCGAGAATAAACCAAATGGCTCAATTCAAATTTTAATCAATAAGGAAACTGTCAATCTTGATTTGAGTAAGACTGCATTGCAGCAACGATAAATGTCATATATACTCAATCGTGTTTTTTTTTAATATTATGCGATTTGAAATAAATATAATTTCGAATTTGAAAGGTTTATGAAGTAGTTTAGCCGTCTTCGACGTCGGCCCAACACTAAAATCTTTGAAGGTAAACTAATAAAGGCGTGCAAGTTTTTGGTTAAATTAATATGACAGTCCGTCATGGACTCCGTCATGGACAGTCATGGACCGTTTGTTTCTGCGTTCTTTGATATTTTTAATTTTTCCTTGTGATAGATAGGCCTACACTCAACAAACACAAGACGTTAAAGCGATGTTGTTTTAATTATGGGCCAGTTTCGGGGACGCTGGTTCAATATTCAACCACAACTGGTTACGTGCTAGTGTTTGCTGCGAAGTGACCATGGAACACAGCAAACACAAGATGCTGAATCAATGCTGGTTTAATGTTGGCCCACCGTCTGCGACACTGGACCAACTTTAAACTAGCATTCGTTCAACGTTTTTCGTTTGATGCGGAAGGTCAAAGACATTATTTTTGGAAAATAACAATTGGCAGAGCTTGAAAATTCCAAAGATCACCGGTGAGATACCAAGCGAACACAAACATTTGTATAACATGTATACAACACCGGCCCAATTGGTCCAGTGTTGTAGAAATGGTATAAAAATGTTTTGGTAAATACCAGAGGTAATTATGTCAGACGTAAAAATAAAAATTGTAATAATAGGCTTTAAAAGAAGTTGAAGGAAAATACAGAAGCATTAATCACAAAATAAAATACGTTGATAAAATTTATTGAACCAAAAATAACCCGTCACAATAAGAAGCTTTTAGCTTTCAAGCCTTACTAGCAGGAATAAAACCGACAGAAATCAAATCCCAAACAGGCCCTATTTATGTAAGGCAGGAATTAAACCACAAGCAGGCGCTATTGATGCAAGTCGGAATCAAGAGTATCACCCATCCCCAAGAAATGATATAAGAAAATCATAGAACCTCAAACAGACCGTAGCGATACAAAACAAGCATCCAACTTCAAACAGGCCATAGCAATGTTACGCAAGTAGCCAACCTGAAAAGGGCCTTTTGCAAGTACGGAACACACCCAACATCCCTATACTGATGTAATTCAAGCAGGCAGAACTGGCAAAAGAAAATCAGGTACACGTATGATATTCTGCCCGATACTTTTTCAGTTAATTAGTCGAGAGTAGAATAAGCCTACAGCATTTGGTCCAGCCTTAAGCAGGCCCTGATGTAAAGAAGCAGACATTAAAACTCAAACAGACACTGTGGATGTAACGAAAGCATCATACCTCGAGCATGCATTGTAAGAAGGCAGGTATCAAACACCTCATACTCATGACTGCCATGAAAACTCGAGCTAACACTGTTGCTGGAATGCATACACCAAAACCTCAAGTAGACACTGTTGGTGTAAGGCAGACACCAAAACCTCAAGCTAAGACTGTTGATGGAAGGTAGACACCAAAACCTCACGCTAACACTGTTGATGGAAGGCAGACACCAAAACCTCAAGCAGATACTGTTGATGGATGGCATACGCCAAAACCTCAAGTAGACACTGTTGAAGGAAGATAAACAATAAAACCTCAAGCTAACACTGTTGATGGAAGGTAGACACCAAAACCTCAAGTAGACACTGTTGAAGGAAGATAAACAATAAAACCTCAAGCTAACACTGTTGATGGAAGGCAGACACCAAAACCTCAAGTAGACACTGTTGATGGAAGGCAGACATCAAAACCTAAAGCTAACACTGTTGATGGATGGCATACGCCAAAACCTCAAGTAGACACTGTTGAAGGAAGATAAACAATAAAACCTCAAGCTAACACTGTTGATGGAAGGCAGACTCCAAGACCTCAAGCTAACACTGTTGATGGATGGCATACGCCAAAACCTCAAGTAGACACTGTTGAAGGAAGATAAACAACAAAACATCAAGCTAACACTGTTGATGGAAGGTAGACACCAAAACTTCAAGTAGACACTGTTGATGGAAGGCAGACACCAAAACCTCAAGCTAACACTGTTGATGGATGGCATACGCCAAAACCTCAAGTAGACACTGTTGATGAAAGGCATACACCAAAACCTCGAGCTAACACTGTTGATGGTAGGTAGACACCAAAACCTCAAGCTGACACAGTTGATGAAAGGTAGACACCAAAACCCAAAGCTAACACTGTTGATGGAAGGTAGACACTAAAACCTCAAGTAGACACTGTTGATGGGAGGCATAGGCCAAAACCTCAAGCTAACACTGTTGATGGAAGATAGACACCAAAACCTCGAGCTAGCACTGTTGATGGTAGGTAGACACCAAAACCTCAAGCTAACACTGTTGATGTAAGGCATATGCAGCTAACCTCAAGTAGGCGCTGTTGACGAAATGCAGGCATCCGACTCAAACAGGCTCCGAACCTCAAACATCAGGCAAATGAAAAGTAGACACAAAACCCCAAGAAGATAATCTTGGTGTTAGTGTATAATAGCTACATTTCAGCAAGGGTTTTTCTTAGTATTAAACCACAAGCAGGCGCTATTGATGCAAGTCGGAATCAAGAGTATCACCCATCCCCAAGAAATGATATAAGAAAATCATAGAACCTCAAACAGACCGTAGCGATACAAAACAAGCATCCAACTTCAAACAGGCCATAGCGATGTTACGCAAGTAGCCAACCTGAAAAGGGCCTTTTGCAAGTACGGAACACACCCAACATCCCTATACTGATGTAATTCAAGCAGGCAGAACTGACGAAAGAAAATCAGGTACACGTATGATATTCTGCCCGATACTTTTTCAGTTAATTAGTCGAGAGTAGAATAAGCCTACAGCATTTGGTCCAGCCTTAAGCAGGCCCTGATGTAAAGAAGCAGCCATTAAAACTCAAACAGACACTGTGGATGTAACGAAAGCATCATACCTCGAGCATGCATTGTAAGAAGGCAGGTATCAAGCACCTCATACTCATGACTGCCATGAAAACTCAAGCTAACACTGTTGCTGGAATGCATACACCAAAACCTCAAGTAGACACTGTAGGTGTAAGGCAGACACCAAAACCTCAAGCTAACACTGTTGATGGAAGATACACACCAAAACCTCACGCTAACACTGTTGATGGAAGGCAGACACCAAAACCTCAAGCAGATACTGTTGATGGATGGCATACGCCAAAACCTCAAGTAGACACTGTTGAAGGAAGATAAACAATAAAACCTCAAGCTAACACTGTTGATGGAAGGTAGACAACAAAACCTCAAGTAGACACTGTTGAAGGAAGATAAACAGTAAAACCTCAAGCTAACACTGTTGATGGAAGGCAGACACAAAAACCTCAAGTGGACACTGTTGATGGAAGGCAGACATCAAAACCTCAATCTAACACTGTTGATGGATGGCATACGCCAAAACTTCAAGTAGACACTGTTTAAGGAAGATAAACAATAAAACCTCAAGCTAACACTGTTGATGGAAGGCAGACACCAAAACCTCAAGCTAACACTGTTGATGGATGGCATACGCCAAAACCTCAAGTAGAAACTGTTGAAGGAAAATAAACAAAAAAACATCAAGCTAACACTGTTGATGGAAGGTAGACACCAAAACTTCAAGTAGACACTGTTGATGGAAGGCAGACACCAAAACCTCAAGCTAACACTGTTGATGGATGGCATACGCCAAAACCTCAAGTAGACACTGTTGAAGGAAGATAAACAATAAAACCTCAAGCTAACACTGTTGATGGAAGGCAGACACTAAAACCTCAAGCTAACACTGTTGATGGATGGCATACGCCAAAACCTCAAGTAGACACTGTAGAATCCAGGATTAAAATCCCAGATTCTTTATAATATACAACAAGCAACATATACATTATGCTATGAACCAAATGCTTTATGTTGCTGGCTGGGATACATAGGTGAACAGGGCGTACATCTACATGCACGCCCATATATGTATATATATATATATATGTAGTTATATTACATATGTGTATATATGGAAATACCCACCTATGGATCCTATTAATTTACCATTATTATTATACCTATTATTATTACTACATTTATTCTATTATTCAGCTCTATAAAACCTCGCCAGTAGACGGACTAACCAGATGGTTTACATAACACAGGAACCACTATAATCCCTGTGTTTGTCTTGTTTATGGCTTGGCTTAATAAACGTGCTGTAATCAAGCATGCAGGGGCAATCAGTCGTGTCGCCGCCAGACATCAGGATTGCACTTCTGAGCCACTGCTATGTTTACGACCTGTTGTGTGTGCTCACTACAGACGGTCTTACCATTGAACAAGCCTGATAAAGACGGCGCGCATTGTTCAAAGGAAGCGATGAAAGGGTGGCGACGATGACCCTGATGGTCATCGTCACCACCCCCCCTCACGCTAACCTAGGCGGGTAGGTGGGGTTACGCTGGCGATGACACCGACGTTCATCGTCGCCTAACCCCTCCCCCCGCTTGCTGGGCCAGGTGGCGCTGATCATCGGGACGAGCAGCGCCGATACCCTGGCCAATGAAATGAACCCATGTATGCTATGTAAATGTGATGCTATGAGAGTTTGAATAAAAGGAGGCCATGCTGATGACAGGGGCAGATTGGTACGAGATTAAGACCAGAGAGTAACGAGCGTTAAAGTACGAGAGAAGCACTGTCATCAGCCATGCTATATTAAATTTGAATACTTGTTCGAGTTATTACTTTCTGCCAGTACTACGGTACTGGGAATCGGGATCTGATTGAACCAAGTCGGATGCGTTGCTAAGATCAATGGACTGGAATCCCGATCTTACAACTGGCGATCTTGCCTAAAGACCAGGAAGTGTGACAGAATGGTTAACGCGAACGCGGCATTTGCCATGACATTTGAACAATGCCAAAGTTTAACCACACTGGGAGGCCACGCTGAAATAAAGCTGGCCTAGAAAATGGACAGAGCTACCATTGGGCGATGGATGAAGATCCGCGACGGTGAGGTAGCTGGAATAATGATGGACGGCCCACAGAGAGCTGACGGATGGCAGCCAGGAACCACGGGATCCGAGTTCCTGTGCATTCTAGCTATGGGTAAAGCAGGCGGAGGTGACAGAGAGGTGGCAAAGAGGTTCCCGCCGAGGTCCTATCACAGACAGCGCCGCTGGGAAGAGCAGCTGAGGTCCACATCCAGAGCGGAGACAAAGAAGAACGCAGTTCAGGCCGCTGGACCCAAACGCAACAGAGAGCAGAGACGTAGACAAATGCAGACCAGGCCGCCAAACGAACATGCCGCGTGGAGCATATGGATTCGTGAGGACTCTAGTTAGTGGCAGCACTGTCTCTGTGCCAGCTACAGCATCCCCACGACCATCGCTGTACCTGGAAACAGTTCTACGGCAACGTGCCGAGCATTTCATCTGGAAGTGAGAGTGTGTCAGCAGGAACGACAGTCCCGTGCAGCTTACACGAGAAAGACTGGACATGACCAACATTGTTCCCAAGGTATTTAGCAGGGTGCAATGTTAAATACCAAGGTTGCATGACCACCCGCGAATTGCTTTAATTAGCCGTTCAGTGATATTGGTCTATCTTTATTCATTTATTTCATTTATTTTTTAATTACTTTAATTAGTTGTTCTGTGACATTGACGAACCGGGATGTATGTTCACAGCTGGATCACAATGTACAACGTTAACGAATTGATAATTGACAGACAACGTGTAATGGACGGTTATGATATGTCTTTGGGGGGAGACTAGAATGCTTGACACGGTATTATTACATAGATAACGATCTAATGTCGACGCGTAGCCGACGATCATTGTATGTCTTTGGGGGGAGACTTCGATGTAAATGGCTTCTGATGCACAGTATGCCCAGACAAGTAAGTTTGTAGTTTGAATAGCTTTAATTAGCCGTTTACATATTTTAATGACTTTCAGTAGTTGTTCAGCGACATTGTATTTTCATAAAATACAGTGAGTTGTTTTAATTAGCTACTTTATGATATAAAGAGGATACGAAGAGTACCGTATCTTAGTATTATTGTTTGATCGATACAATGAGTTGCTTTAACTAACCGCTCATCGACATTGTGTAGTTTGAATTACTTTAATTAGTCGTTCAGTAATATTACAGCTTTGTAAAATCACATGTTTTAAATCGCTTTCATTAGCTGTTTAGTGGTATTGCATTTTGAGGTTGTACTAAAAAGAGATAAGACGAGTACCGTATTTTAGTACCATGGGTTAATTGATACAATGGATTTTAAGTTGCTTTAACTAGCCGCTCATCGACACTGTTTACTTCGAATTACTTTAATTAGTCGTTCAGTAATATTTTATCTTTGTGAAATCACATGTTTTAAATCGCTTTCATTAGCTGTTTAGTGATATTGCATTTTGAGGTTGTACTAATAAGAGATACGACGAGTACCGTATTTTAGTACCATGGGTTAATTGATACAATGGATTTTAAGTTGCTTTAACTAGCCGCTCATCGACATTGTTTACTTCGAATTACTTTAATTAGTCGTTCAGTAATATTTTATCTTTGTGAAATCACATGTTTTAAATCGCTTTCATTAGCTGTTTAGTGATATTGCATTTTAAGGTTGTACTAAAAAGAGATACGACGAGTACCGTATTTTAGTACCATGGGATAATTGATACAATGGATTTTAAGTTGCTTTAACTAGCCGCTCATCGACATTGTTTACTTCGAATTACTTTAATTGGTTGTTCAGTAATAGTGTATCTACGTAAAATCACATGTTTTAAATTGCTTTAATTAGCTGTTAAGTGATACTGTACGTTGAGGTTATATTTTAAAGAAGATACGACGGGTATCTTATCTTGGTACTAGTTTTGACTGACACATCATCACATTGTCTATTTTGAGTTGCTTTACTTAGCTGTTCAGAGAGATTGTGTGACTAGTGAATATGTAGGACGCCTGTTTTCCCTAGTGTCAGACGGGGTTAACAAGAGTACATGTGAGCACTGGGAGTGCTGGGTGAGTGTGATTTTCTGTGAAATATATATTATAGTCGTGAGAGAAACGCTGGTTCAGGCATGGTGCCTCATACGTGAATGCAACTATCACGAAGGTGCTCATACACCGAGCAGTAAGCGTGCCGGTGATGCGGCTACTGAAATAAGAGTAACAGTACGAGTAGGCTCCCTGTTTGAATAAAGTAGCGCGCCAACTCGTACGACAAGCATGTAAAGAAAATAATCAAAAGATGAGTAATTACCGTTCCGTCTGGAACGACGAGATGTACAATGATGTGAAAGAGGGTGTATTTTATAGATTTATGTCTGTATGACTTTCAACAAACATAACGAACTATAAAATGAGTATTTACCGTTCCCTTCGGAACGACGAGATGTACAATGACACGAAATTGGTTATATTTTATAGAATAATGTCTGTATGATTTTCAACAAACATGTAAAGAACTATAAAAATGAGTATTTACCGTTCCGCCGGAACGATGAGAGGTACGACGATGTGAAAATGTGTCTATTTATAGATTTATGTCTGTATGATTTTCAACAAACATAACGAACTATAAAATGAGTATTTACCGTTCCCTTTGGAACGACGAGATGTACCATGACACGAAATTGGTTATATTTTATAGATTAATGTCTGTATGATTTTCAACAAACATGTAAAGAACTATATAATGAGTATTCACCGTTCCCTTTGGAATGACGAGATGTACAATGATACGAAACTGGGTATATTTTATAGAATAATGTCTGTATGATTTTCAGCAAACATATAAGGAACTATAAAAATGAGTATTTACCGGCACAAAAACTTGCGCCTAACAGAGTTTAAATGTACATTCAATAAAACTCATTTTAGTACTTTTACAAAATGTTTAGAAATGAATGACGATAGAGTGATTTTTCCTGTTCATAGGGAGCTGACGTTTCAATGTATATTCAATAAAACTCATTTTAGTATTGTTACAAAATGTTTACAAATGAATACTGAGGGAGTGATTTTCCAGCTCATAAAGAACTGATGGTAAATGTACATTCAATAAAACTCATTTTAGTACTTTCACAAAATGTTTAGAGATGAATGACGATAGAGTGATTTTTCCTGTTCATAGGGAGCTGACGTTACAATGTATATTTAATAAAACTCATTTTAGTATTGTTACAAAATGTTTACAAATGAATACTGATGGAGTGATTTTCTAGTTCATAAAGAACTGATGGTTACTGCACATTCAATAAAACTCATTTTAGTATTTTTACAAAATGTTTAGACATGAATGACGATAGAGTGATTTTCCCTGTTCATAGGGAGCTGACGTTTTAATGTACATTCAATAAAACTCATTTTAGAATTTTTACAAAATGTTTAGAAATGAATGTTGATAGGATGATCTTCTCAGTTCATAAAGAACTGACGTTCAATGTATATTATTATTGTCATATTTAGTTTCGGTCAGGATAATATCCTGTCTAAAAGAAAGGGAGGAATGTAGAATCCAGGATTAAAATCCCAGATTCTTTATAATATACAACAAGCAACATATACATTATGCTATGAACCAAATGCTTTATGTTGCTGGCTGGGATACATAGGTGAACAGGGCGTACATCTACATGCACGCCCATATATGTATATATATATATATATGTAGTTATATTACATATGTGTATATATGGAAATACCCACCTATGGATCCTATTAATTTACCATTATTATTATACCTATTATTATTACTACATTTATTCTATTATTCAGCTCTATAAAACCTCGCCAGTAGACGGACTAACCAGATGGTTTACATAACACAGGAACCACTATAATCCCTGTGTTTGTCTTGTTTATGGCTTGGCTTAATAAACGTGCTGTAATCAAGCATGCAGGGGCAATCAGTCGTGTCGCCGCCAGACATCAGGATTGCACTTCTGAGCCACTGCTATGTTTACGACCTGTTGTGTGTGCTCACTACAGACGGTCTTACCATTGAACAAGCCTGATAAAGACGGCGCGCATTGTTCAAAGGAAGCGATGAAAGGGTGGCGACGATGACCCTGATGGTCATCGTCACCACCCCCCCTCACGCTAACCTAGGCGGGTAGGTGGGGTTACGCTGGCGATGACACCGACGTTCATCGTCGCCTAACCCCTCCCCCCGCTTGCTGGGCCAGGTGGCGCTGATCATCGGGACGAGCAGCGCCGATACCCTGGCCAATGAAATGAACCCATGTATGCTATGTAAATGTGATGCTATGAGAGTTTGAATAAAAGGAGGCCATGCTGATGACAGGGGCAGATTGGTACGAGATTAAGACCAGAGAGTAACGAGCGTTAAAGTACGAGAGAAGCACTGTCATCAGCCATGCTATATTAAATTTGAATACTTGTTCGAGTTATTACTTTCTGCCAGTACTACGGTACTGGGAATCGGGATCTGATTGAACCAAGTCGGATGCGTTGCTAAGATCAATGGACTGGAATCCCGATCTTACAGACACTGTTGAAGGAAGATAAACAATAAAACATCAAGCTAACACTGTTGATGAAAGATAGACACCAAAACCTCGAGCTAACACTGTTGATGGTAGGTAGACACCAAAACCTCAAGCTAACACTGTTGATGAAAGGCATACACCAAAACCTCGAGCTAACACTGTTGATGGTAGGTAGACACCAAAACCTCAAGCTAACACTGTTGATGAAAGGCATACACCAAAACCTCAAGCTAACACTGTTGATGAAAGGCATACACCAAAACCTCAAGCTAACACTGTTGATGGTAGGTAGACACCAAAACCTCGAGCTAACACTGTTGATGGTAGGTAGACACCAAAACCGCACGCTGACACTGTTGATGAAAGGTAGACACCAAAACCTAAAGCTAACACTGTTGATGGAAGGTAGACACTAAAACTTCAAGTAGACACTGTTGATGGGAGGCATACGCCAAAACCACAAGCTAACACTGTTGATGGAAGATAGACACCAAAACCTCGAGCTAACACTGTTGATGGTAGGTAGACATCAAAACCTCAAGCTAACACTGTTGATGAAAGGTAGACACCAAAACCTCAAGCTAACACTGTTGATGAAAGGTAGACACCAAAACCTCAAGCTAACACTGTTGATGTAAGGCATATGCAGCTAACCTCAAGTAAGCGCTTTTGACGAAAAGCAGGCATCCGACTCAAACAGGCACCGAACCTCAAACATCAGGCAAATGAAAAGATAATCTTGGTGTTAGTGTATAATAGCTACATTTCAGCAAGGGTTTTTTTCAGTATAAAACAAGAGGCCCGAAGTACAATAGCATCCCCCGCCAAAAAATAGGTTTTTAGTTTTTGCGCCCACAGATAAGTAAAAAGTCGACTTGTAGCGGCCATTTTAAATTTCTGTAAAACCTTGACAAAATCAAAAATTCTATATCATGGGGAGTGTGATGATACTATTTGAATAATTTCTGGCATTAAGTTCATGCGCCCACAAAAAATTATGAAGTTAATCGGTGGAGCCCATTTTAAATTTTTGTAGCATATTTAAAAACTCACTTGCACATTCCCATGTTGTGATTTTAAAATTACAAATTTGTTTTAGTTTTTACTCCCACAATAAATGCGTGACGCCTGACGTAATCACGGCGTGACTACCCCCCCCCCCCTTCTCCTATTATAGACGAACGGGGGGGGGGAGATATATACTATACGTAAATCAATATCGATGACATATTTTTACACTATTAAATTGGATCTTGATTTAATAACCACAATTTTTATTACAACTGGATTTTAATGTTCCCTTTATTATGCTGTGAACCAATACACATCTTTTCTGATTGCTTAGAAACGGTAGCCCACAGGTCCACAAAACTCTCACTTGAAATCAATGAAGAAACAAATAAAAAAGGTAAATCACACATCTAAATTAAAAGTGGTTCAGTTCTGAAAGCTATGTCGTTCAAAGGTATTGCTATAAAAAAAATTTATTCAGCACTTCCAAGTTCACATAGTGATGTGTGCCTGCACACTGAACATTCAAGTTGTCATTCCACATTTGAGTTCAGCAATGATTGCCTTTGTGTTTTCTTTTGTTTCCGAATCCAAGTAAAATTTAGTTATTTCCCTTAAGGGGGCCACCATTCAATTATTTAGTGGTGGTGGGGGGGGGGGGGCTGGGGATTTTTAACTGGACAAATGATTTATTTCACCTCCTGTGTGCAATATTTTATTTATTTCACACTATGCGTTGAACAAAATATTTCCTTCACTTTCTTAGGATTTATCCCAAAGTAGGCTTAGTATTGATGTGGGGGTTAAGGAGACGAGCGAAGGAAGGCTGTACAAATTGAAGTGTTATTTAATGATTGCAATTTTTTTTTTGTGGGGGGCATTACCTTTTTATTTACAACATATCCTTGAGAAAATTATTTATTTCATGAAAATTCAGTATCAACATATTTATTTCAAAAAGCACTCCAGCCCCCCCCCCCCCCCCCAGAGATTGAATGTTGGCCCCATAAGACGAAATTAAATAATCTTCCTCATACTCAACTTGCTCAAGGCATTGTATAGCAAAATGACAAAGCATGAAGTAAAGGAGATCTGAACCGCAAGCGATATGCATATATAGCTGAACTCAAGAAATAATTCAGTTAATAAAGATTATCAGCTAGCTATTTGTTTGCTTGTTTATTTATCGACTCTTCAGATTGTCCCAGATAAACCACTTAACCCTATACCTGCCACCCAATCTATGGGCAATGCTGGGCCAGCGTCGTAGACGGTGGCCCAGCATTGCCCATAGATTGGGTAGCGACGCTTGTATGGGTCATCGGACACATTTTGAATTCAATTATTCCCATATAAAATACCACTACACTAGGACGTTTGCTAAAGGTCTCGGCCTATTGCACCCGATTTGCTTTGGTGGAAATTGCAATAGTAAATAAATACCCACAGTAATCACCACGTGCAGACCTCGGTTTCATCAACCGATTTAAATCCAAATTTTGTCCTAAATATCAACATGGAATCAACAATCAACCAAACAGACCACAACCCTTTGAAAACTGAGCTATTCAATTTTATTTGTCAGTGATTTTTTAATTTTAACTTCCAACATATATCATTGTTTCAAGATCGAAGGCATATTTTACTTTTAACAAATGGTTAGCAGTAGTTGTACAGGTGCTAATAGAACACATAATATTCACTTAAATCGACATCAGTGTTCCAAGGGTTAACCCTTTAACCGCCGGTGCCGCATATATTCGGGTTTTCATTTTTTATTAGCACATTAAAGCAGCCCCTTGGGATGACATCAATTTTCGTTTTTAGTTATGTACTGAAGTAGTGTATCCCACGGATCATTTTTTTATTTTTTTCAGAATTTTCATATTTTTACAAATATTTTTAATCAACATTTCTATGAAACCAGAAGTAACCCAAACAAACTATTTGTATACCTGAAGGACGATTGAATGTTTTCACAGCATTGGGCCACATGCTGATGGCATTGGCCCAGCGTTGGGTAGACAATCAGTGCTGCAGGTGTGTCCTGACTATGAGACACCAATTAGCGGCGACTGGTTTGATCTTACCGTCTGATACGTGGGAATATGTGATCTAAAGTGCTGAATATTGCTGACTTGTTTTGTTTACATGGCAATATACGACCTGGAAATTCAACTATTTCACTCTTTTTCAGTGCTTTAAAATTGTTTTCTGACTTTTTCGTATTTCCAGTTAAGATCAGTAGGCTATATAACTTCATATAAATTAAATTTTCAAAATTGACAACATTGAAAATGTCTCATCCCAAGGGGTCCCTTTAAGTACCACCTTTTAAACACGTTAAAGATAAAAAGTGACATCAAACAGCAATATTTGAAAACAGTTGACCTCCATTTTGTCAAATCTGAATAATTTTCACTCACTTGAAGTTGTGGATCGCGTCAGCGATACACAACTTTAAATGGGTGAAAATTCAGATTGAATAATTTGGCGGTCAAAGGGTTAAGCTAGAATTAGCAGTGTCAGTTGGTGAAACCAGGCCCTGGTAGACTTTTCTATTGCGTGATATCATAAATGCATTTATCATTTCTGGTGATATTCTGTTTGATGAGAAGTAAAAATAAGGGAATGGAGGACCAGTTTGAAGAATGATAGAATAAAGCGTAATAAGGTCCTGATACTTTCTTCAGAGCTTTGCATATGTTTATGTCTTGTCTATATAATTGTACGTCTTTCAGCCCATAATATGTATCTTTTCTTAATAAATTTGTGTCTTCACCACATTAGGTATCCTATAGCGACAAATGCAGTAGTTCACGGATTAAGTTAGTCATTGTTTTTTCCGTCTCAAATGGGTTAATTTTATTAATGATTTGTCAAGAGTTAACTGAACAGTCAACACAAATATTATTTGATTACTAACATCAAGAAATTTAGACCCCAGGCCGGTATCGGAAGTGCAAACAACAAATACATAGTTATTATCAGAAATGGATAATACATTTACATATGCATTTCTGCTAGTATGCAACAAGTGGATATACATTTTAGAAATCTTCAGTGTATTATTGAAACGATTTTAATTCTGCATGTGATGCAAAGAATATTTCCATGTGATTTTACCATTTGAACGAACTATCTTGTATATACATGTACATAATTATCTCTCTGTCATTTCCATGACAAATCTAAGTCTGTAATGACTTTTATTTATGTCTGTAAAATATCTGTTTGTCTGTCTGTCTGTTTGTAGACCCGGTGTAACACCCCGGATTATACCCCCCCTCTATATACCCGGGTAGATTTGGGGATCTACCAGAATCTCCCCCGGGGTGGATTCTAGAATATACCCCGGGGTAGATCCTGGAGGCTCACAGGATCTACCCCTCCCTCCCAGGATCTACTCCCCTTTTGGTGATTTGCTGAAGTGTCTTCGGATCCTAGAATCTACCCCTCCCTCCCAGAATATACCCCCCTTTTCAACACATTTATATGTGCGACCCTCCCAGAATCTACCCCCTTTTTAACAAATGTATATGTGCGACCCTCCAAGGATCTACCCCTCCCTCCCAGAATGTACCCCCTTTTCACTCACTCACTCACTCACTCACTCACTCACTCACTCACTCACTCACTCACTCACTCACTCACTCACTCACTCACTCACTCACATTCATTCATTCATTCATTCATTCATTCATTCATTCATTCATTCATTCATTCATTCATTCATTCATTCGTCCCATTTACTGATTTTTGAAGCAATATTAGCCAATCATTCATGACGGTGGACATTGATTCGACATTGGGTAAATGTCTTTTGTTTGTTGGGAAGAGATTTGAGAATCTGAATCCATCTGATAGAGCAGCCAGTTACATCAAAACGGTTGATAATTAGTCATTAGTTGTTACATAGATCACTGGACATAGACAATAGTGAAATCACTATCAGATCGCTGTTGGTGCCCCTCCCCATCAAACACAAAACATTTGTATACCATTTGTACAATGTTGGGCCGACGTTGTATAGATGTCATACAAATGGTTTGTGTTCGGCGGATCGTCCGTAGTGATTACCATTTGAATGTAATTGTTACGAGGAAAGATAGTTTGAGATTTGTTGTCTTTGATTGGGGACCGCCCACTGCGACTTAAATCAAAAGGCTTACTGGACAACCACTGAGTATAATTGCTATTGCGACCATTTACGGCGTCATGTGATCCGAAAGTGACACCCTATAAGTGCTAACACATTCTTTTTTTTTTTTATTTTCTTTATATTATAACATCCATTATCACGTTTTATTGATGTTATTAAAAATGTGTATATGAGAGTAAAAACATCATATTTAATACGTGCTTTGCAGCAAACTACATGATCTAATTGTGACAATTACGTTTTCTTTTTTGTGTGTTGGGAGGAAACATATTTTGGTACTTAATGAGTTAATTATTTGAGCGCCGTAGTCTACTAATTAGTGTTTGTGTAGAACCATCACAGATTCATTTCTCCATGAGTGGAACTTGTTTTTATTGCAATGATGACGGTACAATAAAACATATATAAACAAATTTGAAACAAAGAATTTTTGTAGGCCTATATGTGACCCATCTGCCCGAAATGAGTCGCATGTCGGCTCCATACAAGTTGAGAAAATAGGAAATATGCATGATATAAGCTAATAATAGCGAATTTTTTTTTCTCCAATTTTAATGTTTTATAGCCTAGAATTTTCATTTTAAGGCCCCAATATTAGTCAGAAATGACATATGACATCTGTGATTATCAGATTTTTTGTTAATTTGTTTTCAAAATGGCCGCTGGCGGCCATCTTGGATTTTACCCATTTTTAAAAAAACGCGCTTAGTCAACCAAAGTCCACCCAGCAGATTCTGAAAGTAGACATCCTGGGCTATAAAAATCAATCGTTAAAAACTAAAGATACTAAAATTTCCAGGTTTGGCCGAAAAATCCTGTTTGCCCATAAGGAACTATTTTTTACACAATAAAGAGCTTACAATCAAATTTGTGCCATGACTTAAAAGCCAATATTCTCCATTTTCATTTTTTGAAATATTGACCCATTCGAGTCACTAAAATGATCATAACCCAGCTACAGATCAACAAAATTTCATGTTCTTGGTCTCATATTGAAGCTCCAGCTCTGTGCTATCCAATGATACCATAAACTCCATATTTTATTTTTCCAACATAAGACTCGTTATGTACAGATGGGTCACATATCACCATAACATAATTATACAGACCTGATATCTTTGAAATTATAATAGCAAAACATACATCATGTACAACATACGAATGAATTAGTGCAGAGTAAGCATGGTAAGAGAAATGTGGCCTAATGTGTTTCAAGGAAAAAATATAGGGTATGGCGTAATGTTGTTATGAATCTAGCTCTATACGTGTTAGACCTATCAGCATATTACTATTATATTTCATAGAAATTAAGCAGAACGTTAGGTGATTGATTAATAAACTTAATTAAAATAACATTCCGACAACATTTTTTTTCAATAGAACATAAAATAATCATGTGAGTTTCTATATCAGTGACATTTCATTTTTATTCGACAGGAGTAGGCCTAAGGCCTTCTCTCACAAAATATATACAATTATACATGTAGATCAAGTTTTCTACAGAAAGTCTCAGCAACGTTTGTTTGTTGGGGAGGGGGGCATATAGCACAATGACATTGTTATAGGCTCACCTGTTGTGATTATACATGATGAAGGAAGGGTTGTTGGGATTGATGAAAGAGTATACGTCCAAATGGTTGGGATTGGTGTTGTGACGACGCCTAGTGTTTCACCGGAAACTAATGAAGGTGTTGGTGTTTGAATCGGCGGTTCAAACCTACAATCAATCTGGACAAAACTGGGTGATTTGCTGCTTAAGGTTATATAGTTAGTTCTAGTGATGGTGTACAAGTTTTAAATAGCATGATATTTTTCCTGTTTTATTAAAGTGTCTCCGTGGAATGACATCAATTTTTTAAAATTATTTTGTATGACATAATATATTCCGCAAATCATGATTTCATTTTTTTCAACATTTTCAGATTTTAAAAACATTTTTGTCAACATGAATTGTATTAGAATCCAGGGAAACCTGAACAAACTATTAGTACACACAATGAATAGTTGAATATAAGCACAGCATTGGGCCACATATTGATAGCGTTGGCCCAGCGTTGAACAGATAATCGGTGCTGTAGATTCCCCACTCCCTCAGTCTCGAACACCAATTACCGGCAGCGCCTTGTGATGTAACTTTGATCATGCCGTCTGAGATGGTGGGTATTTGTTGTATAAAGTGTTGTCTACTGTTGGCAATTTTGTTTACATGACAATTTAGGCCTACGACTTAGAAATAAAACTAGTTTAGTCTTAGTCAGTGCTTTAAAAAATATGATGTTTTTGCATTTCTAATTAAGATCAGTAGGTAATATATAAATTAAATTTTCACAAATGACATTTCAACATAAGCCGTCCCTCTAAAAGTATTACATTTTATACATAGCGATCAAACATTGGTATCCGGAGCTCAGAGGCGTGGCAATTACCATCATAATACAATCCAAGTGACAGAGCATACATGGTCCAAATGCACTTCATCGTTTAAGAATCCCGGGATACAGAGTAAGGAATTACATCATCGTGAAAATTTTGATTAAAATCAAAAAAAAATCATCATCCAGTTGATAGACAGTAATATTTTTAATCGTATTTCAGGGTGATTATCTGTTGTGGGAATATCTTGGTTTTGCTAAATTCGTGAAGAAAAGATGAAATTCATAGTATTTTTTATGTAGGTGTATGGGATACATAAACACCCGGTGTGTGTAGGGGGGGGGGCAGAAACATATATATGTAGAACAATCACATTGTTATAGGCCTAGCCTGTGTTGAATATAGGCCTACATAATGAATAACCGCTGTGCACAGAATGTGTTTGTATCAATAGATTAATGAGAAAGGGTCAAATAGTAATCACTGATTGTGATTGCTGTCGTGGCGACGCCTAGTGATTGCCCGAGAACTAATTAACCCTTTTTTGTTGAAGCCAGCGGTCGAAACCAAACCCAGGAATATCAAAACTGGTACAGACACAACGTTTTGAAAACAAAACCGTGAAAAGCCGCGTATTTAGAGTTTTGACGAGCATTTTGGAGAGTTCATAATTGATGGGATACAGGTGGACATCTCAGGAGGGGATATTGATTTTGTACAAAATATGAGTTGGAAGGGGATTCATTAATTTTGTACAATTTTTTTACAAGGCAGAAAATTATGTTAATTTGATTTCATTAACCAGTTGATAAACTGACAATAAAATAACTAAATAAACTTATCGTAAATTATCGTAGAATTATTGCGTGACCATCGGGTACGCTTTTAGTGCTCAGCATTATTCCACCGCTTATACGCCGCCACGGTACCCGGTGTGACTGGGCCGCCCCACTCATTTACTGCGCGAGGCCCAGTCACACTGACCGCCATTTTGTTTCCACAGCCAGCTGTGTAAAAACGACACTCGCGCTGCCTACCAAAAAACTCGGATGTCATGAAATTGAGACGAATATTTTAAAGGTCTACGAAAACTAGGCTATTTTTAGCAGACATAAACTTTTGATCGTATTAGAACTATAACATTTAAAAATGGAGGTCCCTGTGTCAGAGCCTTGCGATGTCATCAGGGTACCGCCACGGGCGCATCCGTACCAATTAAGCTCTTACTAGAAAGTTAACTGATTATTTTTGTCACAGATTTACTTGAAATTCTTTACCGAGCCATAAAAATGAATTTTCTACGATGGCCGCCTAAAACCTTGTTAGTTTTTGAGCTCGATCTCTTATTTGGTTGTATCACATTCAAATTAGATGTGATTGTCCTCTAGGTGATCTGATTTGGGAAGAATCCATTTTTAAAGAATGACTGACGGCAGCCATTCTGAAAAAAGCTTTTATTGATTATTTATTGTGTTCTCGCAACGCTAAAAAAATGTGGTGGGAGAATGGTGTATATTTTTACACATGACCTATTATATGTAGGGTAGACCGGGGTAAGATGACGCACGGGGGAGAAGACTCCCAGCTATAACCCCACCTGGTCAAGTCATCATAACTACTTAATAAGATTTTTCGACACAGCTTATTACGACACAATTTGTTTGGAATGAAATTAAAACATTTTAATCCCGCATGTTGAATTCTGAAAGGTGCATGAGAGGGTGATGTTGCAAAAACAAATTTTTTGTAGATATTATTATATTTTTCAAGTAAAAATTCTTGACTTATTGCTAAAGCTGTGACAAATTCACAACATACACCATACCATATTCTAGAATGTAATTTATGTCGACAATCGCAATTAATAATGCGTCATCTTACCCCACACAAGATGGGGAAGATGACTCAGATTTATATATAATTTTTTTAATCTATGTTGCAGAATAAGTGATATAAAGGTATGTAAATTGTGTAATTAGTAGCATGAGTAAATTACTTAGAGAAAACAAAAGGTATAATATCTATTTAATATTAATTGTATATCTACATTTATTTTGTGATGCCGGATAATTTTAAACACTATTGCTGGTGAGGGGGGGGGATTAATGGACTTGCTCTTTGGATCTGGCACCAAAAAATTAATATGAATTATTACACACAGTCCCACTTGCAATAATTTGAGCATGATTGCACATCAACATTTTAACTCGTGATTTTAGTTAATCCCCTCCCCCCAGCAGACACAAGACGTTGAATCAATGTTGGTTCAACGTAGTAGATGATGGACCAACGTTAAACCAACATTGATTCAAGGTCTTGTGTCTGCTGGGTTATTATTACTGTGTTATATAATGGCCTTGTAATACAAAGGCCTGGATGAAAATAAGTCCAATTCAATGATTTTGTGTGTATTTTTTCGCAGTTCCAATATGCACTCACACGTAATCCATATTGACCTTGAATAGTCCATTCACGTTTAAAAGTACATCATGCTACAATTTCAACAGATATGCGATCTAGGCATATCATGGCAATAAGAGAACAAAAACGCAAATATCATGGCAATATGAAATACTAACGATATTTTCAATGCAAGAAACTTGCTGGAACATTCAAATTGCATTGCAAATGCGTTTAGTATAAAATCGGTTAATTCAGGGCCTAGTTTATAGCAGCTGCTCATCATACCCCTGAACATAACTTCATCTTACCCCAAATTGGCGGGGTAAGATGGCGCGGGATATTGATAATATTATATTGCTATAACATGTTCCAAAATGTGTTTACCCAAAAAATAATTTTACTAAAAGATGTAGGGCAGATATAAGTTCTTCTAAGAAAAATAAATTCTGCTAGATAGTTGCACATGTTTAAGAATATAAGAGTACCTACTTATATGCGCCGTTTCCCCCCGGTCTACCCTATACCATATATTTTTTTGTACAAAGCCATAAAAGGGCATTTTCCAAAATAGCCGACGGCGCTCGAAGTCGGAGAAGCTTGTGAACGCGATATCTTTTGATTATTAAATGTGATTGATCCTTTTTCGTAAAATATCCCCTTGGCAGCAAAACAAATAGTAGGCTTATTATACTTTATTTCCTATTTTCACCTATATTTAACGTTATCGATATCATTATGTCTCTACTGCCATGGTTATTGTTGCTGAAAACTGATTTTACTTTTTGGCTTGGTAAATCTCGGGGTACGGTAAATCGGTAATAGAAAAAAGTCTGATATCTCTCCAAACCACAAGCCGAAGCTCCACCAACCCTTAAAGCGCTGAATTATTTTGCATGAACCATAGAGACCAAATAAATTTTTTAGTTTGAAAACATCATAAATATGTTAGTTAGCTCTTTCTGATTCGTTTGAATACCTGTTTTATGGGTCTACGACCATTAGACATATTTTAATCGTTTCATTGAGGGGATCGTCTTTATAGGTCAGATCTACGTGTAAAGACGCTCCCCGCACTGAAAAGAGTAAACAATAGATTGTTCACAAAAAAATAACCTATCGCACATATCATTTCACAACAACAGACAATACGTAATAGAAATAATTTTATTTAATCAATTATGCATTATGTTACAAATAATACAGACCGTTATGAAGTACATACCAAGAGAGCACACTAATCATATCACATGAATACAAAGTATTTGCACATTTTGTATTACCCATCTTACTTGATAAAATATGTATACAAAATTGTATGTATTCGCTGGCATATCAGGGCTCCACAGGACTTAGTAAATCAAATCTGTGCTATTATTATTTAAAAAATGTATTTTATCCGATACGCTTGTATATATTGTACAAATCGCGTCTTGTAGATTATATTTATTCAGATTTTACAGGTGCCGATCAGCGTTTGTGATGTTTTTTATTAGTTTATTACGTAAGTGGAACAGTTCTGAAGTAAAATGATCTAGATGTACGAGTGCAACATTTGGACCGCTACAGTAAGTTATGTAAAACATTCTGGCCTAAATAGAATAATAAATTTTAAAACTCTCTGTCCGCCAAGTATTTGTTACTCATGACTAAAAACTATATAGTTTTCTCGAATTAGAGGCCACGTATTTTAAAATATTGCTTGTCGGAGACACATTCATGTGCTATTTAATGAGCTGATAGAGGGATTAGCCCCTACAGCGCGGGGATCGATCCCCGCATTGTAGGAGTAAAACTATTTATAATGACCGTAGACCCATAACATAGGTATTCAAATAAATCGGAATGACCTGAATAAAACATTTATAATGATTTCAAATTGAAAAAACCTTTAGTCTTTATACAAATATTCAGCGCTTTAAGTGTTAAAACGATTATAATCATGCTTTGTGCTTAAAGGGTTAAAGTGCCAAGAGCACAATCAGAATTAACCCTTCAACTGCCAAATTATTTAATTGTAATTTTCACTGACTTGAAGCTGTGTCTCGCTGACGCGATCCACAACTTTAAGTGAGTGAAAATTATTCAGATTTGACAAAATGGAGGTTCACTATTTTCAAATTTTGCTGATTGATGTCATGCTTTATCTCTAACATGTTTAAAATGTGGTAGGCCTACCTAATGTGCTGATAAAAAATGAAAAACCGAATATTACCGGCGCTTGAAGGGTTAAAAGACAGTCTCACAATTTAATCACTGTTGGTCTTAGCATTTAGGAATATAACCCTTCACTCTTTATTGTATTGTATTGTATATTTTTATTAAAGTGACATGTACAGGCAAACAATGACAATATAAATATGTTTACAAAATAGTACCCAGCCCATCTGGGCTTATATGTCACTCCAAAATGTATGTAGTAAAAAAAACATATATGCTGAACGAGACAGCCAAAAAGTAATATTATTACACAATATTGTAAATCCCAGCAAACACCAGGATCGACCCAATGTCGGGGCAGTGCCGGGACAGCGCCGAAGACCAACACTGAACCAACACAGAGTGGATACCCTCCCAGCAAACACGGGACACCAGCCTAACGACGGACCAATGCTGGCCCTCCGTCCACTACGCTGGCCCAACATCGATCCAAACGCCGGGCGAACGTCCCGCGCCGCTTGAACCAAATATAATCATCAGTAACGTTAGGTACAAAAGAGGCATATCTGTCACTATACATAGTGACAGATATGCCCAAATACCACAAATAAAAAATAATATAATACAAAACTACGTTATATATAAGGTAATGTTATTTCATGCCACATATCACCTGTTATACATAATATCGGTACGCCTATCCCATGCCTGACAAATATAAGTACCCAGAAATCTGCAATTAGTTTACATTATCAGTTCAAATTTATCACATTGTGGCATTTACGGAAAAAATATATTTATTATTCATACCGTGTCTCAAATCATTATATAAAGGGCATTCACATATAAAGTGAACCTCATTTTCTACCACACCCATATTGCAATTTTGACATAGTCTGTCTTCGAGGCTATCCCTCTGAAAACTCCTACTTCAATTTCTAATGGTAAAATCCCCAGTCGTATTTGTGAAATTAGTGAACGTGCTTTCCTCGACATAATTTTCATACACATTATTTAAACTAGTTTTTGAAAGTAATATAGGTTCTCAGTTTTGGTTTAACTAATATTTCGCGTTGCCATTCGCGCTACATACTACCATACAACAATATTGAAAAATATTTCAAATCAACTTTTAATACATTTTTAAAATCGTCTTCCTTATCAATCAACTGAAAAAAAATGTTTAACTTCATCAATACAACTGTTTCCATTATCAAAATTATTTGCACATTCCCATTCAAAAATATGTTTTGTCAGCCTGTCATCATGTAAAGAAAGCAAATGATTCCATAGTTGTAACATTTTTAAGAGTCTTCTATATTTTGGTAATATCCATCCCACATCACCCTGTATTCCCACTACTGGGGCTCTGTTATGTATACCCAAAAAGTAAGATAGCGCACGAGTTTGAACGCGGTTACATTTATGATAATATTTAAATCATCATACAGCTGCGCTATAATCCATTACTGGGATAACCATGGCATTAAATAATTTGGTAAAAGGTAAAAAACTTATGTTCTTTAGTTTACGGAACTTACTTATAACAGCTCCAAGTGCTCGGCCTGCAGCATCTGCGAGATGATTTGCACATTCAATAAAATCCATATGTTCGTGAAAAACAACTCCGAGATATTTATATTTACATACATAATCAATAACATTTGTTCCATTAAAAATGTATACTGACACAATTATTACAGGAAAATCCAAATGTGTTTCTAAATTCATCTTTTATTCTTAAATTAAACTAACAGTGATTTTTTGTTTGTTTGATTGTTGTCGAATTTTTAAAGTACTTCAGTCGTAATAATAATACATATTTCCACATCAAGTCTGCAATATTTACATCCAGCTTAGAATATACGGATAGGCCTAGGCCTATTTATAAGTAAGGATTGTGAAGTGCACTGAGCACATAAATTATAATTTTAGCGCTGTATAGGATCCTTGTTGTATTTATTATTATATTATTATTATAACTTGCGAGATATATCGCGTCCAAAAAATTTTTTCCCAAATGGTGACGTTTTTTTGAAAACGGTTAAATTTGTGAGTAGCGTTAATTCTTTATATGAATGCGCTACTCTATAATTCTGCTTTGCAAAGCCAAAAGGTAGTATCTGCTCACTTGTATAGTAAGTAGATACTGCATTTTGGCTTTGCACGCAGAATTACTATTGTTACTAAATATCGAACCCTTCTGTATAATTACGTTAGCATGGTCTGGCGATTTTTCAATCGCTAAAATATGGCAACATGGCTCAACCTTGAGATCACCTTACTCATGGCTACTCATCTTGAGATCAACTGTTATCCTTGGAATGCCTCGCGGTTTAATACTTTATGACGATAATATTCCAAATATTTTGCCACATCAAAGAGGCAACATTCTTTGATGATGATAAGTATAGCTTCCCAGCAAACACGGAACATTTGTATAACATTTGTACACTTTTGCGCAAACGTTGTACAAATGTTATACAAATGTTTTGTGTTTTCTGTTTTGCTATAACTCATAAGTGTGAACGATTGGACGATGCTTTCATTAGTGCACCAACTATTTTTTCGTAGCACAACTATTGACCGAGAATTGTAATTGTGTAGGTGCATGTCTAAAAACATATGTGTTGTCAAATACAATAGGTTCAGTTAATGAATGTCAGAATATTTGTCATTCATTTAAAGCTAGCAGTTGTGTCAGCAATGACAGTATCAAATAAATACGACATATTATTAACTTAAGTTCAAGTTGTCTCTCGCTACCACGACCCATACCGTCAAGTGGGTAAAAATGATTTATATTTGTTTAATTTGAGAGGAAACATTTTGATGATTAAACACACATTTTGTTATAAAATAACAGTGATTTGATCCTCTAACAAAACGGATTTAAAACGACCATAGATGTGTTCAGCGGTCTAACCCTTTCAAAGCGGGGATCGACTTTAGACGTCAGAATCTGACGTCTACAGACGTCAGATTCTGACGTCTAAAGTAGATCCCGGGACTGTAAGTGTCAAAATATTTATAATATCCGTAGACACATAACATAGGTATTCAAATGAATCAGAAAGAGCAAACTAAGACATTTATGATGATTTCAAATTGGTCTCCATGGTTTATAAAAACAATAATCAGCGCTTTAACGGTTAAGGGGGTTATTATATAAAAAATAACATATATTTGCATAATCCAATTTGGTCCATCGTCTGCGACGTTAGTCCAATCATTGGTTTATAAATCATCATAAAATCATCACCCAGAAAGTCTGTAAGAAAGTTGCTGGCTATTACATTTATTGTAATAGGCATATGTCATTGATAAAAAACAAATATCTAGATAATTTAGATTTTTTTTCACCCATGTGAAATGTGCTTGGAGCATCATACTGACATTAATATATAAGAGCTAGGGACATTTATGTTAGCTATCACTTGACTTATTTGAAAAGAGAGTACTCTTTGAACATACAACATGTTTTTATGAGAACTAAATATTATGTTTCCATCTCTTTTTCAATTCTACTCCTCGGGTTTGCACTAGGAGCATAATAAACAGTAAACACGCTATATTATGGTAAAAATGCCAGATGGTAAAAATGTCATTGAAAAAAATGACATTGATAAGAATGCCAGTGGTAAACATTCCAGATGGAGCAACGCTGTCGCTCTGATTTAAAAAATTGACATGACCATCTGCTTGCACAACCCACTGTGTTGTCCTGAGGCTTGACAGCCCATTTGTTTTGAAGAGTTCAGATACCACTGGTAGATAATGTGAGATAAAAATGTCAGACAGTAAAAATGTAAATTGGCAAAAATGCCAGATGATAATAATGCAAAAAAAAATCTTCCAATCTAGCATTTGAATCATCCGGAATTTTTATCAATGATATATTTTCCTTGTGACATTTTTACTAAAGGTATTTTGCCTGTCACTGTTTTAATTATTGGAATGTTCACCTACATTCGTGGAGCATGATATTTATTATTTATTTATAAATATTTATTTATTTATTTAAATATAGGCCTACAGTGTACGTTTGTCGAACAATTATAATGATTCTTATTTTAGATATTCTATGCAGATGCCGTGCTAAGCGAGTAAGAACAAAAGTGCTAAACTAAGGATAATATGCGTACTTGATTAAAATTATTATATATGCCGAGCGAAGCGAGCCATGAATAAAGGTCAACTAAATCACTTATTATTTTAGTTGCAGAGTCATTTTAATAAAAAAAAATCAAGAAGTGAATCTGATTTTTTTCAGGAAGGCTGGATACACAAGTATTTATTTACTACATATTATGTTCTCAACAGTTATTTATTTAAAAAAAATGCATGGGAATTTTATGATGATAATTATAGGCATATTGAATATGTGGAAACAAGTGGGCTGGGAAGTATAATGACCATTGATGTTCAAACTACACTTCCCACCAACCTCGAGGTGTTGGTCTCATTTTAAATCAGGGTCGCCTCGTTTTTGTTGGGGTCAGCTTCATCTGAGGAAACTTCAGATCTAAACCCAGTAAACACAAACCATTTGTATAACATTTGTAGAATGTTGTACACATGTTATAAAAATGTTTTGTGTTTGCTGGGAAGCAATAAAAATGACACTTGTGGGTCTAAAGTCATGTGGTAAGAAAAGGGGCGACTGTGTCGGGTTTATTCAGAAGAAAAGTGGTTTGCACAATATAAAAAAGCATGACTTGAGAATTGTATCACTTTATTCAGATATTTTCAATAAAATAACTAAAAGTAGATCAATACTTAAATCAACAGGTACTGTGGAACAAAATGTTCAGCCTGTAGAATGGGAACCATTTTTAGGTTAAAAACCTACTTTGATGTATAACTATAGAGTCCGAGAATAAACCCATACAATTTGCTATCATTATAATCTCACTGAAAATAATTGTATCTATTTATATGAAAAAGTTGCTACCATTAGACACCATACAAGCATCACACGTCGGATTTAATAAAAAAGGCGGACTTTTTAAAAGTTATGTTTAAATCGCCAATGGTCTGTGTGAGCACATTAAACTTAAAATATTCAAAATTTTTACAGTCATGTTTAAATATGAGATGCTGTGTGACATTCGTGGTTTACTACGACATGTGTGCTATTGTTAAGGAATGTTTTTCTCCACAGCTAACATCATAACATGTTGTTAAAACATTGCAAAAAACATCAACAATTTTTTTTTTCGTAGGATCTAGATATCTAAAGCGTACTTGTAAAATAATGAACAAAAAAAACAGTAAATAAAGTTATAAAACGTTTTTTTCTTATATTATAAAATGCTTCTTAATGCAATTCAAATAACTTTTTGTTTCAATAACCCCTAAAATAACTATTTTCATGTGACTAGGAAGAACATTATACATAACCATGGTAACGTAGAACATTTTTAAATATTTAAAAAATCCTACGAAATACAGTTTCATACCATTATCATGTGACATTCTTAATTTGTTTTATCTGGTTCCCTGTGACATGTGCTTTGTTTCATGTGGGCGCGGCCACACACACGTCCACAGGAAGACGGCTTCAAACAAGAGGATCGTACGGGTGGCGCACAGAAGCGCATTTTTATTCAGACGCCGCACTCATGCCGCTTCTCTTCCCCGGGTTTACTGCACAATAAAGGCAAGTCTATGCCGACTGTACTGACATAGGCTCACCTGTCAGGCCAGGGCTTTGATCTCGCCGCCGCGGCGCTCTTTGATGTGCCTCTCGTGGCTTCGCAGCTACCATCTTAATGCTACCCAGACATACTGTTAAATAATTATTACCTAGGCATACTATACTACCTCTCAGAAATATCTCTCTTTCTTTCTCTAGACGTTAACACGATGCTGTTTTAATGTTGGGACAGCGTCCCAGACGCTGGCCCAACATTAAAACAGCATTGTGTCAACACCCCTGTTTTCTGGGTGTCAGGTTCTCCATCTTGCTTCATGCGATTTTGAAAAATTAGTCAAACCAGCCGTTACAAATCAGCAAACAACTTGCGGGCGGGCACTCTTCAATCTGGTGTACTATATAATGACGAATCCAGACCCGAAGCTCCAACATACTAGCGTTACTACCTCCGTGCTGTAATAATCCAGCCAAATTGATAATAAAGCCACTTCTTATGTTGCATACCATGCTACATTATTAACCCCTACAGTGTTGAAATACTTTTGCACAAATCATGCAGACCAAAGAATTTTGTTCAATATGAAATCATCATAAATGTCTTAGTTAGCTCTGTCCGATTCAATTAAATACCTATGTTATTGGTCTACAGTCATTATAAAGATTTTAATTCTTTCATTGCAGAGACCGGAGACCGACTTTATACGTCAGAATATGACGGCTACAGACGTCAGATTCTGACGTATAAAGACGGTCCCCGCACTGACAGGGTTAAGTAGAGAATATTGCATACATGATAGAAGTAAAAAAAGACCACTCTTTGATTCTGAAATGCTATTTTGTATACGCAAGCAAATATTCCACTTTTTTGGATGGATGGATGGATGGATGGATGGATGGATGGATGGATGGATGGATGGATGGATGGATGGATGTTAACCCAAAATGTGTTGCTTCTCATAAAAAAGTGAATTTTTAAACTCAATTATATCGCAGCTCGATTAGGTTGAATCAACTGAATGTTTCTTCACTTGACTCGCCAAGTTATAATAAACATTTTATATGGTTACATTTTTCTCATCAAAAATGTCACGCTATAGCTCAATAACATAAAGCTCATCTTCCCCTATACTACATGCATACAAGAATGTATAAAACCGTTTATATATTCTTGATAAATACTACGACATGGAAAAATAATATTTTCTTGTAATGGCGATCAGAAAAGAGGAGTTGAGCAAACGTAATTGGAATATAAAAGTCTGAGAAACCTGAATTTTTATAGCATCCCCCGGAATAAATTTGCTTTTTGGCCCTAAAAATGCATGAATCAGGGCTGACGAGTTTTATTTTATTGGAACTTTTGAACTCGATGTGAATTAGCTTGTAACATTCTATCCCTTTGAAAGACAAGTAATTATTAGGTTTGATCCACTCTGCACGCTACATTTGTAATGAAGACACCATAACATTTATTAAATTACCAATTTCTTGATACTCGCGTTGATATTTTTTGCTTTTAGATATTTTCTTAACTTGAATTGCTCTTTATTTCAGACGTGTGTGTTCACAAGAATTATAACATCCCAATAAAGTATTTTTTGTAAGTTCCACTCATATGAGTGACACATACAGCAATATGACTGCTAGGGTACGATAGATGAGTATCTTATAACACATACGACGCTGAAATATTTATCTTTAAACCATGGGGACCAAATGGTTTTTTCCAATTTGAAATCATCATAAATGTCTTAGTCAGCTCTTTCCGCTCCATTTGAATACCTATGTTATGGTTACACAACCATTATAATAAATTTATTTATTTCAGTGCGGGGGTCGTCTTTATACGTCAGAATCTGACGTCTACAGACGTCAGATTCTGACGTATAAAGGGTCAGGAAGACACTTTTTAATACATAATTATCACCCTCACCCACTCCCCACTTAAACTTATCTACTTCATCAACACTAGGGAAAATAATGATAGCTATATGGAGAGCGTAAACCCCTAAAGCAATATGCCGTGTAAAAAATGTTGCAGTATTTTATTGTACCTTTAATAACTCTTCTAAAGGTTTTTTATGCACAGCACAGCGAAAATACTAAAACGATTCTAAAAAACTCCTTATTTAAAAGGTGAGCCCGTGGTATTGAATCAAATGTATTTGTGCAATTTTCACATTAAAAGCTTTAAATTAGGCCTACACATAAATATAATTATGTGCGATTATGACTCGGAAAGCTACTGTCATAAAACATATCAAAGCAATAAACAATTCATATGGACTAAAGATAAAATATTACACGTAAAATTCACTGTTAAAATCATTATGTATATTCAGATTATTGTTTGGTAATAGCCAGGCCTGGTCAGAGTGCATACTAGTAACATAGGAATAATTAGAAATTAGGTAAAGCTGATATGTGAAATCAAAAGAAAATACTAGCTACATTTTGCCAGTTTTTATATTTTTAGTCCGCTTTTCATTTTTTAAATAAAAAGAGTGGGCTATAGCAATTGAAGTTCGGCGTCGTCGGCGCTAACATTTGCTTGTGGGCACGATAACTTGAAAAGTTTTTTATATAGCCTGCTCAAATTTGTTATGCATGTTACTTATGACCAGTTCTCGGACAAGTGCAATAATGGCTGGAAAAAATACATAACGCATGTTAATTCCAACCTGTTGCTTAAATATCATTATATTAGATCGTATCCAATCGCATTTTATTCAGGATAACATAATAATAAGCATTTTCTGTACAGAACCAGCGTATAATGATTTGATCAATTAAAAATATTTCTTCACGACCTAAATGACCATGGCCACAAAATTAGTGCTATATGAAATACAAGAAATCACCACCCTCTCCACTAATGCACCTGCTTTTATCTTGTTTGTTATTATACTTCAATATCTACTAATTTATGGATCATGAATTCTATTTTATCCACCCTCTATATCTGCCCCTAATTACGATTCTCCCGACTTTTCCAACTTACTCACGATTAATTTGACAATCATTCTTTCATACTAAAAATCATATAAAGAAGTCACCAACTGCTCACCAGAGGCCATCATTTGCTGTGGTAAAATTAAAAATTTCCCCGGTGGCACCCACTCGTGGGCTTTACCCACTCCTGGGCAAGCTTGTGACCGTCTTCAGCGTCCATCCTTCCAATTTTAATACCCTTCAGAGTGAGATTCTCACTCCTTTTTTATTCCCAAGTTGGCACTACTTTGTATATATTTTTTGTATTCATCATTACTATATTTTCATGGTCACAATGTTCTGTGACGAAATCACAAGCAATCATAATCACCATTCCTCGCTAGAATTTTCCCGATTTGTGATGGTCAATCCAAATACGCCACCAGCTCGTACAAGTTACGACATATCGTAGGCTTCTGACTGGTCGAGATGGCCATCTCGACCAACCAGAAGCCTACGATATATCGTAACTTGTACGAGAATACGGGGCCAGACCTACTTTCAGTCAGCATACACCCAAACAATGACTCGCTGCATTCATTCAACTTCCCAGTACACTAATTTCAGACAACACTGAAAAATGGTACAAAACTGGCACAAATCACATACAAACTTTCTGTCATAAATGACAATAAGGGAAATTCTCTTGTAATAGGGCGGTATAAACAGCAATTCGTCACACAACTGTATCGGCGATAGGAACGATAACAATAATTTCGTATGTCAATATCAATAAATTAAATATTACCATATTATAAAAATAATTAAGATAATATTACAATACTTAGTCTAAACGTGCAATCATTGAATGTAAAATTTTCTCAATTAAAAAATGTCTTTACGATAATGGCCACGAAATTAGAGTTATATGCTTACAAGAAACATGGACTGGGGGGATCAACACGATAAATCGTTCTTTTAATTGAAAGACAATAATTTTATATCAGAGTGAAAACAAACCCTGACCACGGGGGTGTCGGCATCTACAATTAAGTGTATTTAAGTGATTTATACGAGTACAATGAATTACAGTTATAGGCCCTGGGGTGGTCTTTTCGTTGATATTAAAGCCCCCATCTACATCTAAAAAACCCTGATAATTGGAAATATCAATATACCACCCAGCAATAATAATAACAAGGCCCGTCGGCGACGGAATGAGGCCTCTGCCTCAAACCATCATTTAAACTAATAACATTTGAAAAAAAATATAACTATGACTTTTGCTCTTTTAGCTCTATAATTATAGGGGCCTACCGTATCTCATGACCACTTATTTCAAATTAGTCATGTTAGACAGATAATTGGATAAAATTAAATTGACACAATGCACATTTTTTGATATTAAGTCAAAATAAACAATGGTTGAAAATCGGCTATTTTGAATTTAATCGAATTGAATTTTTTTCAGGGTGTATCGATCCTACCCTGATGGGAAACGTAAACATATCACGACAGTGCTGTTAAATTGTATTTAATTAGTTATGATACATATTTTATTTACCCTGTGCTTGTTTTAGTTGGGCCTTTAATGTCGTTTGGTTGGTTTAGCCGGGTACATCGATCCTTCATGAAGCAGCACATTTTTGTTTTATGGTAATGGTCTACCTAAATGGCACGGGTTTTCAGATATTACGCATATTGAAGTCAATAATAACAGCCGGAAGCCGGCCATTTTGAATTTGATAAATTTGACATTTTTCGGGCACATTTTGCTCTATTATGATTGTTTGTCTATCTGGCACAGTTTTCTAGATATAACGCATATTGAAAAATACTTTTTGCGACATGATCTAGTTTTTTCGCAGTGCGCGCGCATTTTCGATCTCATTCGAGTTAGGCCTATTGGTGAATTAGATATATGGTATAAATATTGAAGCGATACATAGAAAATTGTTGAGTGAATCGGGTTTACGAGAAAATCGCCGATCGGAGAAAAAGCAAGATCAAATGAAATGAAAAGAATGGGGTTTTAGGCCACTTTTGTGCACATATAGGCTAAACTCTTTAAAAATTATCTACACGATAGAGAACATTATAAATACATAAACGATATAAAACACGCATCTAAATACTTTAAAATACTGAATTACGCAGATGACACAACGTTAATGTGCACTCTAAAAAGACTAAAGAATGGTGTTGAACTCACAAAACAGATTAACGTAGAATTGGATAAAAGTATGGAATGAATACAACTAGATAAATTATCTCTAAATATAGCAAAATCCAAATTAATGATATTTCACATGACACAATCCACTAACATTCAAAATTAATAACATACAAATTTGGGCCACTGGTTCAACTTTTTAGGTATAATTTTACATGAGAACCTAAAATGGGTAGGGCATGTCGATCACGTTTCAAACAAAAATTCGAAAGTATACCGGTACGATATGTAAATTAAAACAATATATTTCATCCAACATTAATGTCTTTACTATTCTTCCACAATTAACACCATGGAAGTACGCTTTGGCGATATAATACTTTATATTAGATATGATCTTTAGAATTTAAAAAGTAAGAAGCATTACAAAGTAGTACATACATTACGCAGTGATTGAAAATTGTGATCATAATAATAAAAAATAACAAAACATACTAACAATACAACAATTTAAATGTATTTGTAAATAAGTACACGATAATTTACCTCACAATTTTAATTAAATACCAACTACTTACAATCGAGATATACATTTTGTACACCACAGTAAAACACCATACTAGTTCCTGATTACAACATGAATTCCTCAAAGAATGTGCATGCAGCCAAGTTTATGATTTTTTTAATAATTCCAACCATTCATGCAATCGTTTTTAAATCATTGTCTATGCATTCTTGATTCACGGTTTAAATTTGTTAAATACGTTTTCATTATCGCCTCGTTATTGCTATTTATCTATGTCATTATACATTCGTATTATTTTCTGAGCTATTGGGATGAGTGCACTGTACTCTAGATCAAAAGGTGGCCTGCACAGTTACATTGTATATAAGGAAGTGGTGCCTCTAAGTATAGCTATAAACAAACTTACTTTATTTGAAAATAACAAGTGGAACATAAGCATGCAGTTCAAATCGAAATTAACAACCTACATTACATTTAAACCAATTTATGCAACGGAAATGTTTAGAAAATCTTTGTTTTCTAAATATAAGAGATGAATAATGTGAGAATTAGGATGTGGTGTACTACAATTAGCTACAACAACTGGCAGGTATGCAGACATACTAGTACATCGGCGATTATGCCGCCTCTGTAATTCAAACCAAATAGAAGACGAATCCCACTTTGTATACCAATTTAGGCCTACCTTATAACCTTGAGAACGGAATTATCCTTGCATATATCATCTATCTAACTAACCAACAGAGCAGTTTATTCAATACACGATCGATTTTCTTGAGAAGGTATGGAGGATAAGAATGTTATGTTCAATTTACAATGATTATATTTATAGTACCGGTAACGTATTTTTATTATTAGTATTATTATGTTATTTTTATGTTATGCAGTACAATTCCAAGTGACTAATATATAGTCCCTGAGGATTGGTTACCAATTTTATAAAGTTTATTTTCTGTTTGTGCTATATGTTTGTACTATGTCACATTAATGAGCAAATACTGCACAATACAAATATAAATATGAGCTATACAAGTGAAGTGAATAAATATAATGTGTTTATCATTAAGTTTAAAGCGACTCCGTGGGATGACATAAATTTTAGTTTTTAATTTTATAATTAAGTAGTGTTTCTCACAGATCAAGGTTTTTCAGAATTTTCAAAAATTAAAAATAAATATTTTTCCTCAATATTTCTATGAATCCGGGGAAAACCTAAACAAACTTTTAGTATACCTAAATGACTTGAAGGTTCCCATGGCATTGGGCCACATGTTGATGCCGTCGGCCCAGCGTTGGGCAGACAATCAGTGCTAGCTGCAGATGTATGGCCACACCGCGTGGATTTCACGTGAAATTTAGTGGTTAACTGGTAGACACATGCATCCAATGTCGCCGAGATATTCACGTAGATATAAGGTTTCATTTTTGATGCATTTTGTTTTCATATACGCAGATTTGGTTACGTGGATTGTACCATGACTTGTAGACATGTATGATCTTACAGAGATATCAGATGCTATTTTTAACGTGGCTTTCCTAAATCTACATAATTATGGCGTTGTTGAGTGGAATGTTGGTACAATCTTAAAGTAGATTTTACGGGGATATCATGTGTAATTTACCACTTTCCTTTTCTTCACGTGTCTTCAACATAGATTTCAAGGAGATAAAGGTGTTATTTTCCACGTAGTTCTCTTTCACGTGCGCCACACGTGTATTTGATGTAAGGTCACATTCCATCCTGGATTTTAGAGGTAGCCCTGAATGAGGTGTTAATTTTTGCATGTATTTTCTTCAGATTGCACGTCATGATTTGGCAAAAATGACCATGTCACATCCAAGTGAATTTTGTGGCACTTTTAATTGGTATTTCTAATGTGAATTTTTTTTAAATGGTTTTCCTCTGATGGAATACAGGTCTTGTTTTATTTGACGAAAACTAGAACAGGAGTTCCCGAAATCCGAGGCCCGGCGTTAGGTACTATAGACGAAAATTCGGCTTACTATTTTGTCAACATAACTGTACTGGTCTTCCTAAATGTCCAGAATATAATTAAGGAAAACAAAGGAGAGAGGTTAAAATCTATCTTCAACGTTTATTCCTTCCACCACCATCGCTGGTCGTACAAACGATGTAAGCCTAGCCACCCAATTCCGATTCAAAGTTGGGCCAGTGTCGCAGCCCATAGCTGGGGAGGTTGTCGGTCACAACAGCCTGAATCGTCAGACAGGCATCCCGTAAAAACAGCCCATTGCAGGTTCAATGCCGACATATTGTCCACGCCGCTGGCCCAACACTACTCAAAAACTGTGGGTCTGCTGTGTACTTAGCAGTAGCACCCCGGCTGAAACGTGTCATTCACCCAATGTATGTTGGTCCAACGTCTTCGACGCTGAAGCAGCATCGGGTGATTGTCTCGTGTTTGCCTCCGCATTACAATGCGGGTGAAGCTTTGTTCTCCAGTCGCCGGAAAAGCCATCACCCTGATAAAACAATACATTGCCTCAATGCTGATGTAATGCTGGGCCACCGTCTGCGACGCAGGGCCGACATCATGCCAACCTTATCCTTTTAAGATCTTAATCACAAATATATTCGTAACTAGAAAGAGTTCCCGAACTCCAAGGCACGGCTTTAGTCATGTTTGAGTGCTTTAGACAAAAAATTGGCCTAATATTTTGCAAACATAACTGTATTGGTTTTCCTCATGGGCAAGAATCCTAAATGTCCAGGAGATAATTATTGAAAGAACCAAGGAGACAAGTATATTTTCAACGTGTAGGCCTATTCCTTCCACCACCATCGCGTGTACTGGCCAACATCCATGTAACACAATGTAGGCCTACCCACCCAATCCCGGTTCAATGTTGGGCCACCGTCTCAGCCCATTGCTGGTTCAATGCCAGTCAATCGTATTCGACGCTGGCTCAACATTGCAACAGAATTGGAAGATTGTTGTCTTGTCGTTGCTCCGACTGCCATACGGGTGACACTTACCCGATAACACAATACATTGGCCCAATTGTGAAATAATGTTGGGCCTATGTCTGCGTCACTGGGCCAACATTATTCCAACCAAAACCCTTTAAGCTCTTAACCACGATAATAGTTGTGAAAACACTTTTTCTGAAGACTTTTTAAACACGAAAGTACTTAACATAGGGACCTCAAACGTTATATTGTACATGTTCATTAGGACTGGTGTACAGAAATGTCAACAGTTTCCCACACACAGCATCCCTCTTTCCCCCAAATAGGACACAAACTCAGGCAAAAAGAACTTAATAGGCCGGGCCTAAATATATCCATCCTCACCAGTTTTTAAAAATGCAACTATCTGACCTAGAGACATCAAATGTTATATTTGACATAAGGACCGTATCTTAGAAGTGTCAACTGTTTCCCACACACGAAACCACTCTTTCCATAAATTAGGACACATTATTGCAGTAAAATTAATAGGCTTCTGGCCTACGGCTGGGCCTAATGTTGTTAAACTTATTCTGTGAAAAGTAGAGACGTCATCGGAAACCGTTTTGAATGGGAACTCGTTGAAAACAAAGTTATACAAGATCCCCGCCCCCATACTTCATTGTATTAGCTAGCTCGGTGACAACAATGGAGGTCAAGGCTATTGAATTTCACAGAATTTGTTCCATCCACTTGAAACCCATTTGCTACTGAGGACATGTAGTTACTTGGCGAGTCACCCCTTCATCTGGGCGGGGCCCCGGTGTGGTGGTTAGCGCCGCTGCCTGTTACCTTAAGACTTCTGGTTAGTGGGAGCCTCCGCAACAGAGTGGTAGCGCACTCGACCTTAACGCTAGTTTGAATATGGTGCCTAGATAACGGTCTCATCTGATTAATCTCACTATCATGAGATCATCCTGGCCCTGGTTTAGTCTGTACCCGGTACAACACAAAACATTTGAATAACGGCCAACATCGCAGATGGAATGAGAAACAAATTGTCAGTCTAGTTACTATCACAATACCAGACCAATGGCAGATATTTCCCTCGACTCTTGTTGAGCATTCCTGTAAACCATCGACAAAAAGACCCAGCAGGCAAGATACATTGAACCAATGCTGGAATAATGTTGGGCCGACGTCGAAGACGACGGGCCAATATTAAAACAGCATTGGTTCAATGTATCTTGCCTGCTGGAGAGTGGTGTGTTGAGTTTTTCAGTTTCTTATAAACATTGATATTTGTTTATGTTTTATTTATCTTACACTTGTTTACTACAACATCATATAAGTTGATTTCTGTTATCAAAATGTCATAATGCAAAGCAGCATTGACGCTGTCAATACTGTAAGACAAATTAGGGTTAACATTTTTTTGTGTAGCAACAGTGTATATTTAGGAACTCAGAACACAGAGTAATAAGGTTTATTTGTAAAGAAATATAGACTAAGTGAAAAATAAGCACTGATAGATTTCTTACTTTGCTCTGACCACAAGATTCGATAAGTGTCAAGATAAATAATCCAACGTTTGATTGATGCGTCCTTTTATTAGAAAACAATATCATAGTTTGACCAGAGCAGAAAGAAATATCACAAATCTAGTGGAGTATTAAATTCGTTAAATAAGCTATCATCCTTTTAGAGATGACATTCCAGCTCTCATGATTTCATCCACAAGGAGTAGGTTACTGGCAATCACAGTACTGAAACAAAAGCCACAAATTATGTGTAAAAGTATAATCATTGTATGATAAGAAATATTAGACCATCATCAGTCAGATAACATTTTGCATAATGAGGAGCTCAGCTCAATATTTGTAACAGTAGAGCCATGTTGAATATGCATTTATGTAAAATAATTTGCAGGCACCATCAAATTATTATTTAAAGGCCTAGCCTAAATCAGGCATTGTTAATTATCTTGTTTTCGTTTGCAACACTGGCTCATCATTTATTTGTGAAAATTTACGATTAGTTAACTTTACATAATGAGGGATCTGCCAGGTGTAAAGCTTACATCATGTTCTAAAAGCAAAAAATATCAGAGGGTGAAATGTATGTATGAGAATATTTCTTACCACGAGTGTAGCAGCTGCTTTTTAACACGGAAATTGTCAACAATTCCCGCATCATATGGGATTAACGCCTCACCTGAAAAAATAAATCACAAAAAATGTAAATAATAGGAGAATGTGCATAGATCAGTATATGTTTTTTTCCCATGTTTTAACAAGAGCACACTCGATAATAGCCCGCCACCGAATTATGATAAAGAAAGTAAAGACGAATGTCATCACGTAAATAACAACCCAAGATATAAATGGTATGTTAAACCAGCCGCTTTTCAAGTTATCGCGCCCACAAGGTCAAATTATTGACGTAAAATAAATGTGAAAAATCGCAATAAGTCAACTATTTTGATTTTTTTACCGGCCATTATTAAGTTTGTCCAAGAACTACTTATTAGTAACATGCATAACAAATTTGAAGAGGATATGTGAAAAACTTTTCAAGTTATTGCGCCCACAAGGTCAAATTATTGACGTGAAATGAGAAAAATCGCAATAAATCGGCCATTTTTTTTTTTTTTCGGCCATTATTGAACTTCTCCAAGAACTACTTATTAGTAATATGCATAACCAATTTGAAGAGGATATGTGAAAAACTTTCCAAGTTTTCGCGCCCACAAGGTCAAATTATTGACGTAAAATGTGAAAAATCGCAATAAATCGGCCATTTTTTTTTTTTCGGCCATTATTGAACTTGTCCAAAAACTACTTATTAGTAACATGCATAAACAATTTGAAGAGGATATGTGAAAAACTTTTCAACTTATCGCGCCCACAAGGTCAAATTATTGACGTAAAATGTGAAAAATCGCAATAAATCGGCCATTTTTTTTTTTTTTTCTGCCATTATTGAACTTGTCCGAGAACTGGTCATTAGTAGCATGCATAACAAATTTGAAAAGGATATGTGAAAAACTTCTCAAGTTATCGCGCCCACAAGGTCAAATTATTGACGTAAAATGCGAAAAATCGCAATAAATCGGCCATTTTTTTTTTTTTTTTGGCCATTATTGAACTTGTCCGAGAAGTGGTCATTAGTAACATGCAAAACAAATTTGGGAAGGAAACATGAAAAACTTTTCAAGTTATCGCGCCCACAAGTAAATGTTAACGCCGACGCCGAACTTCAATTGCAATAGCCCACCTTTTTTAATTAAAATTAAAAGGCGGGCTAAAAATGAAAATTTCCCAGTATTGTGTAACTTACCATTTGGAATTTTGTCTTTAGAACAATATATCAACTAAAGATCTTATAGATTCTTCCATTTACTTCACATAACGGTAGACAAGACCAGCATCAGAGACTACACTCAACCTTCTTAGCAACCTTTTTTTTTTTACTTTTAGACATATTTAGATGCATGTCTCACATCAAGGTGAATAAAAATATCCTGATTTAAAAAATGTGCAAGATCATATATTAAATCTCAAATACTGTGTCATTGTGGCAAAATTGTAACTCAATTCTGTACTGTACTACAAGTCTGGTCACATGATTTTTTTAAATGTTCTTTATTATGTCATCACTCCCATCAAATTATATTATGTACACTTCATTGTTCAAAAAAACATGGCATTACAGACAAAATACTGGGAAATGTAAAGTAGGTACAGACCAGATGAGATATCGAGCCCCACAGGCTGCCCAGCTGCAGCATATTCCTCCTGTAGCTTCACGATTACATCCTGAGAATCCAGACCGGAATTCTGGGCCAACACTTTAGGTATGATGAGCAGAGCATCAGCAAAAGCCTGCACCCCTACAAACACAATGTACAAAACATCAGCAAAAGCCTGCACCCCTAGAAACACAAATAGACACAGGTGGATCAAAAGCCTGCACCCCTACAAATACAATTGTACGAAGGTGAATCAAAAGCCTGCACCCCTACAAATAAGAATGTACACAGGTGGATCAAAAGCCTGCACCCCAACAAATACAAATATACATCAGCAAAAGCCTGCATCCCAACAAATACAAATATACATCAGAAAAAGCCTGCACCCCAACAAATAAAAATATACATCAGCAAAAGCCTGCACCCCAACAAATACAAATGTACATCAGCAAAAGCCTGCACCCCAACAAATACAAATATACATCAGCAAAAGCCTGCATCCCAACAAATACAAATATACATCAGCAAAAGCCTGCACCCCAACAAATAAAAATATACATCAGCAAAAGCATGCACCCCAACAAATACAAATATACATCAGCAAAAGCCTGCACCCCAACAAATACAAATGTACATCAGCAAAAGCCTGCACCCCAACAAATACAAATGTACATCAGCAAAAGCCTGCACCCCAACAAATACAAATATACATCAGCAAAAGCATGCACCCCAACAAATACAAATATACATCAGCAAAAGCCTGCACCCCAACAAATACAAATATACATCAGCAAAAGCATGCACCCCAACAAATACAAATGTACATCAGCAAAAGCCTGCACCCCAACAAATACAAATGTACATCAGCAAAAGCCTGCACCCCAACAAATACAAATATACATCAGCAAAAGCATGCACCCCAACAAACACAAATATACATCAGCAAAAGCCTGCACCCCAACAAATAAAAATATACATCAGCAAAAGCATGCACCCCAACAAATACAAATATACATCAGCAAAAGCCTGCACCCCAACAAATACAAATGTACATCAGCAAAAGCCTGCACCCCAACAAATACAAATATACATCAGCAAAAGCATGCACCCCAACAAACACAAATATACATCAGCAAAAGCCTGCACCCCAACAAATAAAAATATACATCAGCAAAAGCATGCACCCCAACAAATACAAATATACATCAGCAAAAGCCTGCACCCCAACAAATACAAATATACATTAGCAAAAGCCTGCACCCCAACAAATACAAATATACATTAGCAAAAGCCTGCACCCCTACAAATACAAATATACATCAGCAAAAGCCTGCACCCCAACAAACACAAAGTACACAGGAGCATGTTTAGCTTCACTATCACTTACTTTATCATTCACAAAAAAAATAACCTGATGAAAGTAGCTGCTTTAACCTTTTAACCCAGGGTTAATAACCCTTGTTTTTTAACCCCACACCCGTATATACGGCTTGAAGCAGACTTTAAAAAAATAATATGTCACCATAATGGATAATATAGTTTGTGGTAGATGCTCGGTTTGTCAAATAATTCAACTTAAGAAGATTCCAGCTTCAGACGACGAAAACTTCAATATAAACATTTCAGCAGGACAAGAGTTAGCCGCCGGTCCTGATTATATTCAGTTTTCTTTTTTATTAGCACATTAAATACTAGCATTTACGCAGATAAAACGTGACTTCAACCAACAATATTTCAAAAGCGTTGACCTCCATTTTCTCAAATCTTAATGATTTTCACTCACTTGAAGTTGTGGATCGTGTCAACGAGACACAACTTCAAGTGGGTGAAAATTCAAATTAAATAATTTAGCGGTTAAAGGGTTAAACATTCACAGAAATAGATTGCAAAACTTGACATAAATAAATCTGGTAGTTTAATATAATCTAGGGTGTGATACAGACACATATTACACCTTGCTCTGTTAACAAACAGAATAATTATCTGGATGATTCTCACAAACCTAGTCTGGCACGTCCCTTGACACTCTCCTTGTATTTCACTAGAGCTGAATGAGCTGCAATTTCGAAGGCTCCAGCACCTGGAACTACACTTCCTGATAATCAAACAGTCAAATAAATAATAAAGAATAGGAAGACAAAGCAACATTCATGCTACAAAACAACTCACTTACATTTATAGGGAATGAAGTGTAAGATATGAACTTACTTAAGATAAAGTATTCAATTTGAATCATATCTACAAGATAAATATTACAGCTCGATTCACAAAGGAATATATTTGGGGGTTAATTTTTTTCAAATGGTCAATATATTCATCAATTATGTGAATGGGTTATAATAATTGACAAACCATCTTCCACAGCATTTTTGACAGCCCTCAGTCCATCATGAATGGCGTCTTTGATCTGTGTAAGGGTGTGTTTGTTTGGTCCTTTCAGTAAAAGGGTGACGGAGAGAGGATTTTTACATTGCTCCACGAAAGTGAACTTCTCTTCTCCCTGGAAAAATAAAAAAATGGATGAACGTATATCAAGTTTTAAATAAAATTTCAGTCATGTTTAACCTTTTCAAGCCTGAATTTACCATTGTCATCTTCATCCAATACAAGCCGCAAATTGCTGTTGCAATTCTCGACTTGTAGTGAATGAAGATGACTTGACGTGGGTGGCAAATGAAAAAAAAGTAGTGTTATTTTTAAAACAGTTCCACAAAAAATTTCGCTCTAAAACCACTAGTTGTAGGAAATTAAGTCATTCTTCAGGGATGTAAAATGATGCATCGTGAGGCTTTAAAGGGTAAAATTGTACCATTAACCCTTGTGCTGCTGAATTGTGTTTATATTTTACTTTTACTTGGAAGTTGGAATTGGTAATGCGATACCAATCCTCCAATGACAAAAATTATGTGTATTCATAAAATATAGACCTACTCCAAATAAAATTATTTTATTAAATCAACATCCACCACGTTCAATTTTGGTTTCATTTTTTTTTGGAGAAGGGTTAAAGTAAATCAAACATAGATAATAATATTGCATCATGCTATTCAATCTAAACATTCAGAATACACATTATCATTTATAATAATAGCCTTACTAACTATATAACTCTATTACAAACACAATCAGAGAACTAGTTTCCTGCCCTTATTACTAGATTTTATATTAGAAGAAAAAGATTTGACTTTTTCGTAACTCACCAGAACATATTCATAGACGAGTCCAGCATAACCCAGGCAATCTGGGGTCATGTCATCGACTGAATTCATAGCCATACCTCCACAGGCCAGAGACAATCTGCAATAAAATAATAGGATCATTTTTGACCGGAAGCGTACTCAAAATTGATGTTTTAATAAAAAGCCGTGCCGAAATAGTATCGACAATAATGTCGTGCCGAAATAGTATCGACAAAAATGTAGTTACTTTTTCGGCACAGCACCCTTACATAAAAATAGATCAATTTTGAGGCGAAGCATACTTAAAATTGATGTTTTAATAAAGAGCTGTGCCGAGATAGTAACGACATTATTGGGTTTCCAAACTCCACTAGAGTTTGGGAACCCATTAATGTTGTTACAGCACCATTTCAATAAAATATGACCTGAAGCCTTTTCAGCCAGACAATTGTAAATATAATTTCAAATAAAATTGTTATCACATTGTTCCCATCTTTGGGGTTTCAAACAAAGCATCGTCCATCGCTAACCATGCTCATTTATTAAAACTTATAGCTAAAGTTCTTCATTTTTTATTTTCTTGGGGGACAGCCTTCTTAGCAACCACATTTATTTACTTGATCCTCCCTATGTCTTTTCATTTTTAACCCCTGATACTGTAAGTCACGTAATTCTATTGTTTTTGCATCAAATGTGTTTGTACCAATTAAATCTTTTAATCAGCAGTGAAAAGATGACTAGATGCGAAAAAAAACTTCATACAAGACATTAGTGAATTTTAGCCCTTTTAACGCGGGTCTCGAGATATCTCGGGGTAGTAAAATGTCCCTAGATATTTCGGAGCAGAGTGTGTTTTTAAATATTTTTGTCTGTAAATTGTCTGTAGTCCGGCAATCATTTTGCTTTAGCTGATAAAAGTTTGTTTCTTTTTTGATTGTGAATGGATAGCACCCCATAATACTATCTGGGGCGACATAGAGCTGTCAGTCATAAAGTCTTAGAACAAAACATTCAAAATGGCCGCCATAAAATTATCAAAATCAATAAAATTATCTCAATAGTTGAGATACTTGATATTTTCACCAAACCATATATTTTTGTTTTTAAGGAATACGATAAAAAAAACTAAACATTCCTTTGGCCTCATCATCATGTTTGCAATGCTATATTAATACAGATATCACAGCATAGATGGTCATGCACACCTAATCATTACGCATTGTTATGAACCGGAATTTTTGTGGCCCACTCCTCATGAGCCTCTCAACACTAACCCACTCATCGAGAACCTCGCTGAGTATGCCCGTGCTGATGCTATTGTTCATGGCTGGTGTTCACAATGTGTTCATGCAGAGATACGACTTTTTACAAAATACGGCCACCAGCATGAACAGAACTGAATAGTTTAAAAGACAAGAGTTACAGGTTTCTCGTTCACTTTGAGATGGCTCCTAGCTGAACACGGACGTTGGTGACGACGGCAGTCTGTGTACTTAGAAAAGTAACGTTTTAAATTATTAAATGTAATCAGTGAGTTCCTGACATGAACATCGACATGAACACCATAGTGAGACTGAAATGGACGAGCATCGCCAGTGAGTGAACGTGGTTTGAAACCAAAGGGACATTAAGGTAAAACAGAACTGTGTTAGGCCTAACAAGTAAAGGAACATTCTGAAATATGTTCACCTCGGCATCCTGGTTCGTCATCATTATCTCTCACCTAGTGACTTTGTTTCTCCAACTGCCTGTGCTAATTTCGCGTCTTCACTCATCACATCTACCATGTCTACATTGACATTTAAACGTGAGCTCTAATTGATTAATATGAAAGCTTTCATGTTCGCGCCGTACGTATAAGTAATGTTTGTATTAACTGACAATATTTGTTGTTTTATATCTGTGTAAGCACTGTATAAACTTACCCATGCAATTATTTATGTTTCTTTGTTGGTTTGTCCATGGATCTGATGTTGCGTTCTTGTGAAATCATTTGATAATATCTTATAATTGTTTTAACCAGATTACTCCCTGTTTTCGAGTCCAGGTTTAATTCTCGGGTTATCTACACATATTTGTTAACTTTTGGTTTTGCGGGACATAACAGCATTTAGTACACATCACCCATAAACTGATAAACCTGACATTTTACAAGAACTTGATGTAACCTCCAAGTTTCCTTAAGGCGATATCCATGCAGTAAAGGACAACCTCAACCCATGTCAACTCCCATACCCAATTATGTATCAATCTTTTGCGATGGAAGCCCAAGCTGATGCTACACCCTGCTGTATAAATGTAATTTTGCTTGTTCAATTGAGCATGGGGGTATTTCCCCTCCCATTATCAGCAATGTCGTACATTTTCTGAAAATGTGTGTTGAAATGATACCCAACTAAGAATGTGTCACCATGAGCCCTTCCTAGTAGATGACTGCACCACTAACAAGCCTTAAATTGATAAAAAGTGGTATTTTTAGATATTTTTCGAGTTTGTCCTTGAAATGACCTTGATGTGACCTAGATGTTATGCACTAAGAATGCCCAACTCCTTCTCGTTTTATTATTTGTTCATAAGCTAAGATCCTGCTGATGTCTCAGACAAATCTGACATTACAAAATATTCTGTTTTTTTCAACCCCCCCTCCCCAGGAATTCAGCGGTGGGAATTCAAGTGTGCCCAGGAGTTCAGCGTTAATTCACTGATGTCTCGCATGAAGTTAAAACAAAATGCCCAGATTATACTAAATCAGCTATGATCAGTCAGTTATCGTCCCCTCTCTGTTAAGTGGCAGTTTAGCCCCTTCCAACTCTTAAAGGGACTTTATAGAACTCAACTCGGTGGAAGATTGTGAAAAAAAATGCAAATTATAACAACACTTTTCACTTTCTCATGAGCCCGGCTTGTATATATATGGACTGGTATGTAGAGCTTCAGGCATATCTCTGTGCAGCCAAAGAATTTTATGTGCCACTAAAATATTGGTTGCTGGGGAACGAAAAATACCTCTCCATGTTTCGTCTTTTAGCTCTCCTCAGTGCAACAATACCTTCCTTAGCCAACATATCTAGTGAAAGAGGATCAATACCCTGAAACAGAGGTCAACAAAATAAAAATACTCATCTACGCTATTTACAGCCGTATCAACTACTCAAAATAATTAGAAAATATATTTCAAATGATTTTTTTTTAAATATTACCACATGTATATGCAACAAAATAATTAAATAATATTTCTATACATTATTTCTAAATCTAAATCATTTACTATTCAAGGCCCTTTGAAAGCAACACAATCAGACTAAAATCATAAAAAAATCAGTATTTTTACTTTGGCTTTTTAACCTTAACACTGCTATGGGCGACTTCCCCCAAAATTAACCAAGCACAGCCTGCTGTGGGCTACAAGTAATTTTTTTTTTTCGCCTTTGATTTGTGGTGTCTTTCTATTTGCGCTTTAAAGATAGCTGATTTTGTAATAGAATGGCTTTAATATCAGCTGTTCATCAGATGCCAGATATTACTTAGTTGGAAACCACAAATGCTGCATGTAAGGGTTAATATGGCTAAAATCATCAAAAAATCTGTATTTTTATTTTGGTTTCTTAATATGGCCATATAACATGTCCATAACCTACAACCTTAAAATTTTGGGTAGCCAGGACACCGTGGCAAGTGTGCCAAAAGCCCCATTTATCAGTTATTCCCGTATTTCTTATTTTAGACATGCATGTCTGAAATTTAATTTTGTCCTTATTTCTCGCTTAACTGGTAAATGCTCAACACAAAATTTAAAAAAATTATGCAGTTCTAGTCCATAGACATGTTCACATCATAGGGCCATATCAAAAAGCCAAAAAAATATTGATTTTTTAGCTTGATTGTGTCACTTTTAAATGATCCCATAAGAGCAACAATTTATTAGAGTTCCCATCTGGCAAAAATTAGCAATCCTTTTAGACGCTTCAAAAGCTTGAGAAGTGATATATATAATTATCAATTAGATATTGTACCTTTTGGTTGATAACTACAAAGCTCTTGTCTGTCCCATCGCACATTTTCTTTTTGAAATCAATAATTTTACGGACTCGCTGGTCTGTGTAAGCTCTCTCAGCTTTTACCAGCTTTTCTCGCTCGCTTGCAGTCTTGTAGAAAAATCCAGAGTTCACTTCACTGAAAAAGATCACAAATGTTGGCTCTGTGAAGAATGGCTGGGTGAGTGGCCCGTGGGCCAGGGTTCTAATATTCAACAAAATCAGCATCATTAAAAGTGGGCATTATACAAAATTAGGCTCATCTTCACCTCAAAAATGAGGTTGTAATTGTGGTAAATAAAAATAAGTAACACCCAGGTGGCTACAGGGTGACAGACAGACAATGAGTTACCGATGCAACTACATTATCGCAGAACAGGGCTAAGTACTATATTTTTAGCAGGGCCACTAAGATTTTAAAGTTAGTTGCCCTGTTGGCCACCAATGATTTGCCTTGAATTTTTACCCCTGATTTAAAGTTTATTTATCTAGAATCTCTGTTAGCAATCACATATGTATTTCTAATAATTATTATGCATGAAATAAATACAAAATCACCCTCATCAGCCATACAATTGTTACAGAATGAAATGTAAGACAAATATAAAGTTATCTTTCTAGTGGCAGTGTTTGCAGCAGCTGCCCGCAGTTGACTTCAGCTGCCACAGGCACAGCTCCCTGCAAACACCATACATCGACCTCACCCAATGTTGTTTTAATGTTGACCTTGCTGTCATCTACGACATCGGCTCAACATTAAAACAACATTGTGTCAAGGCCTCTTGTTTGCTGGGAGGTCCTCCCCCTGAAATTTAGCAAATTATCAAATGGGATGATCCGATCCCCGCAGTAAGACTCTTTTGTAACTTCTGAACCGATTAAAGTGTATGAATTTATTCTTTTTAATTAAAGGGATTGGCCCAGGCTAAAATCATCAAAAAATCAGTGATTTTATTTCGGGTTCTTAATATGACCATATGATGTAAACATGTACATAGACTAGAACTGCAAATTTTTATAATTTTTGTGCTGCGCATTCACCAGTTAGGCTAGATATAGAGACGAAATTCCTGATTTCTAATTATTGACAACCATGTCAAAAATAGGAAATGCGGGAATTTCGTCTCTATATCTAGCCTAACTGGAGAATGCGCAGCACAAAAATTATAAAAATTTGCAGTTCTAGTCTATGTACATGCTTGCATCATATGGTCATATTAAAAACTCGAAATAAAATCACCGATTGTCTGATGATTTTAGCCTGGGCCAGTCCCTTTAATTTGGCCGTGGGCTTTCTGGGCCATACATTGTAAGGGCTCACATTGTGTACAATTTTGACTGATACTCTTGGTAGGTAAATGGTTAGACAGCCTCATATATCATGTGCAAAATTTTCTCAATGTCAACAAGAAAGACAAAATTTCGAAAATAAAGTAACAGTTCTACCAAGTTTCCATGTTAATACTCTACTATTTACTTACCTCAAGAGCTTTGGCCTTAGCCAGGTCAAATCCTTCGGTTATAAGCCTTGGATGTAGACCCTGAAGAATAAAAGCAAATTACATTGTAATAAATAATTGCAATGAGGTCATGGAAATGGTTAATACAATATGAGCAATCTTTTTAATTATCCAAGACTGCTAAAGCAGCCACATTTTCAAGCTGATAATAAATTTAAACAAAGGCATGCGTTGGTGAAGTCAAACAACCAATCTACCTGGTACTAAGCAAAGGATATTGGTCGTTTTGACTCTTCACTATCTAAACACTCCTTTCAAAACATCATAAGTTCATTATTTCTAGGATTAACATTGGAAACATATATTTTAGGTGTCCAATGTCGATCATAAAAACACTAACCAGTTGATGGTAGGAAAGAGGTGTTTCACTTTGATTCTCACATACACTACAATATTATTATTTCCAGACTACCCAGCAGACACAAAATGTTGACTTATTGTTGGTTTAACATTGGTACAACATCATAGACGGTGGACCAAAATTAATTCAACCTCTTGTGTCTGCTTGGTAATAAGAGTTTCAGTGTATGACATTTTAAACCATTTCTGCAGACATCCTCAACTTAGTTTCCTCCATTGACCCTTGTGCTGCTGAATTATTTAAAAAAAAAAAAAATCTTTTAAAGTTGGAATTGCTAACACAATTTCCAGCTCCCAATGATGTCAAAAATGTGTTTATTTATGTGAAGTAGAAGGGTTAAAATAAATAAGATATCAAATATTCTTGTTAAAACATTGTTGTATTCATGATAGTGATTCAAGTTGCGCTTATTGCCAGTAGTTTATCAATGGTAAAAAAAATTGAAAAAAAATTTTTAAGACAAAATAATATAAAATACTTTTATTTTATTATTTAGCTGAATCATAAACAAAGGATATATTTTTTTATCAGGAATTAAAATTATTTAAGAAACAAAGGTCAGATAGTGAGTTAATCAGTCCTGTTTTCTGGTGAAGAATTTCTTTAATTTAATTGGCCGTTTCATTAAGTACACATCCTTGTCCAGATTTTTTTATGTCAGTGGTTTTGATGATTCATGCAATTCAAAATTGAAATTACCTCAGAAATGTAGAGATCAGCCTGCTTTAACAACTCTCCAATGATCAAAACGTTGGATGTTGTGCCATCCCCTGTCACATCATCTTGAGCTGTGGCAACGCGGGCAATCAGTGAAGCTGTGGGATGCTGAATTTGCTAAAAGGAAACAAGCTAAATATTATAATTATAAGTTCTTAAAAAAGAAAGTTGCAATTTTAATACTGCATACAACACTACTTAGTATGCTTCAGTATTAATTGCTCAAAATGAAATAAACTACAGCTATGATCCGGTCACTAAATAATATTTAAAGTTTGCTTCAGAAAAAAATGAATTGGATAACATTAAAACCATGGGTGGAACACAAGGTGAAAATTTAGATTTTGTTTACGAACATTACCAATGCATTCAATGCCATGGTAATGAATCGAGCAGTTCCTATTTCAAGGAACTGTGTTACATTTAGTTCATTTTTATAGCACTGGAATAACTTTGCGCTTGGATCCATAAAATTCATTAGAAACAAAATTACATTGCTGAATTTGACCTCACCATTTCATGTAGCAGGACATTTCCATCTTTTGTCAGCTTGATATCACCTGATCCAGACACTAACCTGGTAACACAGACATCTGATTAACCCTCTGCCTGCTAATCACGACAATAGTCGTTTATAATCCTTCTTATTAGCAGATTAACCCTTAGGACACTGATGTCGACTATAGTAGACATTCTCCCTTTTTTATTAGCACCAGGATTACCCCTGATAACTGGTTGTTAAAAGAAAAATGTGCCTTCAATCTTGAAATACTGATATATGCTGGGACCTAAATTTCGCAAATCACACAAATTTTCAGTCACTTGAAGTTGTGGATCGCGGTAGCGAAACTTCAAGTGACTGAAAATTCAAGTTGAATAACTCAGTGTTCTAAGGGTTAAACCACTGTTATTGGGAGTGAAATGACTGCTTGAACATAAATATTTGTAAATGTTTGGTCCCAAATTAAATAAATATGAGGAATTTTCAACCACTTGGAGGTTGAGGATCGCGGTACCTAGCAAGAAAAACCTCAATTGGTTGAAATTTTAAATAAATTGACAACAGTGGGGTTTCATCCACCTCATGAACGGAGCACTTTTATAATAAATAAAAAATTGGGCTAATATACAAACATTGACAGTTTCTTAAATTATAAAAATCAGGGCTGGAAATAGATTTAATTGATTGGTTTATGGTGTAATTACTACCAGTATTCTTTATGTTTTATGGTCTTTTAAGCTTTTTAATATTTGTTTATAAAATTTTGCGGCTACAGATCTGCTCTAAGGCAAGAATAATGTGAATGAATTCAGCTGATAATGGCCTGAAAAATCTGCAAAATACATGCTAAGCGGGTGCCCAGATTTTAAAGCTCAAAAAAGCACCCTGTCTTAATTCTGGAAGCTCAAAAAAAGACACCCTGTGCCAAAGCCAAAGCACCCTGTCCAGCGGCACATCTCCAGTACTCGCAAGTATGGAAGTGCCCCCTCTAGGTCGTACGCCCAATATCGCTAAAGACATTTTTCGTCATTTAAAAAATATTGATATCCAGGTATTATTTTTGTTTAAAAATTATTTTAACTTGGGAAATCCTTTCTTTGTTACGTAAACCGATATTCTCGAATTTCACTTATTATCGCCCACTGCACTAATGATGAATGACTTGCACCTGTCATCATACATGACAAAGTCAAAGAAAGGATCAGACGATGTAAAGTATTTTTTGCCGAAAAAAAACCCGGCAGAAATAGGCGCCATATAACCAGGTGGGGGACTAGCGCAGATTAAAGTATGTACTTCCTTTGAAGTACATACTTCCATTGAGGTGTGCTGTACGTCGATCGAAGTACGCCTACAGCCTCATTTTGGCGTAAGTTTTTTTGTTCTGTTCAACAATTACATAACGCTTTTTTTTAAATATTTTTAAAACCCCCTCCCCCCTTCGTAACGCTTTTTACCGTTGTGTTGACTACGGAACGTAACGCATCGCCTAAACCCCACTCTAGGCGTTACGTAATTGTTGAACGGCCCCTAATAGGGCACTCACATGTTGTGTCCCCATTCATTTGCAACACATTATTTCATGGTCCAATAGTCTAGGGCCAATGATTTTCCGTTTCAAAAAAATTGATTTTCCGTTTCCCATTTTGGTGAATTCTGCTTTATTCCGTTTTAGCGCGATTTTTACAGATTGTTGACTACAATTAATCTAGCCTACTCCACTGACTACAGTGTGCTAAAAGTAACTCAGATCTGTAGTTAAATAATAACACAATTGTTGATTGCTAATCATCAACAGAACAAAACACAGAAAAAACATTATTTTTTCATATTATAACTGCATAAATTAGTATCTTACCTATGCCAAGCAAAATTAAAAAATTGACTAGTATAATAATCGTCGTGGAAAAAGTGCTGACTCATCCAGCCCCTCATCAATGCACACGCGGCGGTATTGACATACTGTCATTTCCCGGTCACCTTAGCCAAAGCTGGCCCAACATTAAGTCATACGACGCTTGCATGCTGTGATTCGAGGAGTCCTCGTCCAATTTCGGCAAGCGCCGACTCACTTACTGTGTTCGCATGCGTCATTGTACCGGAACCGATCCCACGCGTACTTTAGTCCCAGTAGGTAAAAGCCGGATTAATTGTCTAAAATCGAAATGGCCGCAATCAGCACTGTCAAAGACGCGCATTCACCGCGATCAACACGATAAGAGTTAAAGTTAATAGAAAAGAGTGAAATAAGTGGTTTTGGACTCATAAAATGATGTTTCCGTCGGAAATATGCAATTACGTTTCACAGGGTATATTCCGCGAATTCCGTCTGTTTCCCGCGATCACGGAAAATCACTGGCCTTAAAGAGTCTGTCTAATGATAATCAGGCTACAAAATTTACAGGAGTTCTGACTTTGTTAGAGGCCATGCTTTCAACTGTGAAGCAGAGAGTGCAACAAGAGGTAAACATTTATCAATTTGAAGTAGATGATATATATTGCCAACTAAAAGAAATAATGGACTTTAGAAAAGATAAATTGAAATATTAAATCACCAACTTATAGAGCAGCCCTATGTCTGGAAAATTTGGAATATGATAATAAAGTTCTGCCATAGAGTCACATGCCTTATGGTCTGTACTTTAACGGATTTATCATAAGATACATCTGGTATAATTTAGCAAACTGTCACGCGCCTATGAACGTCCCTAGGACGGATTTAGGCGCTTTATAAGTGCTTTATCATTATTATTATTATTATTACTTCCATTGAAGTACGTACTTCCTTTAAAGTACACCCTGTACTTTAATCAAAGTACGCCCCCACTAGAACAGATATAAAGTTAAATATATAATTTTCCAAACATCAAAAACAGTTTTGATAATTAAATACATTTTGTACAATGTAATGTCCTCTTTTAACTGAACTATTTCTGGTGGCTGGCAAATGCTTAAAACAGTTCGAGGACAAAAGGATAATAAAAAAAATTCAGCCTGTTAAAAAAGTCTTGGCTATATTCAGGTAAACAGAAAAAAATTGGAACTTCCTCTTATGAATAATTTAATAGCTTGATTATCCATGTTCAGAAATAAACCATTCAACCAATAACATCTTAATTTGCAAAGGGGTAATATAATAACAAATGAGAGTACCCATTTGTAAGAGTGAAGCTCAGGGTGTAGGCTAGTACACTGTCTTAGCTAGGATTAGACAACTGCCCGTGTTTTTCCCAATTTTTGCATAACTGCCCGTGCATTTCCTCCTTTATTGTGTAATTTAGACAGTTTGTGCCCGTCATTTTGACTTTATACCCATCCAAAAGACAGGTGCACGGGTTGCTGGCTAACACAGTGGGCTAGTCCCATCCGTGACCCATTGCATTCTGGGCAGGCCAGAGCAAATTAGGGTCACATGCCCATCCATACTTAAAAGAAACATTTCACAATCTGCTCATTACACAAAAAATAGGCAAGATTTGTCAATGAAACGAAGGAATTTAACTTCTGTGCATCCAAGCAACTTATTTTTTTACTTCCAGATTTTTACTGTCAAAACAGTGTCATAATCGCAGTTTGTTTTTGACCAGCGCGGAGATTTGCACGCTGGTGACTTGGATCAGTATGTGAAAAATGCTAGTCATGATATGAAAATGTTGACTTTCGCTGTGGTTGGATTCTAGGCCCTCGCTTGCGGGCCAGGAACTAGGCTAGGTGTAGGCCTACTTAGTAGATCCAAGTAAGGACATACCTCAATCTAAGACTAAGTACGTACTACTCTGCGGTCAGCCCCAAACGGTCAACCTGATAACTTGGTACTGGTAGGCCTAATGGTAAGAGGCTAAGTTGAAAGGAGTTGAAAAAATAAAATTTAGTCACCACCAGGGCTCGTCAAATTTCTAGAATGGTTGGTAGCCCAGCATTACAAGTTTGGTAGCCCCAAATGCATATCGGTAGCCCAGATAAAAGTGTTGCTCTCGTAGTCGGATATTAAAGTGTAGAGTTTGAGGCACCTTCTCTCATGATTGGTTGGGGTCTGGTGGATTTCAAGTATCATGACTAAGAGTCTAATATCGTATGACTACCTAAGGCCTACAGTAGGCCTATTTATATTAGAATCTAATTTGTTTGAATATTTAGAGCCTATAGCTATATTGTATATAATAGACTAGCCTTATTTTTTCAAAGCATTTAATTATCTAGATTTATAAGCATGTCCATTTAGAAGTTTGTTCCTCGTAATTCAATAAAAATGTCTTGTTATCACCATGATCACATGATTATTCTACATTTTGTGTGTGGGTTGTCTTAAAAAAATATATGCTATGTTGTGCAAACTTCAATTTTGTTGAGAGAGGTGACAGCCAGGAAAACCCAAAATAAAACTACTACTTAGCCTTCTGATCGGCCTATATGTAGAAGGGCCTAGCCAGCAGGCCTAAGTGACAGTCTTTGAATGACCACGTCCTCGTGGGACAATGTGTTTACAGACAAAGCTGAACATTGTACTTCAGTGTACCTTGCAGCCGTGGAAGGCCCACCTTGCAGAGTTGATATGGTTTTGCATACTGATGCGATATCAATATGGATAGAAGGAAAATAGTATTTGATTTAAAACAGTAACTTCCCCAAAGTTCCCCATTCATAAAATTGTATTTTATAGCTATTTATCTTGACATAAATTATACACATTTTTCTGCTATCCGTTGTTGATAGGCATAATTGATATACTTCTAAGTTCTACTGCTCCAAATTTCATTTCTCTCTGATATTATTATAATTAGGTAATCTGCTTGACAGAGGTCAAAGGCCATGCAAATATTGACCAACAGCGTTCTTGAAATAACTTAATTTATGCAACCTAGTCGGATCGTTAATTTCCATGAAAAAAACAAGATGGCAGAACTCGGAATTCACGGAATCTCAACATAAACAATGGTCGAGTCGTGTACAAATATGAACGTTCTAACAGAGATAGATCGATTTAAACTAGAGCAAGTGAAAGAATAAAGTCTTTAGAATATACCACATAATTTTCAGAAACATCCGACAAGAAAAAACGCTAGTAGCAAACCAATAGCAAAGTGTTGTTTTCCCATATAAACGGATGCACGGCGCACAACGTCCTAATTACGCTGGCATTGCTACTGAAAGTGGTAGCCCGCCGGGCTCTGGTCGTTACCGTTGTGGTAGCCCCCCCCCCCCCCAGCTAAACTGGTAGCCCCAGGCACCCAATTTGACGAGGCCTGCACCAAATATTTTTTAAATGGCAATAAACGTGGTTCGTGATATTGGGCGTACGACCTATAGGCCTATAGGGCCTATAGGTCGTACGCCCAATATCATAGACATAGGCCTATACAGGCTATAGGTCGTACGCCCAATATCGCGAACCACGTTTTTCGCCATTTAAAAAATATTTACTGGCTGAAATTATTTTTTTTTACTTCTATTCAACTCACTAACATGTCCGGCGATCTCCAGGTATAATTTTTGTTTTAAAATTATTTTAACTTGGGAAATCCTTTCTTTGTTATGTATAACGTTTGTCCCGGATTTCACTTAATATCGCCCACCGCTCTAATGATGAATGACTTGCAACTGTCATCATACATGACAAAGAAAGAATCAGACGATGTAAAGTATATTTCGCCAAAAAAACGGCAGAAATAGGCGCCGTATAACTTGGCAAGTTAAATGGAGCTGAAAAAAATAAAATTTAATCACCAAATATTTTTTAAATGGCAAAAAACGTGGTTCGCGATATTGGGCGTATGACCTAGGGGGGAGTAGGCCTAGGTCTAGGAGGTTAGGTCTAGGACTAGCCTATATAGTTAGACTCAAGAGACAGAGGCCTACATACATACATTGATACTGATAGGCTTGCTCCAGGATACTTATGTAGCCGCCTTACAACTTACAATTTCACATGGCATTTTTCACATGAATTCCCCTTTTTTCGCCCACCTGTGACGTCACATCGCTTTCCAGAATAAGAAATAGATGCGCAAAAAAACGGCCGTAGAATAATATTATTAAAAAAAATAAAAAAGTAGACTATCGAACAATAGTTTGGAGGTAGTAATTCGGATCCAGTAAGCAGGTTTATGCCTATGGACAAGCGACAGCATGACGACGCCAGTCAACTAAAGTCTGAACAGGTCAAGACAGACTCGACTCAAAAATCACATTCACAACTCGTCACATAACGTTACATTTTCATTGTTCCTTTGGGGCCAAGATTTGTGCGTAAAACATCTTGAAGTCCTTTAGCAGCGCTTGTATTTACAGCTAAAGCTGCTGCAGCCCTTGCTACTTCAGCTTTGGGGTTTAATGCTTTAATTGCCGACATTTCCAGAGGTTTTTAGATTCCACAGACACAGGTTCTGTCAAACATAAAACATGTGTTCTGTAAACAGCGGCGACCAATCTTGAAATCTCCACAGCCTTCTAGAACAAAATCGAAAAGTAGGAATAGCGATACAAAAACGAAATGTGGCTGAATACATGTAAGTACGAGTCAATGTAATTCACACCTCACGTCTAGTGTGACTGGCTAGAGTTGTGATCACGCTTGCAATCATTCTTCGGTTCCCGTCCTGATATTCTCCTGGTTATGGTTAATTATTTATGTTGTTTTGGGTAATTGTTAACAATTACAGGGTTATTATAATGTTATTAGGCCCCTATAGGTTATTATTTTGGTTATTCTGGGGTAGACCTTCTATTCTTTGATTTCAGTTTCAGAAGACATGTGCACCATCTTGAGATTGTCTGCTGAAATACCTAATTATAATATCAGCGCGAATTTATTCTCAAACATCGATTTATGCTAATATTTGGGCTCGCCATGGCTATTTCTAAACGACTATAGGGTTATTGTAAGTTATTATGAGGTTATTATAGGTTATTATGTGGTTATTATAGGTTATTCTGGGTTATTATTCTGAATTAGTATTGGGTTTTGTCGCACCCGCTTAACCCTTTAACCGCCGGTGTCGCATATATTCGGGTTTTCATTTTTTATTAGCACGTACCGTAGGCCTACATTATGTATCACCTTTTGAACATGTTAAAGATAAAATGTGACATCAATCAGCAATATTTGAATAAGTTGACCTCAATTTGGTCAAATCTGAATAATTTTCACTCACTTGAAGTTGTGGATCACGTCAGCGAGACACAACTTCAAGTGGGTGAAAATTCAGATTGAATAATTTGGCGGTTAAAGGGTTAAAGGGACTCCATGGGATGAGACATTTTCAATTTTGTCAATTTTACCAATTTAATTTATCTGAAGCTATAGCCTAGAGTCTACTCATCTTAACTAGAAATACAAAAAATTAAAAAACAATTTTAAAGCACCGAAAAAGCGTGAATTATATTTCCAGGTCGTATATTGCCATGTAAACAAAACAAGTCAGCAATATACAGCACTTTACACCACATATTCCCACGACTTGGACGGTGAGATCAAAGCAATCGCCGCTAATTGGTGTCTTATGGTCAGGACATGGGGGATACACCTGCAACACTGATTGTCTGCCCACTGCTGGGCCGACGGCATCAACATGTGGCCCAATGCTGTAGGAACATTCAACTGTCCTTTAGCAAGTGTTTATGTATACAAAAGTTGTTTGGGTTTTAAGCTGATTCATAGAAATGTTTTGAAAAAAGGTTTTTTAAAATCTAAAAAATAAAATAAAATCATGATCTGGGGGATTCACTACTTCATTACAAAACTAAATACGAAAATTGATGTCATTCCAAGGAGCTGCTTTAATTAAAATCTATGACACATGTATAATATATATATATCGATTTCTCTGTCAATTCTGAATCGATTTCCTTGAAATTTAGCACAGGACATTTCCAAGTCATGTCCTAACATCGGTAAAACTTTTGCGACATTATATTAAATATTTCAAAAGTTAGGCCATTTGACATGTAATAAAACTCCAGAATTAGTGTAATGGATTTTTAGAGGGACGTCATATTTTCAAATTACTACATGTCAAATGGTCTAACTTTTGTAATTCTACATATAACTTTACAATTTCTTTAGCGATGTTAAGACATGACTTGAAAATATCCTGTACAAAATTTCATGAAAATCGGTTGATAATTGACGGGGAAATCGACGAAATGCATGCGCTCCAGATAATTGTGTCATAGACTATAGGTACATCACATAAATTTTAAAATTGTCCAATAAAATTATGCCATCCCCTTTTTCATGACTGCACAGATGATACAATAAATATTTGACCACATTCCACAGTTTTCACTGAGCAAAAAATGCTAGATCAAGATCTGAGCTAAATTATAAAAACGTCTAAAAGTTGCGACCTCAAATGTTGCAAAAGAAAGGACGGATACAAAATCCAAAACATCACCCAGACACTTGACCTTTTTGAAGCAGCTGAAGAAAACTACCGAGATGAACGTTCCTGAGAGTTTTAGTTTTTAGAAGCATCAGGGCGCCCAACGAATGCCCTGCAATTTAGTAACGGTAAATATATACCATATATGCACATAACAATCAGACATTTGGGCATAGCCCCCGGCCTCCGTTTTTTTTGTTTTGTTTTTAAGTCCACGAGGGGGTCATGGAAGAAGAAATTGTTGATGGATTCTCATCCTTATGGCTATGAAACTTCTATTTTTACCCTCGGTGCGCCCCATGAGTGCAGGGCAGGCAAACAAAACTTCACCCAGGTTTTACCCTGGGCAAACTAGTGCAGCCTTCCCCAGGTATCTCAATTCTTCGAGATTCCCACATTGTTCTGTCCAAACGATCTCAACCCTTGGTGGTAGGAACTACATGTGATTGTGAAGACAATAATGTAAACCATAGCGGACAATTGGATACACGTGTCGTGGAGATCCAGTGTGACAGTAGTGTAAACATAAGGACTAACTCGTTGCCGGAAACTACAATGATTTACATAAACTTTATCATGACAACTCTTTCGACAGTAACCTTAATGTTAACGACGACAGGTGGTTTTCTGAAAGTGGACTAAAAGTAGCATCGTTGAATGTTAATCGTCTGATTGGTAAGTTAGACCAAATAAAAATGTGTATTGATAAACACACACCAGATGTATTTGGACTATGTGAGACTTTTTTAAATAGCAATGTAGATAATCAAATAGTTCAACATGAGAACTATATAACTGAAAGAAAAGATTATCGGGTAAATCGGGTGGTGGTATATTATGCTATGTTAGAGAAAATATTCAATTAAAAGACGCTTAGATTTAGAAACTGACCTTGAACTAATTTGGCTAGAATTATTTTTTTCTGGGTCAAAAAATCTTCTCGTTTGTTTTTTCTACAGACCATCCGATTCAAAATCAGCATGGCTTGATATGTTTAGTGACCATCTTGAAAATGTATATGATGAATGTAAAGAATTGCTCCTTCTCGCTTCTACACATAAACTTATGCACGTATTAAACAGCGTAAATCTTGTACAAATTATCACGAAACCGACTAGAGTTACTGCCAAATCTAAAACATTAATATATCATATCTATACTTCTAATCCCGATTATATTGTAAATCACTCTGTACCATGTTATGCTATTAGTGATCACTATCCTGTTTGTGCAATTAGACGATCTGTGCTTCGTAAAACTCAGAATAGCTGTAAATGATTTTTTTTTTTAAATAGAAAAAACTTTATTGAAGATCTATTTATATATGACATGTTGAACGCACCGTGGTCCAAAATAAATTCGCTCCATTGTGCTGATAAAGCCTTGGCTTACTGGAGTGACATTTTTAAAAATATTGTTGGCAAACATATGCCTGTTGTTCATAAAAAAGTTAAACGTGATATTCAACCAAACTGAATCAATGATAAAATTAGGATTGCGATACAAACAAGAGATTTTCATAAAAAGAAAAATAATTTTACAGAATACAAATCATGGCGCAATAAGGTAGTACAGCTAATCAAATGTGCAAAAAAGAAGTTTTATATCGAAGCTATCGAAACTAACAAAAAACATCCAAAGATTTTACGGAAACAGCTGAAATGCGCCAGCTCTAAAGATACACAAGAAGCGGCACCTGCACTATAAATTGGTGATGATTTAAAAAAAGATCCTGATGAAGTAGCCAATGCTTTAAATGATTATTTTGCAAGCATTTCTAGTAAATATATACCCGCACGGCAAACGTGTCTAGACACAAAATCCGTAAATAAAATATCAAATTTTATTGACAGTAGAATTGGTGATAAAAACAGCAATTTTTCTATCCCTCCTGTCACTACTGATTTTGTTCTACAACAGTTAAAACACATGCCCAGCACAAAAGCAACTGGACTGGATGATATTAGTGTTAATGTATTGAAACTAGCCGCACCCGCAATCGTTTCCTCAATCACCTATATATGCAACCTGAGTTTAAAAACAGCAACGTTTCCCGTGAAATGGAAAGAAGCTAAAGTGACACCACTTCATAAGGGCGGGTCACGACATGAATGTTCAAACTATAGACCTATATCGGTTCTACCTATTTTGTCAAAAAATTTAGAAAAACACGTATTCACGCACATGTATGCATTTCTTCAAAAATATAACTTACTAACAGATAGTCAATTTGGTTTTAGGAAACAAAACTCGTGTCAGACTGCTTTAATAACACTTACCGAAAAAATGTATAAAGCGATAAACGAAGGAAAATATTTTGGAATGACTCAACTCGACTTGAGCAAAGCATTTGACTTGGTCAACCACACTATTTTAATACAAAAACTTAAGCTGTACAGATGTAATGTTGAAAGCATGCAGTGGTTCACTTCATATCTAGAATCAAGGTCACAAAAAGTATGTATACAGAAATCATTATCAAAGTCTATCAATATTATATCTGGTGTTCCTCAGGGATCAATCCTGGGCCCATTATTTTTTATATTATATATTAATGGCATACCTTTATTTTTATCAAATACTGAAGAAGTGATATATGCTGACGACTTGACTTTGACAACGATGTGTAACGATGTAAAAGATGTTAAATCAAATTTACGTATTGACACAGGAAAATCTTTTGACTGGTGTAAACAGAATGATATGGTACTAAGTTTGCCAAAATGCTGCTCCATGCTGGTGGCCAGTAGACAAAAACTTTTAAAAATTGACTCTAAAATTGATATAGACATTGACGACACTGTTATACCGAGTGTTTCAACAACTAAAATTTTAGGGGTTCATTTTGATGATGTTCTATCATGGGATGCACACATTCAAAATGTGTACAACAAAATTAATAAAAATTAATAGATATCATAGATAGATCATAGATCTGTATGTATATATTATGAGGGCACATTGCAAATTAGTGCTATAGCGCTAAATGATATACCCTCTGGAAATAAAGTTTATTTGATTTTTATTTTATTTGACTTGGTCAGCCTTGCCGTATTACTATTAAGCCAGGTGCATTTCCCAGCAAACACAAGACGTTGAACCAATGTTGTTTTAATGTCGGAGAAGGCGGGCCAACATTCAAACAATATTCACTTGGATCATAGTATCGTGTCTGCAGGGTTGATGCTCCTTACAGGTCATGTGTCTTATACAGATATGTACACACAGGGGTAGGTATATGCATACTGCATACGTTCATGGGGATAGCACAGTGTATCAACTGAGGCCTACATTGCCAGGTTGGTATTGCTGGTGTATTGCTAAGATCACGTGCCACGCGTGACGTCACCTAATATAGCCAGATGTACAACCTCGCATGGATGACGTTGTATTAGAGATGGGGAAATCATTTGTATCAGCGTTCATCGGACCATCTACGCTAAAATCTCAAAATGTGGCTTCGTGATGCAATGAAAAAAGTTATTCTTAACACACACATGGAGATAGATATGTTCTCAATTCAATAAATTCTACAATGATGGCTTCATTAGGCCTACTCCCAGTAATAGTGAGCAAAAAGAACAAACAAACAGAGAAAAATATGTAGTTTATTGCATTCTCTGACAAATTACATAAATTCTGAAAAAACCCCACAAAAATCACTTTTTGTGATGTAACCTACCTAGAGGTGAAATTGAGGATTCGATTTTTTTTAAAGGCCTAATACATTTATGCTGCTAATTTTTCACAATCATAGACATATCCTAATGATTATTTAACAACATTTTATTGTTTTCACTAGCCTAACGGGGTAGAAAGATGCCATGCGAGATCAACATCCCAGATAGAGGGGTCTAATTCTAGACTAAAGCTGCTGCAGCACAAGTTTGCTAACTCAGCTTTTGGGTTTAATGCGGCCAACATTTCCAGAGGTTTTTAGATTTCCGAGACACCAGTTATGACAAACATGTGTTCTGTAAACAGGGGCAACCAATCTAGAAATCTCCACAGTCGTCTAGAACAAAATCGAAAAGTAGGAATGTCGATACAAAAACGAAATGTTTTAGAGATTTATGACATCAAACACTATGAAGTGCCACATTGACTTCTAGACCATATTTTTTTGTAAATGGGTGAATATACAATTTAAGGGTCATTTAGTGTCTTTTGGCTATTCTGAGCGAATTTATGCATTGTGTGGGTCCGATTTTTTTTAATATTGTCCTATGGGCAATACGATAAACTGAGAAAAAATATAATTCAATATCTCTGACGAATATTTTTTTATTCAACATGCAATGTGGTAAAATACACGAATTTGTACAGAAATGCAATGTCTCCCAATATCTAACACCTGAAACATAGACTGTTTTAACATGGAAGATTTCTTGGAAATAACTTAACCCCGAGTTATTTTGTAGCGCAATTGTTATGTTCAACGGAATTTATTCATATACAGACATTAACTCAATATAAAAAGTTGCCAAGGATACATTTACTGAGGCTTTTTAGCTGTCTCACGCAAACCGGTCAACTCAGCAACGCCAGTGTTATCTAAACTCCTCAAATTGTGGTGTGATACCATTCAATTACTTTGATATATGCAGAGACAGCTGCAAAGTCCCAATATTTTGAGGTAGGTGAAATATTTGTAAACATTCAATCTGAACTGCTATATAACCAAAACAATCACCCCTGAAGCGTATTCAATTTCTGTGTCAACTCAGAAACGCTCATAATTTAGCCAAATATCATTGAAAAGATGTTAAACTGAACAAAGTGCTTGATAATGATGGCCATCCCCCTACCGCATCGGTGGGCAATGATACATCTATTTTAAATACATTAAAGATCGTTTTATGTTGTCCGTATTCAACTCAGCAACATTATTATTCCGATCAACTCAGCAACGTTTATGAGTTGATCACTCAACTCAGAAACGTTGCTGAGTTGATCAAATTTAGCTTTCTGTCTCACTAATGTAATTAAGACTAAAAACGTAACTATTTAAATGTAAAATGCAATTAAAAAATATGTTTTTAATTAAATCAGACTGAGAGAGTATTCGCTTATGAAGACATTTTTACAACAATAAAAAAAACGTTTCTGAGTTGAAAACAAAAACGTTGCTGAGTTTACTGAATTCTGCTTTCTGTCCCCCTTTTTGTAATTAAAACTGAAATTTTAACTCCGTCAATGTAAAATGCAGTTGAAAAGAAGCTGCTTTTGATTGAATTAGAGTGAGAGAGTATTTTAGAAGTTGTTTACATAAATAAAGCTACAAATAACACTTAATTAAATTTCTAAATCAAATTTACCCTCATTATATTGGCATGTATGTATTGTACAATGGCCTTCGAAATACATTTTCAAATTAGGCTTGTTATGATCCCATTTCTTTTTTGTCTTTATAATGATGAACCAATTTTTTTTCAGAAAATGGGGCTCAATTGTTTAGAGATCTCGTAGATGCGCTTAAAACATGACTTTTACGTGCAATTATCGTGCTTTGTCAACTCAGAAACGATAATGTCAACTCAGCAACTATATTATTTCACAATAAAATCACTATTCTGTCTTAGCAATTTTTATTTCAAAAAGTGTTATAAATACTAACATATCACTAAACTATCATACAAAGCAATTTTTGATCTTCAAAATTTGAAAATGATCAAATATATATATATAATTTGTTGCTGAGTTGACATTTTATTTTTACGGTCCTTCACAAAAACACATATTTTTTTAAAAATCTGTTTGAGATTAAGCTCTGATATTTTAAATGTGTATCACATAGACCCTACCCTCAATATCTGACCCTAGTATATATAATTTGAAGCGACTTATTTTTTTTCAAAAATACAAATTGAAAGACATAAATTGTATATTCACCCAATTTATATGATCAAAATGTTGTCAAGATTTCGTCATTTCAGCAGTACTATTTTAGTTCTCAAATACGTTTGTCAATGGGATAGTTCAATTAGGTACATCACATAAATTTTGAAATTGTCCAATAAAATTATGCTGATACTTTTTTCGTAACTGCCCACATGATAAAATAAATATTTGACCACGTTCCACAGTTTTCACTGAGCAAAAAAATGCTGTGCTAAATCAAAATCTAAACTAAATTAAAAAAACGTCCAAAAGTTGTGACCCCAAATATTGCAAAGGGCAGGAGGGATACAGAATCCAAAACGTCACCAAAACACTTGAACTTTTTGAAGCAGCTGAAGAAAATTACTGAGATGAATTTTCCTGAGCGTTTTAGTTTTTAGATGCATCAAAGCACCCAACGAGTGCCCCACAATACAGTAACAATAACAAATATACCATATATGTAGATGCTCATAACAATCTGAAATTTGGGCATAGCCCCCGGCCTCCGTCTTTTTTTTTTTTTTTTTTTTTTTTATATCCACTAGGGGGTCATTGAAGAAGAACATATTTGATGGATTCTCATCCTTCTGGCTATGAAACTTCCATTGTTACCCTCGATGCGCCCCAGGGCAAACTAGTGCAGCCTTCCCCAGGTATCTCAATTCTTCGAGATTCCCACATTGTTCTGTCCAAACGGTCGTAATGATGTCCCCCAGAACTTCCTCATAGGGCCGTGGACATAGTCTATTTTCCTTTTTTCTCATTTTTTTACAAAAATTAAAAAAATGGCACCTGCGTAAAAATTTTTTTTAAAAGGGGCCACGTCAGCATGCCACTTACCTCTTCAAGCACTTGTTGCAACAATTACGAAATTAAAGGCGAGAGCTGGCACAAATTTTCGTAATTGCGAGAAATCTAAAGATATGAACCCTCGGAAAAGGTGATAAAATTGGCCTTAAAAACAACATTTTTCTGTAATTCTACAACGATGGCTTCATTTCTACCAGTTATAGTGAGAAAAATAACAAACAAACAGAGAAAAATATGTATTTTATTGCCGTGTCTCACAAATTCACATAAATCCTGAAAAAACACTAAAAACCCACCAAAATCACTTTTTGTTATGTAACTAGTTAATAAATCAATAGAACAAGGAAGACTTTTTTGGGAAAAAAATATAAATGATTTATTAGAATTAGGGCCTAGGGGAGAGTGAGGGAAGATTGATCGCTTTTTTTCCAATGTTTCCTGTGCTCATACAATAATTCATATAATTATGTGACCCGCCACGCGAAAAGGGTCATAAGCTCCAAATTTTCAAAATTGTTTTTCCTGTCTTATTAACTGAAAGAATTTTTGAAAAATCTTTATTACTTTTTGTTATGTAAGATTTTTTATATATCAAATTTAGTTATGTAATCATTAAAATTAAATTTTAAATGACGTCATAAAAAAATTGAATAAAGCCGCAGGGAAAAACCTTCTCGCAAGGCTGGTCACATATGCAAGATGATTCTATGTTTTTATGAAAGTTTTGTTGTTTGCTTTTTGTTACGTATTGTACAAAAGTGTTAATCTTTATTGATTTTGACATGAATAAAAATAAACTAACTAAACTGGCATGACCATTTCTGGGACAAGATGGGCCATGGCTGGGGCAAGTTGGACATAGACCAATTGTAAAATTTGGATAATTAATATATTTGTTTTATTTCCAATCAATAAATATACCAAACTAAGTTATTTTATATCACACATTAAACTTGACCTAACTGTCTGACCGCGAAATAATCGGCGTCTCGTTGCATCTCACTGGTTTCACAAAAAAAGCGGCAATTTTGAATTTTGTAAATCCTTGTGAACACGTTATCTCAAGAACCGCTAGCCCAAATCGCTTGTGATTTTCTATGTGTGAAATTACTTTTTGGACACAAAATTGGAATGTTCTGGTTGCAGTTTACTTTTTTCAAAAAATGGTTGCCATTTTAATTTTCAATTTCTTTTTTTTTGTAAATCAGTTATCTCGATAACTTTTAGTCCGGATCAGTTGTGATTTTGTAATTAGGCACTTATCACCTGGCTTTCCACAAAAAGGTTTTGGTCGTCTGTCAATAATTTTGTAAAAAATGGCAGCAATTTAAACAAATCGAACCGTTATTTTATCGTCTTTATGATTTTGTTTACTTGAGGCAAGCTGGGCCTTGGCAAGTCTAAGTTTAAGCTAGGGGCAAGTTGGACCATGTTCAACTTGCCCTATAAAAGTGACTCAACAAATTACCTCATCCGGCGCCATTTGCAAAAGTCAGGGGGTGGGGTGAGGGTGTCCACAATTTTACGATAGAAAAATTAAACCAAGCAATATATAATGATATGTACAATTTATTTCTAATTTATATCACTTTATTTATATTTCTGTAATTGGTATAATTTTATTAATAATTCATTATCATCCTTTAAACATATAGTTCAGATAGTTGTTGCAATTATTGTCTTGAGATTATTGTTTTGAGATTTGCTCCGAGCGAGTGTAAAAGGTGGCCTAAAGACTGACACCTTTGTAGTAGTGACATTATTAGTTTTTCACCCTTTTTCTCTTGTGGATATTTCCTAATAGATTTTTTTTTCATTATTTACTGCATGAACAGACAAAAAATATTAACTAAATCACTAAAAATATGAATAAAGTGAATAAACATGATGAGGTAAAAATAAATGAATGGGGTTTAGACCACATTTGTGTTTATTTAGGCTGAACTGGGCCAGGAGAACCTTCTGAGAAATGACATGACATGCCATCCAGACGCAGGATTCGAAATTCATAAACTGACGATCTGAGGCCGAGCACGCTATCTCTCAGTCACTGAGGCTCCCAACAATATTGAATCGTGATAAAGTGAATACACATGATTATAGTAAATAAAGTGAATAATGAAAGTGAATAAATCATAAAGTAAAAAAAGATAATTTTTAAAAATTAATTTCACCGTAATAATTAAGAGGGATAGCTATATTCTATATGTGCATATAACAGTGGTGCAACTAAACTTGACGTTTTCAACAATAAAATAGAAATATGAGTGCTTAGGCTAAATATGTGCAAGTGTGTTCAACGAAGCAGAGAATGTATTGTACATAGTTAGTTTGAACAGAGAGATTTACAACATTAGTTGTGACGGATAGTTAACTGATGCATCTACATATGGTGCGCCCCAACATCCTAATTTATCTACGCAGTTTTTGATCTATGCTTCATTGATTAGACTCATGAGGTATGATTGTATTTTTGTATTACTTATTGCATACAGACAGACAGATATTTTATTGACAGAAAGAAAGTCAATCCAGACTTATTTGTCATAGAAATAGAGATATGTACATGTATATACAACATTGTTAATTTGTTAAAATCATATGACAATATACATAGTATGACATACATAACTAAAATCATGTTAACTGGCATTGCCATAAGAAACACTGGGTATATACTTAAAATAAGATTGAAAGGCATTGCCAGGGTAACATAAGGTCTATCATTTTGTTTCCCGCACCAAAACCAGAGATAAAATAGCTACTATGTATGACATGCTAATTATATATATAGTAGCAAAAAAGACACTCTGGAAAGCGTAGAAACCTAGAATATATACAAGTGCATAATTATGCTACAGTAATTTGAGAATGTATTAGGACAATGATAAAAATTACACGATATTTTTAAAAATCAAATATTATATCATGCAAGTACAATCAATGGGACAATCTGCGACACAGGTAGCTCCGAGCCATGTGACCATGCAAGCACAGTCGCTATGAACTCGGCGATCCCCTGATATAGACTAGTGATGCAAATTTAACAACGTAATAACAGTAATACCACCGAAACACAATATATACATACTAATAAAAGTCGGACATGGTGGTTCGTCGACTGCAAACAAAGTATAGCATCAGAACCATCCATATTATCGAGTGTTGGAGACTTAGTGATGTAATAAGAATAAAAATTACGGATAATAATTATGCGTGCCATTCACGCAGGACATGGCACTCACACAATAGCAATAAAGTTTGTTTAATTAACTAGTGATTTATTATCTTTATGGCCCTCGCACAAAAACATTACAGCTTTTTTTATTTCACTATATTGTTTAGTTCATACCATTTCACTCACGACCTAGTTAGTACCACATACTTAGGAGTTACAATCGAAGAAAAACATTCCCGACCTCATAGAGAAAATCAGTTGACTTTGCCCCACCTCGTCTGATAACAAAGGCGACGGAAACGTCCCTAACCGGCCCTAAAAAGCCAAATAATAAGATCCGAGAGCAACAGCTGTCCTGATATGTGGTAATACCCAAGTCAGATCATGAAGGCATGATAATATGGATAATATAGCGACAGGTGACTTGTGATTGTTCTACATAAAAATGTAACGTTAAAACGATAATAATGACACATAATCATGATCATGATGATAATAATTAATCATGCTAGTCACGACACACATACAAAATATTTCAGCTTGAAGATGAATTTACATTTATCATACTCAATATTTTCAACCCTTAATTTGTTTAAAACAACCATAGATAAATTTTGCTAGCGACTTCACCACTGTTATGTCTCTAGATGTCATAATTCGTAGAAAAATATCATTTGCTGGTTGCATATTGATAATTCCGGCTATAGAATTAAGCAAGATTTCGCGTTCATTGTTCATGGCATTACAGTGGAGAAGAAGGTGTATTTCGTCGTCAATTTCGTTTGATTCACACCTTGTGCATATTCGTTGGTTTATTGGAGTTATTGGATTATTGAATCGTCCTCTCTCTATTTTTAAATCATGTGAGCTCATTCTATATCTCGCCATTGCTGTTATGAGGTGGTTCCCCTTTATGTTTAAGATGTACGGTTCCACACACAAAGATTTTTTCACTAATGAATATGTGCGCAGCTTACTTGAACTCTCAATATCTTGTCTCCACCGCTGTGTAAATATTCTAACAATTGAATCTTTAAAGGAAAGCATGCATTTATTTGTATTGCCAATGTGCTGCGTCTCCCAAGCTTGGTCTAGCCCGGTTGGTTCAAGGACAGACCGAATACGCGAGCACCAGTTTGTGAATCCAGTGCTATCTAGCTCTAGTAGCATATTGTAGGCATTTCTGACAGGGTGGTTCTGAGATAGGTCTAGAATTCTACACCAATATTTTACAGCTTTAATATGTTGCCTGATAATCAATGGAAACCGTCCTGTGTCACCATAAATTGCAGGAGTGGGTGTTTGCTTTCTAACACCCAGCGTTGATTTAATAAATTTTAGATGTATTTTTTCCAAATCGTTAACACTATCACCGGTATACCATATATCACTTGCATACTCTAATATGGGCAGTATTTGACAATCAAAAACCTTGAATGCAATAACAGGTGACAATTTACCGACTACGGGACGAGATTGCTTGTGTAGAGAAAAAACTGCTTTACCAGCTTGGGAAGCGAGATGGAGAAACGTTTCTTTCAATACATTCTTAGGATATTTAGTGCTATATACAACCCCAAGGTATTTATATTTTTCATTTTTTTCTATTATGTCATCACCATAGTAGAAGCTGTCACATTCTGACGTATGACGTTTGTTAAATATGAGAACTTTTGTTTTAGGAATGCTGACTATTATATGCCACAGAGAAGCATACTTATACAGGGCAGTTAATTGCTTTTGCAATCCATTTGCAGAATCTGAAAAAAGGACAAGGTCGTCTGCAAATAACAAGTATACAATTAATAAAGTGTCTACGGGGATACCCTCACCTTGATCAAATGATTTGGATATATCCTGCAGAAATTCTGTAAATAATTTGGGGCTGAGCATACCACCTTGCAGCACACCAAATTCGCTTTTTAATATTTCGCTGATGCATGAATCCCATTTTACACGACACTCAGCTTTAGAGAACATACTCTTTATTACATTTAAAAAATTGCCGTCTATTCCTCTGCTCAGTAATTTATAGTACAGTGCTGATCTGTCAATATAGTCAAATGCTTTTGTAAAATCAACAAAACATGTATACAGGGGCTTTGAAAGACACCTTTGCTTATCTGTAATGGCACATAGTATAAATATATTATCAGTCGTCCGGGAGTTACTTCTAAAGCCGGCTTGAAAGGGATCATTATCATAGCATACATCATTTTTAAAAGATAGTCTGTTATTAAGTACAGATTCAAATAATTTCCCAATGCATGGCATTACTGTAACTTTCCTGTAGTTATCGGGCACGTTATGGGCAGCTTTTTTGTGAGCAGGATGAATTATACCAGTGGCCCAACTTGATGGATATTCTCCATTGGCTATAATGGTATTAAACAGTAAAACTAGTGCTGGTAAGAGTTCATTACTGCCATGCTTGTAAAATTCCGCAGGAATACCATCTATGCCTGCCGCTTTTTTGCATTTTAACTTTCTAATTGCTTTTTGAATTTCGACTATAGTTATGGGGCTGTTTAAGAACTGTAACAAATCGGATTGTCCATTTTCTACCTTCTCATTAATATCATTTGGGGATGATTTAACTAGCTTCATTATATTATTCATGTGATCGTAGTCAAAATAGTCAACATGAGGAGGGTAGACTTGTTCTTCAAAATATTTCACAAATTGTGACAGGGTAGGACCTTTGGTTGAATTTCTAGGTTTTAAAGATTTCCAAAATTTCCAGTAGGAATTTGGATCTTCTGTTCTCATATTTTCAAGCTGTCCAAGTTTGACTTCTTGGTAATGTCTTTTCTTTTTCTGGATTAATTGTTTATATTGGCGTAACATTATAATATATTCACTTTGACGTGTGTTAAACTTCTTATCTTTAGTAATATTATTTAAAACTTGTTTTAGAGATTTACATTCTTTATCATACCAAGGGTTTGAAGGAAATTTATTTTTTATGTTTTTCCTACACTTTGATTGATGCTGCTTCTTTAGAAATAACGGGGATAATGCATTTTCTAGCATACCATTGAAAATATCACATAGATTATCGCTACTACAACCTTCAGCTGCGGCACACAGCATTTCTTCAAACGCAATACATGTCTGTTCATTTCGAAGAGATGCTTGGTACTCTATCTTTTTTTCATCTTGCCATATATATACATCGGAACATGGTGATGAGTCATTAATATGTATGTTCATTTCTGCAGAGCTTAACTCTTTCAATTTTGAATTGAGAATATGGAATTTTATAGAACTTTAAATTTACTGATCATATAATCTTCTCTTAGTATCATATAAATCAATAGTACTTGCTCCCATGGGCGAGTAGTATGTATAACGGCCGATACCTTTATCATCAAACATTCGACCATTGGCTATTTTAAGCTCTGTGTTTATACAAAAATTTAGCAGAGATCGTCCATATTTGTTAATGACTCCGTCCTCATTACAGCGTTCATTTAAAACATTGATATTATTATCGTAATCTGGAGCGCGGCCAGTTCTACTATTAAAGTCACCACATAATATTATATGGTGACTTTCTGTATATCTGGCCACTTCCTCCTCTAACATAGTAAAATAATCATTTCTTAGACCAACATATGTAGAGTTTTCTGGTGGTATATAGGCACAGCCGATTTTAATGTTTTTCTGATAGTATTCTGTAGTTATAGTTAACCATACCAGATGATCATAGGTCGAGTCTATTCTAGTATGTTTTTCAAATTTGTTGGCTACTAGTATTCCAATACCACCAGAAGCTCTTGAAGCATTTTTATGTTTAAATGTTCTACTCACATGATGGAACTGATAACCGGGTAAAACCAATGTGTAATCATTACTTTTCATTGTTTCTGTTAAAAATATTATATCGTATTCACGAATAAATGCTAAAAGATCAGGATCTGCCAGTTTGTTACCTAAGCCATTTATGTTCCATGACAGAACGCGTATTTCACCGACCTGATCATTTATAACCTCAGTGTTCACGTTTGCTATGTCCTTGTTATGATGGTTGGTATATGAAAAGACTGACCGGTTGCTGCATGGTTGTTGAAAACTTCAGCCATAGCCGCAGTCGGTTTTTGTTGTCCCTTATCGTTTAAGTGTATTCCACCACGGCTCAGATGTTGTTTTGTTACGGGTGTGGGCATATAGTCAACATTTTTCAATTTTGAGCATATATCTAGTATGTGGCTGTTCACACGGTGAATTAAGGTATTATATTTATTTTGGCTTCTGGGGGGAATTTCCGAGAAGTAGAAGTGTGTATTGTGTAGAGCAGTCATTTGTTTAGTAAGTTCGTTAATATCCTGCATCGCCTTGTTCGCTTGATCACCAATATCATTTGTCCCGAGATGGATTATTACAGCCTCTGTATCCTCATTTACATATCCTGGTAGTCGGGTAGTTAAGTGTGCTATTTTCATACCCGAAGTTTTGTATACACATACCGACTCCGGATTTGTCAGTTTTGATTTTAATTGTGTGGCTAATCCACGCATGTTAGAGTCACCTATTACACATTTGTTTTTCATAGTTCTGTCTTGCATTGTTGTGGCGTCGGGAAGCTGAGTTTCTTTCTTGTTATCACTATTATCGCAGCGTTTTTTTGTACATTTGTCACGCCTATTATTTGCGGTGGTGATACTATCATGACTATTGACAGGTTGATTTTCGGTGAGCATATTTCTTCTTTGTGGACGTTCATTTTTCTGATGGCTGCTAGTTTTAGGTCTACTACTTCTGCTACTATCGCTGCCACTATGGCTTCTACTAACGGAGCTACTATCAGTGCTATTGTTGCTACCACTACTACTACTGCTACTATTGCTGCTACTGATACTGCTGGCATCACTACTAGTACTACTACTGTACATCACAGGTCTACATCTTCGTTTGTTTTTACGGTTTCGATGGGCATACTCCCATACACCCTCCTCATCACTACTTACACTCTCTTCATTTAAGGTTGTAGCTTGGCAGGTTTGTTTGCTTTGCTCATCCAGGAATTGTCTTATTTCCCTTAGTTCTGTTCGCAGGTTAATTTTTTCTTTTAATAATGTATCTTTTGCTTTTAACAGCTTCACTGATTCTTTTTTGCGCTTTGAGATTTGGCCTCGTAGTGTTTTTAATTCAGATATTAATTTCTCGTTTTTTATTGTTTGTGATTGCAGCTTGTTGTTGCTCTCTCCCAGATTTTGACGCAGTGACACAATTGTTTTTTTTAATTTCAGAATTTCCGCATTTCTTCGATTGTTGTTAATGCTGGAGTAGTTGTCATCCATATTTGGAGCTAGCTCCTCGGGTGGTGGGGTAGATACGGAGTCCATATTAAAACAAAAGTTTGTTAGGTCATTCAGTAAGTCTTGCTTGTATTTAGAGTTATTTTGATTGACTCGTTTACGGCGAATTTTTGACACAGTGGACAGGCTTAAATGGGGGTCCAAGTTCAGGGGTATTAACACAGTAGACTACTGGATTGAAGACATGTCACTCACGGGTCGAGTCAGGTTGCTAAGGAGGGGGGTGGACGTGTCATGTTGATTTGACATTCTGACCCCTGTTGTATTGCTTAATATTGTTTCGTTGATCACGCATATTGACGGGGATTTAGGGACACCCACAGCTGCCCTCTATGTTCTGGGTACGTTTCGTTTTTCAGTAAATGGGCACTGTCGTGCTGGTCAATTGTACTAGACATATCAAGACAAAATCCCATGCCAGCCAGAGTTTCGTGTGGGAATTCACATGTTTGTCTCGTTCCATACATGTATAATTTTACAATATCGCCGGCAACGATTGCATCGGCTTCGTTGCGGTTTCGTCTCCTTGGTATAAGGGTCTCCTGGTTTTGTAACCCTTTGGCAAAGAGATTTTCATAATATCTCTCTTTGGCATCAGCAAATATAAATTGTCTATTTTCATCTAATGTTTCTCTATCTAAGCATGCGACCATTTCTTCTATAACATCTGGTGCATTTTCACGATCCAAATTGCACAGCAAGTGAAATAGCTGGTTGTCAATATTGCTGATGCTATCCATATTGATGTGTCGGATCACAATGTGGGCCTACTGCTTTCCAGTGTAACCCTGTTAAACAGGAAAAAGAAACTTACGGCAGACAAAGGGTCGATAGAGAAATGTGGGCTAATACAAAGAGCGTGAACGTGTACAGTAGGTCGAGGTATTGTCGCTCACCTGTGTACACAATCCACCTAAATATTGTTTAATAATTATATTTTTGATTTATTTTATGCCTAATTTTATACTTCTTTACACATGTTAACTTAGAAATGTACTTACCTTTGTGTATTAATGCTGAGAACAGAGATGAAGGTGTAGAAAATCACAGCGAAGGCACTCAGCAAAAAAACACGTCCTCACTCCGCATAGCATAGCTATAATATGTTGAATTTCTCCAGTCATCACCTGCCAGCTCAAATAGTCTGCCTAGAGCTAATGTTTTTTCACTTCATTTTTTTCAATTGTAATCGTATTGATAAAACTGATATAATATAAAGTAACTGTTTTCCTTCCATATTAAATTTGGCAAGATTATGTTTACTCATATATTTATGATTGTCGATAAAAGATTTCATGTCCTCAATCAGAATTTCATCGGCAGAGAGTTGGTTCTGTTTATATTCTTAAGCATGTTAAGTGGAATTAGGTCCATGATCAACTTCGCCTAAATTTTGACCAAATCCAGCAGAAATCATTTCACCATCAATACAAATTGTGTATGCTCTAAGATAAGATACCTTTAGATAAATGTTATTTTCAATCGGCATGGTACGTACAGTTAACCATAAAAACATTAGCATGAGGCTATTCATCCGATCTGTAGTATAAATATTCAACAAGGAATAACATCAACAATATCACATAGTATGCATCACATATTCAAAAGATTATATGAGGTTTTTATAGTCCTTAATTATATTATCACCTTCTATTCTCTTTATTATTATAATGAAAATATTATATTATAGTCAAATTATCAATTACCATTACTGCCCTTCTCTCATAATGTTTTATTGTCATGAAAGTAATATATATACCAATCAATACGGACATATTTAGGCTGCATATTAGTGAGATAGCCAAATGTATGTGTTTTAAATTTTCACTTTGAGAGCACCAAATGTAGAGGTGGTTAACTTGTCACAAGTTGCCCCAGACCGTGGTAAGTTGTGACAACCGCAGGGGTAACTTGTGACACAGATGACAGCCACGGGGTAAGTTGTGACACAGATGACAACCACAGGGGTAAGTTGTGATTCAGGTGTATTTCTATTAGATAACTTTGTGACAATCAAAGAAGAACAAACACAGAATAAATTTGTTATGGTAATACAATAATAATAACATTTATTTTTGGCAAACTAGAACAGAAAAATACAAACAAGATATGAGAAACATTACTTCCCTTTAACCCCTCGAGTGCCAAGTTATTCAATTTAAATTTTCACCCACTTTAAGCTGTGTTTTGTCTCAAAAACGTGATCCACATCTCCAAGTGAGTTAAAATTATTTAAATTTGTCAAGATAGAGGCCAACCATTTTCATAGCTTGTTGATTGATGACACTTTTCACCTTGATAGGACACTTTTAAAAATTAACAAAACAGTTGGGGCATGCTGTTACATGCTGCAACGATTTAGAACACGATATCGCGGAAGCTATTTGGTTAGAAATTAAATTAAAACAGAAAATTATTTTAGCTTTTTTTATAGACCACCAAATGAACATACTATTTCCTATAAAATGTGGTCAAATTAAATGAATGACGCAATAAGTAGCGCATATGCCTAGGATAAAAATATAATAATCCTAGTCGATTTCAACATTGATCTGTTAAGTAAACACCCACATCAAGATTCTTGGTCATCAGTTATAGAAAATTATGAGCTGTCTCAACTCATTACGAAATATACCGGAGTCACACCAACCAAACAATCACTACTTGACCATATAAATGTATCAGATACCTCATTAGTTAAATATTCAGACGTGCTGCCGTGGGCACTTAGCGATCATTTTCCAGTTTATGTAGTTCTTTCAAATGCAAAAATCGCAAACAAAAGAGATGTAAAACATATTGAAATATCGTATCGAAACACTAAAAAATTACATGAGGAATCATTTTGTAATGATTTTGCTCATGCATTACTTATTGACTTTCCGAACTAATTTAGTGAACTCGAAAATGATGTAGATGGTGCTGTAAATCTCTGGACTAAAGTGTTCAATCAAATAAACAACAGTGTCCTAGGGTAACAAAGCGAATTAAGAGGCAAAAACAACCTAATTGTATTACAAATAAAATAGTAAACATCATGCGTCGGAGAGACTTTGAGAAAAAGAGACATAATAATGCTAAATACAAAAAGCTTCGTAATAAATGTAAATTAATGATACGAAATAGTAAGACTACATTTTATAAAGAAACAATACAAAAATGTAAGAATGACCCACGTGAATTAGTAAAATGTTTTAATGACCTGGGCGTTAAAAATGTCAATCATTATAAAATAAATAAAATTAGACACAAAGGAATTATTACAGAAAATGTGAAAGATATTGTCAACTTATTTAACTATAATTTTGTAAATATTGGATCCAAATATGCCACTGTCCTTTCACAACAAGCTCTTTTTGTCCAATTAAACTTGAGAACTTAATAGAACAGAGATCTCCTCCAAATAATTGTTTTAAAATTCCTTTAATAAGCCACTAGTTTGTTTTCAAGTACATTAACGAGATGAAAGGGAACAAATCGACAGGGCATTATGATATAAGTGCTAGATTTATAAAATTAACAGTTCCTTATATAGCAGATTCAATAGTAAAAATTTGCAATTCTAGCATAAAAACGGGATGCTTCCCAGACACTTGGAAAATTGCAAGAGTTACCCCAATCCACAAAAAAGACTCGAATGGAGACATTTGCAATTATCGCCCCATATGAATTTTACCAATAACTTCTAAAATATTAGAAAAACACGTCGCAATTCATTTCTATGAATATATGACATCCTACAATTTACTTCATCAAAAGCAATCTGGTTTTAGGGCAAATCATTCATGTGAAACTGCACTTACCCTTATGGTAGATACCTGGGTTTCAGCACTAAATAAAGGCAATCAAATCAGGTTGTTGCTTATAGACTTATGCAAAGCATTCGATCTAGTAGATCACGATCTATTAATCAAAAAACTTGAAATTTACAAATGTAATCATGCCTCAATACAATGGTTTAAATCTTACCTCAATAATAGGGAACAGTTGGTGGAAATAAATGGTACAAAGTCAGACCCATTAAAAATTAAATCCGGAGTGCCCCAAGGATCTATACTTGGACCACTCCTGTTTCTTTTATTCATTAACGATATATCTAGAAGAACACTTAAGCGACATAAATCTATTTGCAGATGATGCCGTTGCGAGTGCGGAAAACAAATCCAAACATGAAATAATTAATAAATTGCAAAACTGTGCAAATAGTTTGGATAGATGGTGCATAAGGAACAAAATGTTATTTAGCATAGAAAAAACTAAAACGTTATTTATCTCAAATAGTCAACCAAATTCTCAACAAAAGGCTAACAACCATTTTGAAAATGTAAAGATAAGCAATACAATGATTGACGAAGTGGATAGTACTAAATTATCGGGTGTTAATGTAGATAAAACACTTTCCTGGTGTATGCACCTCTTATAGATTATTCATTCTTAATAAAATTAGAAAATATTTACCATTAGAAATTAGCATTAAATTTTATGATTATTATGTCAAATCACTAATTGAATATTGCAGCTCAGCTCAGAAAATCAAAGCAAGATAATTAAAATTCAAAAGAAAGCTGCAAGATTAATATTAGAAGCACCTCCTTCAACACCAAGCAAACACATGTTTCAAGAGCTCAAATGGTTACCCCTTGATGAAATCGTAAAATTTAAACAGGTCAGTCTAGTCTATAAAGCTGTAACTGGCAGTGCACCCCAATATATACAGACACTGTTTACTAATATTAAAGATATTCCCTCGGATCTTCAACAAATAACAAATTATTCGTTTCTAGAACACGTCACAAATCATTTTCTTATACAGGCGTAATTATTTGGTATGCACTACCAAAGAATATAAAAAAATCTGAAACATTTGCTAAATTCAAACAATTGTATATTAAAAAAACATTAAAAGAAAATAAATAAGATAATTACAAGTAATTTCATAAGACCTGTATATATATATATCATGCTGTAGCTGTATTATTGTTCCTGGCAGGCGCGGGGCTTTTGCCTGGTGTTGGGAGGGTGCCGGACTTGGCCGCATTTGACTGGCGCTAGGTTGACGTCTCGATTCTGCTGAGAACACTTGTGATAATGAAGTTTTTAATACATACTTTAATAAACAAAAACATAAACATTTAAGTAATCTTTAGGTTTCTACGCTTTCCAGAGTTTTTTTTGCTACTACATATCATATGTTTAATATACATAGTAGCTATTGATCTCTGGTTTTGGTGTGGGGAACATCTTTCTTAATATTTTGTTAATGCCAGTTAATTATACTTTAAGTAGTCAACATTTCTATTTCAAAGCATCCAGTGTATTATTATGGCAATGCCACCTAATATTTTAATTCTGAATGTGGTTTCATCCAAACTAACCATGTTAATAAAATATATATATATATCTAAGCTAACTACCTTTAACGTATATAGTCAAGAACCATAGTAAATTAATTATGTTATTGTACTTCGTTCGTCATGTTTGTCTGTACATACTATAAAAAAAAATTATGTTTATATTCATTTCATGTATTTTGTATATATAATGAATTTTGTATATAAAATCTTTTGAGGGCCCCAAGGAAGATTGATGAATGCTCATTGGGTTTACTCTCTTGAAATAGAGATATTATTATTATTATTATTATTATTATTATTATTATTATTATTATTATTATTATTATTATTATTATTATTATTATTACAGTATGGGGCAATATCAGAGGGGTAAGTTGTTACAGTGTGGGGCAAGTTGTTACAGCATTGGGCAATGTCTCAGGGGTAAGTTGTGACATGTCACAACTTGCCCAATCATTATGTCACAACTTGCCCCAACACAACTTTCTTCAGTAACTAGGTCATTTTCAGAAAACATGTGCAGTGAGCAGTTTCGCACCACATCATACTTATAGATAAGTTATCAATAGTCTATAACCACTAGCAATATAAATCATCAATTTCGATTACACCTTTACAAGAGATTTCTCCATAAAAATAATAAAAATAGTACAGACCTTCAAAAACATTCAAAATGTCCACCATCAGTATTGTCTGGGAATTATGGGATGGATTTCCGTGAACAGATAGTAGGTCACGGTATACACTATGCTGACATCTGGTGACTAAATCGATGAACAATGCTGGGGCCAAGGGCCGTTGTAATAACTTTACCCCTGTGCCAATTAGCCCCGGTCTCCCCTATATATACACATATTTAAATTATGCACACTGGTTTTCTCACAGAGCTAAGATTATGAATAAAATATCACAATTACATTATATAAAAAAATAAATTAATGATGTCCTGCATCTATGTATAAATAGAATTAAAAAGCAAAGATAGATTCAATATTTTCCTAGAATATTTTAAGATCTTAGACATGGTTTAAAAAAGCATAATAAGAAACTATATAATATTAATAGGGCTATGTTATTTGATGTCACTAGCAATTTTCACATTTGTGTTGGCTTCTGTTTATGCCTGACCACTTGTTTAATCGTAACTTAAAGTTTTGCAGAGAGGTAGCATTGCGTGGGCATTCAGGTAGAGTGTTTCAGATCCTAGGGGCCATATAGGCTAATGCATTTAGACCATAAAGGTCTAAAATAAAGGCAGGTGAAATTTTGAATTTTGTATTGGTGTTATTAGTTTTTTGTTTCTTTCCCTCCCCAATTTCAAGCTTGGCATTTTGGATTTGCAAAGAAGAGAATTATAATCTGATGTATAGTCGCCGTAAACTAAACACATCCCTCTCTGCTGATTTAAATCTTTTTAGTGTTCCCCACTCTACAAACATTCCACACAATGGCCAGAACTGGAAATGGCACAATATAAAACAGCGAAATATTGCCATTCTATGGTTGACACTGATATATGGTGAGAGTCTTTTCAAGGCATATAAATGGTTGCCAGCTTTTTTACAAATCTGTTGCATATGTGTGTCGTTTTGTAAATTTTCATGCAGATTGACTTCAAGTAGCCTAACATATTTTTCTGCAACTAGTGTGATGTCATCATTTTACATTTTACTACATCCCTGAAAAGCTATGATGCAATGTGGTCAACATCAAATCTAGCAGAGGAAGCCATGTTACAAATGGCACCCTATTCTTCAAAACGATTGTGTTCTTTTGGTTTGGTGATGAGAGGCAAACATTTGTTTAAATGTTTCATAATTTCTTCCAGCTCATCGGAATATGTGGTAATTTGCATGCTCATCTATTTATGGGGATTCTAGTTGAAGTAGGCCTACTGGTACACTATTGTCATTTTTTCAAGAGTGTTTTGTAATGGTGTGTCTGATCACATTTATTTCAGTAACAAACTTTCCATCCTACAGTCAAGGTGAAAGATTTCACCCCGATAGTGTGACATAAACAAAGACTATCAGGAAGTCTTTGTTACACTATCACTAAGATTTTGTTAAATTAATATATTGTATTTCATTATTTTGTATCAGATTTACAAAACATCACTAACAATTGATTATTACCATTTGTCATGTTTTACATTGGCTGTTGTCACGCTGCCACTACCCACCTACCCACCCACATGAATATTGTAGGTATTACTCCATATTGTTATCTGTTATAATGGTTGTCTGTTACACTGATGTATAATAGTTATCGTGGTCAAAATAATAAATTGCAATACATTTTAAGCCAGAAACAAACAAACGTGTTTCATGTAACGTTACTTTATTGGCAGCGAGCAAGCGAGAACTAGTATTAAAGTCCAGTCCAGCGCTGCTGATGCAGACTATGAGATTGTGTGGCCACTTTGTTTTTTTCTCTGTTTTAGATGAGCGCGCGCATTAGATTTAGGCTGCGTATTACCAAAAAAACATATGTTTTTTTCTGCCCAGCGCGCGCATTAGATTGTTGAAAAAAAGTCAATTTGGGAGATAAATAAAACATTACGAAAAAAAAAAAGTTCATTTGAGAGATAAAAAATATTTTTCCAGCTATGTTTTTTTGGGCTTGTGTTTTTCGTCGCCCTCATTAACTTTTCTTAAAATAGGTCAATTTTTTTTATTTCGTCGCCCTCATTAACTTTTCCAGAAATATGTCCAATGTTTTTTTTATTTGGTCGCCCTCATTACCTTTTCCAAAAATATGTTCAATGTTTTTTTTTTCTTAAATGTTTTTACCGCCCTCCCTCATTAGATTTTGGATTTTTTCTGATCTAAAACAGAGAAATCAAACAAAGTGGCCTATGTGCTGGTCCTGTTACTACTCCATCTCAGTTCCAGCCATTAGGACTACGAGGCGGGGGCCCTAGGGTATTGGTTAGCAAACGCTGCCTTTCACGCTAAAGTTCGGGGTTCGGTTCCCGGTCTCGGCGGTTTGTTTCTTCCCCATTCACGTGTGAAATTCAGTATTGTGGGGGGGCCTCCGTGACCGAGAGGTAGCGTGCTCGGCCTCAGACCGCCAGGGCTCGAATTTCGAATCCTGTGTCTGGAGGACAGTGTCATCTCATTCATCTCACCATCCTCTGGAGGTTCTCCTGGCCCAGTCTAGCCTATATGTGCACAAAGGTGGTCTAAAACCCGATTCATTTCATTTTCATTAGGACTATGCATCTTGCAAAACTCCGTAAACCCTGACCTTCCAGGTCCCTTGCTCATTCTACATGCAGTCACCAGATGCGACACTCAAAACCATACAATCTTTACCAAACATGGTCAAGTCTTGTACAAATGTGTAAAGCCTGGAAATAGCCATCTTCACTCTGCCATGTGATTTGCGGCACGCAATCCCATGGCCTCACGTTATACTGTCATCTGCCCTGATACAAATATCTTCGGACCAATCACATTGGTAAGCAACGTAAACAAATCGTCTGACCTGGGGTGTGACTGTCTCGGAAATCTGTGCCGCGCATTGTGAGTGGTCACCGCTGACGTCATTCACAGGCACTAATGAATATTCATGTTAAGATAACCTCTCTCTAATATACAGTTCCCGTACACACTAGTTGTCCAGGCTAGAGCCATGCTCTGCGTGTATTAAGACTGGACTGGTGCAGATGGGAAATAGCCTTTGAGAGAGCATCCAGTTTCGACAGCAAAGATCAGAATGCTTAAAAGTTCAAGTTAATAAAGACGCAGAGGGATTCTGCTCCAGCATCTTTGTGAAATGCAACTGCCACGCAAAGTGTGACAAAACCACTTGCACGTGTCGTAGAAATGGTCTGTGGTGTGGAAATTACTACTAGTAATTTGCAGTAATTAAATCCCAGTGAACTGCTCATAGTACACTTGTACATGTATATCGGACGCGGCTAGTCAGAGGCGGTGGCTTATATGACCTGCCCCGCCTGTTGATTGGCTACCCGTGGTTCCTCCACGTGGCCGAGTCGGGATCACCCAATGCCCCAGGGGTGATAACCCGTTCACAGACTCCTCGCTGGACAGTTTGTGTCTGCCCAGCAAGGTGTCTACGTCTGAAAATACACACACCCTCCTCTCCCTCTTTAATTGTGTTAATTGTATTAATATTTCATTAATCAAGTGTTAACTTTGATATATCACACTACATTTTAATATTATAATGCTTTGTTATTAGATATTGTTTTTTAAAATGGCCGCCCTCGGCTTCTTAAGATGGCATAGTCATGTATAGAGTCAACCACTAACATTGCTATGTTATCGCTTGTTATGTAATGCTTGGATACGTGATTACATAATAAAGTTTATTGCCAACCAAACCCGTCTGTTGTTTGAATGATTCTCGGAAAGTGATTTGAGTGAATAGTGAATTTAATTTAGCTTGGCGTGTGGTCACCGGAAAGGTATTACCTGCAACAATGCTGCAGTGAACACTGAAAACGAGCAGCTGGATAACAAGGCCGACTAATAGACTTGATTTACTAAATCAGCTGTCATTATCTCACAATATATATCAGAAATTATGTATTTACATGAGAAAAAAGATTTTCTTGACATCAAAACTTACACGTTTTGACACTTCATCCGCATTTCTGGCAAAACAATATGGCACTTAACGTGACATAACTTAGCGTGACATATTCACTTGACTTGTGTAGATCTACCAAATCTGGGCAGATACCACATGCTATGATTCTATCAGCTACTTATACTACCCCCCCCCCCCCCACCACGTTTATAATTCATACACATAGATCATGTGCAGACAGTTTAAATGCAACATTTTATAAACATGTCTTCTTTAAACATAATGCCACACAAATGCAGTGCTTTACTTGGAATGAAAGCTGATCATGATCCATATAAATTATATACCCGGTAGGCCTGTATATATTTCAGCCTCAGTGTTAACAGATTAAATTGGTATACCCAAATTTATTACAATTATCTTAACCCTTTAAGCCCTCACGCTGCATTAAAGCATCATTTCACATCCCTGAAAACAGACTTAATTTACCTATAACTAAGGGTTTTAGAACGAAAATTTCCATGAAACTGGTTTACCAAGACGTAGTAATTTTCTTCAATTTTTAAAACACATCAAGTCATCTCCATCCACTACAAGTCCAGAATTGCGGCAGCAATTCGCGGCTTGTAGTGGAAGAGATGACAATGATAAATTCAGGCCTGAAAGGGTTAAATGGTCTATTAGAAATGACTTTCTTGATATCAAAAACATTTTAGTTTAGACTCTTTATTTGAATTTCTAGCTTTAATAGCAGAAACGTATGGTACTTTGTACTTTTTGGTAGAATCGGTGACGGCCATCTTGGATTTTCGTTCATTTTGAGTATTAGCACCACGCAGATCTTTGTATTTTTTTTATTCTGGCTAGTAGAGCCAATTTCAAACCCAAATCGGTTGAAAAACTAAATAAAGCAATTTTGTTGAACCAAGGTGATTTCTTAAGCTTTATCCAATTGACTATACTATATAATTTACCATTAACCGCCGGTGCGTCCATATTCATATTTTACATTTTTTATTAGCATATTAACGTTACATATCAGCTATTAAACATGTTAAAGATAAAAAGTTACGTTAATCAGCAAAATTTGAAATTAGTTGACCTCCATTTTGTCAAATCTGAATAATTTTCACTAACTTGAAGTTGTGGCTCGCGTCAGCGAGACACAGCTTCAAGTGGATGGAAATTGAATAATTGAGTAATTTGGAGGCTAAAGGGGTAATGACAATTTTTGTTTTGGTTTGCTATTCATTTATCCTACTTCATCCTTTGTCAAACTGTGACTTACTCGTCAGTCCATGTCGTAAGACCGGTATATCTCCCACATCCTGTCCTCACGCAATTATGTTTCAATGCATTAATTTGTGCCCACATATTTTGTCGACGCATAAGACATATAAACTGGCATGATGGTGGCGTACGTAAGCCTACCCAGCACATAGGCCTATGAGACATTGACGCAGAGCCGGTTTAATCTTGGGCCATCGTCTACGGCGCTGGCCCAGCATTGAACCATATTTAATTTAATGGCTCGAGATGGTTTGGTTTATACTGTCACTTAAAGCAATGATTAGTTTAGAGCAACAGTGTGTATTATGATTTATTTGTAATTGCAGCGGGCTGTGATAGAACAGACCGGGTGGAAAGTAGGCTGTACAAGTAGGCCAACGATAAGCCATAAACGGTGAGTTATTGAATAGGACACTTTTCGCCTTTTTAACTAGTCCAGTTATATGTAGAAACTGTAATTATGACATTATCCGGCTAGAAATGATCATTTTAGCCAACTCTTTTACCCTTCAAGCCTGAGTTTACAATAATTGTATTGTCATCTTCATCCACTACAAGCCGCGAATTGCTGTCGCAATTCCCGACTTGTAGTGGAAGAAGATGACTTGAAATGGGTGACACTTGTAAAAAATATATCGTTATTAATAAAACGGCTGTATGAAAATAGTCGTTCTAGATCTAGGAAAATAAATCATTTTTGAGAGTTGTAAAAAGATGCTTTGATGCATCGTGAGGGTTCAAATGGTTAAAGCTGTGGATTGCAAGAGAATCGCATGAGTCAAATTGTAATGCTATATATTTGCCACGTCTGTGAGTGCCTTAATCTAATGGGATGATTGACATTTGTCTCAATAGGCACAATAATCATGTTATGTGTTGCATGTCGGGGATGGTAGGGACATATGCCACAAATTTCTTGGAGTCACTCCCGCAAGTTAGCTTCAATGTAACAGTTAATCATTACTAGCGTTAGCTTAGTTTGCGTTGGATTGGAATAAATCAGATAATTAAAGCTGCATAACTGTTTTGTTTATTTCATTCAAACGATTAATCCATGGAGAATGGTGTTTTATTTTTTTTATTTTACTGCTCTGGTTACTGAGTTATTAAGGATTTAAGTTTGTTGTTTTTTAATATTGTTGCCCCACCAAAACAAACCTGCTCACAGCGGAGTAAGACATACTGTCTATATAATCAGGACATTAAAAGTACCAAGTGGCAGATAACGGTCATCATAAAAAAAGAGAGGACGACTTTTAAAATTATTGTTATTTTTTAAGTGATCAGAGATACATTTCACATTACAACGTTTATTGTCTCATATCAGTTAGACATATCTAATGGCCCGCCATTAAGACGCTCTTCCCAGACCGTGAAATTGTACTGGGAATAACCATCAAATTCAGTGATGTAAATCATCGTTTTCGCAGTTTGGATTTTCGTGATTTTTTTGAAAAACATTTCCATTTTTCTTATTAGGTATCTCATGGACATTTCAAAATATAGTCAAAATGCTACTAGACAATATCATACTTTATTTTATTTTATCGTAAATCATCATATGCAGTGATATACATCGCGCTATACGGTAAAATAAAATAATATTTAAAAACATCAGACTTTACTGTAACCGATTTGACTCAGTATCCGACATCTAGATCTGCCGCTGGTGATGGGGGCTTTGTAATTCAGCTAACACGAGGCATTGATCCAATGGCAGAATAATTAGACCAAGCATTGTCATAAATTGTTATGCTGTATCTCACTAGTTTGTATGCCAATGTTTGTATCTGAGCTAATTACAAAAATGAATCACACAACATGATAAACCTGGGTGTAGACACTGAAATAAAGTTTGTATGTGAGGTGTTAGGGAAAAATTGACGTTTTAGCGGTTTGATGCTAATTATATAGCTTGTATGTTCTATATTTTTTCTAAAGATTTCAAACCATATTATATTCATTCATTTGTATCGACAACATGGCTGTAGACACCGCAATGAATTATCCATGTGGATTATTGAGACAAAATATTGGTGATTTAGCGGTTTGAACTAATTGATAATATGCTAATTAGGTAAATTTCATGCATCTTTAGCTGTTCTAGAGATATTTAACCATTTTAAATGGATTCCTTGAGTTGGAAAACATGGGTCTAGACACCAAAATGAAGTCTCTGTCTAGATTATTAAGGAAGATATTGGCGGTTTAATGAATGACCTAATTAATATGCTAATGAATATGTTAATTAGATAAATGTTATGGTGTCGCAACTCTCCTTAATACCTCAAAATGTGGCACATGGGTTTTGTAGGCTGAACAATCATGGGTGTAGACACCAAATAAAGTCTCTATGTGGATTTGTGAGAGAAAAAAATGCGATTTAGTGGTTTGACCTAATTAATATGCTTATTATGTCACTTCCATGCTTTCATAACTGTTTTAGAGATGTCTAACCATTTTAAATAGATCCCTTGGGCAGGAAAACATGGGTCTAGACACCAAAATGAACTCTCTATGTAAATTATTAAGGGAGATATTGGCGGTTTAGTGATTGACCTAATTAATATGCTAATTAGGCTAAGTAAAAAAAATGCTACACATTGGCAAATTAGCATCCGGCAGTTTTGTGATCCTCGTGGCCTATATAATCCATTTTAACCATAAAACCTTACAGGAATCACCATTTCTAGGCTAACATACAGAGCCAATGGGGGTGGCTAGTAGACTATAACAGAATAATCTACCATTATGTTATGAGTGTACGTATAGGCCCTATAGGGGCCTACTTTTATTGACCTCGCATAAAAAGACCACACCAAACTGGGGTTTTCATGTCATTGAATTTGAAGATACAGTGACGGTAATTTTCAAGCCTATTATAAAAAAGGAGGTTTTATCATGTTTTATTGCTGTTTGATGCCATTGATTTCTACCCCCGATAACATCGCAAGGCGAGGTTAGGCGGCCCGGCCGGTCATGCCGGGTAATTGATTACAACGTTTAAAGAATGATTCAACTGCAAAACGCGCATGCCTGGGACGGTCAAGTGTAGGCCAACAGTAGCCTATTGAGTACAGATTGACGGCATTAATATAGCCACTGAACTGATTACAAGATACTACTTAAACGGACATTGATCCAATGCTGTTTTAATGCTAGGCCAACGTCTGCGACGCTGGCCCAACATTGAACCAACATTGAATGAATGTACAATGTTTGAGAGAAAGTCCTCCTACCCGGCAAACACAAGACATTTGTATAACATTTATACAATGCTGGCCCAACGTCCTCGACGTTGGTCCAACATTGCATAAAGTCATACAAATGTTTTGTGTTTACTGGGCATGTCAATACAAGCTTGGGTCAAGCAGTTTCAACATCCCCGCAGTAATACAGTCAGTTTTTTTGCAAGCCAGCGACCAAGTAGGGGTAAGGGCCAAGAGCTTTGAATTATAAACTCATAGATGTCGCTCGAGTATATATGAACTTGCTGTGATTTTGAGAACTTGCTCTTAATGAGGCTTTGGGTATGGAACGCATATTTAGTATTATTATGGAATAGGGCCTTGGCCTACCCACGGGCACTATTGCCTTCTGGGGGACCCTTGTCCCGCGAATTTTGACAGTTGACCACACCTTTAGCCTCGTCATTAACCTCTGATTACAGAGTATAGCCCCACAAAAGGTTGGCTGCGCTCGTCTGAAATTTATCTTAAAGAGAGTACTATTGCTGGTAATCAATTTGACCTTCAATATTTCCCATTGAGACATGAATTCGCGGCCATAATGACAGTACGGGTGTGTTGCCATTTATACTATGCTGTCTCTAGTGAGCTTGAGTCTGGTATATTCGATCTTTTTATTGAGCTTGCCTAAGAAAACATCAAATTGATTTTTCACGTGTAGCGCATCTGCATATAGGCCTACTATTGCTTGTAATTTAAATTTTATAAATTGAAAAAAATAAAGTGTATTTAATTTAGACGGTGGCCTTGAATTTGACCTTGTTCTTTACCGCCAAGAAATAAATAACGCAAAATGGATTGCTCTGTCAAATTTGTTAGAAAATGTATATTGCTTGTAATTTCAAGTCAATTAGTTAAAAAGATACTTTAACTATAATTTGGCAGCAGTCATTTTGGTTGCCATTTTGAATTTTTCTATCCGCTTGATATAAATTACAGAGGTACTATTGACATATAATCCATCGAGAAAAAACTTTCTAGGCGGAGTTAGGCCAAACTATCAACTTTGGCACCTGAACCTGACTATATAATTATGCCTTAAAACATGATTAGCTCTAACCCTTCTGATAAATGACCGTACATGACCCCCCCCCCCCCCCCAATGACCTGTGATCATAATATTATTTATTTTACGTCACGTATTTCTTTAAATGACCTTTGATGACCTAGAATCGTGTATGACTCTGAAATGAACTAGATCCAGGATGTAACTAAATCACACGAAAGTGCAATCACATATTTCTGTAGATCATCCCAATCAACACCACCAAAATACTTAAAATCGACACTACAGTCATAAAAATGGACTTATGGTTATATCGAATTATGTCACTTAACACGATAAAATACAGTATGCTGACCCAGTGGGACATTGTTTTCACTGGTAGCACCTAAAATATCAAAGGTATCTTAGGGCAGCTCAAACTGGTTTGGGAATTTATTTTTAGGGGGGCTGGGGGGGGGGGGGGTGCATGGGGATCTATTTCACCTGCTACACTACTATGTATATGAAAATGTTGATTATTGACAACCGATTGTAAATGCTTAATTCTGGTAGCTTCTAATGGCTGACAGCATGTAATTCATTTCTAATGGCTGGCAGCATGTAATTCATTTCTAATGGCTGGCAGCATGTAATTTATTTCTTATTACAGATTTTGTCAATATAATTATACTGGTCTGAAATGGTTATGCAGGTTATTATGATCAATAGAAATCACATAATGGATGGATGATGTTGACGACGCAAGCTACAGAGCCCGCACTAATTTAGTGCTACGAAGGATATTTCGATCGATGTTCACATCGTTGGAAATAAACCATTTTAAAAAACAAAACCTAACGGTTGGACATTACAAATAATTTTTTATTTAACCCTTCCAGTCCTGAATTTACCATTGTCATCTTCATCTACTACAAGGCGCGAATTGCTGTCGCAATTCCCGACTTGTAGTCGATGAAGATGATTTGATGAGGGTGAAAAATTAAAGAAAAATTGCCATGTATTGGTAGAAGAGTTTCATGGAAATTTGTGTACTATAACCCTTGGTTGTAGGAAAATTAAGTCTGTTTTCAGGGATGTAAAATGATGATTTAATGCATCAAGAGGGCTTAAAGGGTTAAAGCATTAAACGTAACCCTTATCGCATTTATAGCTCACGACCGATGCATATAATTATATTTGTAAAATTGAAGAAGATGGTATATTCTATCAAAATAATGACTTCTAAGGCTGCCTAATCGCTCTGAGGTATTAAAAAAACTACATTTCATTCTACTTTATTTGGGAATTAGACATCAAAATATTAAAATAATTTTTAAATCGAATTATCACGTGGTAATGATTTGATATGCGGAGCAGTTATGGCCCAGGCACATTTTGGCCGGATAAGCCTGAACTGCATGTGTTGGTGTTTGTGAATGCTCGTTTTATGTTCGGCAAATACGCTTCATCTTCGGTGCTGTTTTATTTAGGTACCATAAGAAATTAGTTTTGTCCTGTATAATGTCCTGAATGTGTCCGTTATTCTACGTAGTACAAGAGGAATAGACTAATTTTTGGAGTTGAGTTGACACTTAAATTCCTAGAGATAAAAAATATATCAAGGGAAAGGTTTAAGTCTCTAGTTTATGGTGGCGTATATCGTTTTTGTCGTACGTGGTCGATTTTATTTTTAAACGTACGTTTGTGACGGCATGTCGCTATGGCAATGAAGTCATTTTATTAACCAAATTGGCCAGATAAACTTACGAAACAGGGGTCTTGTTTAAGCCACTGCTCGGTATCAGTATGATGCGGTGGCGATTCTTAATGTTTCAGCACATACTACGCATACCTGGCAATAGTTATATATATTCATTATGTCGTAATTTCACATTTAATGACCATAAAATTAAATAAATCTTTGATACAAGCGTTTTAGAAAAATAATGCACGCGAAATATTGTAGAGAATAAAGTTGTGTGTTATATCTTTATAATTCTGATTACGGAGACCCTTGTAATATATCATTGGAAAGGTATTAATCTCTACATTTGCGTGAGCTAGCGGTAGTAACGTCAAAATAATCATATGATGAATACAGCACACTTTTATGACGTCATAGTTTTTCATATTTAACAAGCTTACCTTTGATTTATCCACCATTTATCACTAAGTGGATTTTCACGACTCGCTCAGCATACCCCAGTATACACAACACGTTGACCCAATGTTGCCCTTATGTTGGACCAGCGACAAAAACGGTGGGTGAACGTTAATGCAACATTGGCTCAACATCTCCTGTTTGCTGGATCTGTCACCTATGCCCTCTGTTCAGTGACCCCAATATAACAAAAAAGGCCATATTTGGGTCGAAATATGCTCTAGAATGCATCATGTGAAATCTTAATTAAATTTAACAATTTCTCGAAGAGCATGCCTCAGACCCCTCTAGACTGTAAATAAAGGAGGCTGACTGAGTCTGATATATGATAGGCGCCTCCTGTCAGGCAAATCTTGGATCCGTCATTTAGTGCAAGATAGTGCTATGTATAACACGATTTGAAGGCAACAAAAACATCAATTTATTTTCAATTGGCGTTCATACAATAAATTATCTCATTACATATATAAGTAATAGATAGAACGGCTGCTATACTCACTCTTTTTTCGTTGTTGGGGGGGGGGGGGAATATGTGCTGAATCGTGTTATTTGAAATTTGCTGACAAGGATCTTGTTGACAAAAAGAAACCAATGGATTCTGTGATAGATGAAACCAAAAAAATAAACTTGAGGAAAGAAATGGTTCATTTAATTAAGTACTTAATTTAAAAATCCTTAAAACCTACCTTGTGTTTGTTTTAAATTCAATATGGCCGCCATCAAGGTAACGACATTTTTGATACACCCCGTCACTTCATCACTTTTACAATTTGAAAATATTTTATTGTGTGTTTATCCAGGATTTGAGGTACGAAAAGGAATAATATCAGTTCTTCCCTTAATACTTATCCAAGATTATCGCCATATTGTTTGAGTGATATGAATAATATGCGGTAACTATCTCGTTCTTGAACCTAAAATGTCTTTTTGGGACTATTTTCAAGCCTATGGAGTATAGATGTTATTATATTGTATTTATATACAAAAGGGTCCCCATTGTAGTTAATTCTACCATTGTGGGTGACGCTTTGGATCGTTTTTAACTGATCTTCCACCAGAAATATTGATTGAGATTAATGAAATGTACATTATTTTATCTCTAGTAAACCATTAATTATAAACTATAACACGTCTAATTTAAAAAGTAGGCATATTTTGCATTGATTTGAAGCGGGAATTGCGTCGGCAAAGCCTGCCTCAAATAAATAACCACGCAGCGATTACTGCCAACATAATTATGACCGCATATATATCGATTTTAATATCACTTGAGTGAAATGGGTGAAATCATAAACAGACTTAGCTACATTTTCAATATTTGCACAGAGTAAGTAACAAAAAGATGCTATTATTGTAACATACTAAAAATGACCTGTACTCGAAAATACAATAAAAATACTAAAATAAAATAGGTCTATTATAGCAGGCGCAATACAAATGTCGTCGATTTGTAATTTAAAACCGCCCCCAAAAAAACATGTGTCATTCACCTGGAATTACAGCCAATTGGACAAGAGTGCACAAAGGGTTAAAGTATAATTGCAATTTTGTATAGATTAGATTGATGCTGAAGATATCGATACGCGGGGATCAACCACACGCTCTAACAAAGTTATTCTGTCACGTGTGATGTCTCTCAAAACAAAACCACATGGGTGGTAGGGCTGGAAACCATGTGTTGCTTGTATGTGGTCACCATTCTAGGTCAAATTTTGCACATTATCAGTTTGAGTGGATTCGCTCACAAATACCATTAAATTCAGAAACCGTACATTTTCAATAGTATTAATGTCCAAGCATTCCCTTAGAACATGATATTGGTATGGTTATACGTTTGAAATAGGCCTCAAAGCGGATGCATTAACATGGGATGGGGTAAATTAACATATTGTATTTATCCTACCGATTTATTGTGACACAGTAGAGGTCCCTAACCAGAATATTGTTATTTATTAGTAAAAATGAGTTATCATGCATGTTATACACTGTTTGCTAGATTTTGCGCATAAGCAGGACTCCCAACTAAAAAGTTCAGTTTTTAGTCACTGTGTGGCGTGTTGCTATTGGGAAAGGTGTATTGTGACACACACATAACATGTCGTTAAAGGTCGCTAGGCATCAACATTCCAATTGTGTTTTACGAATTTAAACTGTTGTTAGCACAGCCTGACTCCTCACATTTTAAAGTGATGAGTCACATAATACCATGTCCTAACGATATACCGCCATATTCTGACAATAAAATGCCATATTCTTACATTATACCAATTAGAGTCATAGTCATAGTCATAGTGTCATGCACAGTGATATAATAATGACGGTAAACTGTTATATTTTGACTTTATAGTGCATATTCTGACTAGTGCATATTGTGTCATATCCAAATATTAAAATGACATTTAATGATGCCAAACATGCATATCTTTACATTATAATGCAAAATCATGACATTATAATGTCATATCATTAATACAAATTGATTTACTTAAAAAATTCGTCCCCTGACCATACACTGCCCCACATCCTGACATAAAAATGTCATTTCTTGACAACAAATGCTACATGATGACGCCATACTGCCATGTCATTATATTACAATGCTATATTGGCACACTAACATGCCAGGTCGTGATTATAATGCCACATCCTTCTATTATGAGGCTATATTGTGCAATTAAGCTACCATAGCTACTGATATTATAATGCTATATGCTGATCTACCTCATTTTGAAAATATAATGTAATAGCTTGGTAATAAAATGATATAAAAAATGGTATGACCTAATGATTATAAGGCTATATTATAACATTAAAGTGGTATATCCTGATATTATAATGCCATATCTGACTATATAGTGCAATCTCCTGAAATATTATTGCCATATCGAGACGTTAAAAGGCCATATAACCTGACATTATAATTCCACATACTTAATATCATAGACACTGTCTATTAGACAGTCAAATGTGATATCGTGACATTAAAACTGCATATATTTACATTCAAATGATGTCCCCTGACCATAAACTGCCATATAAGGTCATATGATGACAATATAATGCCACATCCTGACATAAAAATGTCATTTATTGAATAACCGTTACACCAGTCTTCTCGTATAAGCTACGATACATCGTATCATGTACGAGAATACGGGCCGAGACGCTGATCCAATATTGGGTCAGCAACCACTCTTAGAATGGCCTTCAATTGTATGGATTTGGCAGCTACCACGAGACATTGACCCAATGATGTTTTGATGTTGGCCCGCCGTCTCCGACGTCGGCCAAACATCAAGACAACATTGGGTCAACGTCTTGTGTTTGCTAGGTAGGCTTATGCGTCATTATTATTACACATTCAGGCTCTGCCCAGCAAACACGGGATGATCGAGACGTTCACCCGATGTTGAATTGCAGATTGGGTTAACCCCACGTGTCAGAACTTATCAGTATATGTATCCACATTCAACTCTTGTATTGCTAGGTCTATTCTATGAAACTCAATGACCTCGACCGAGCTGGCTAATACAATGAAGTATGTGGGAGGGGTCCTATATAACCTTGTTTTCACCGATTGACGTCACTGCGTTTCACAGAATGAAGTATGGGGGTGGGGTCATATATAACCCGATTTTCACCGAGTGACCTCCCTGCGTTTCACAGAATTTCCCCGCATAATTATGTAGCCATTAACTCTTGTCCCGTGAGGTCCGTATATAAACTATATATATATACGTTTTCCAACACGTTTCAACTACGTAAATACCGCTCAAATTAATAAAGTAAATTGTGGTAGATGTTCTGGGCCCGTATTCTCGTACAAGTTACGATATATCGTAGGCTTCTGATTGGTCGAGATGACCATCTCGACCAATCAGAAGCCTGCGATATATCGTAACTTGTACGAAAATACGGCTCATGTTGATCAAATGACGCAGATCGAGTAAATCCTCGAAGTCTTGATTCTATTACACATGGGTGGGTATTTTATATATTTGTGTCAGTTTCATTCAGTTGGAGCTGGGTAAAGCGCTCGGGTAGTTAAAGGTTGAGAAACAACAACGAACCTACCAGAAGACCTACGTCGTCATGAGGGACATGCTAAATTCGAACACCTCTTTACCCCTAAAGTGCCAAAGTCAATTTTAAATAGAATTTATGAAAATAATTTAGTAACTAGCAATTATGCACTACTTGGATGCGCACTACCGCGAGGTCAGCTGGGTAAAAAAATAGTTCAATTTGTCAAATCGGAACGTTTTCTAATTTTTCGCATTAAACGTCATTTTTTTATGAAAAACAATTTATCTAAAATTAAAATTCTTACAATTTTCGGCCTTACAATGTAGTTAAAACAAACCAATAAGCTGGGAATTACATTAGCACATTATAGTCAAATATAACTTAATTAGGCATTCACAGTACGGTTGCAATGGTGGTTAGATAGATATATTAAGTGATTCTGTATTACTGTTGCTTAACCCTTTAACCGCCGGTGCCGCATATATTCGGGTTTTTATTTTTTATTACCACATTAAGTACCACATTTTAAATGTGTTAGAGATAAAATGTGACATCAACCAGCAAGATTTGATAAGAGTTGACCTCCATTTTGTAAAATCTAAATAATTTTCACTCACTTGAAGTTGTGGATCGCGTCAGCGAGACACAACTTCAAGTGGGTGAAAATTTAAATTGAATAATTTGGCAGTTAAAGGGTTAATTTGACCCGCCCACATACATTTGACCCATACACATACATACCACATTTTATGGATTTTCTTCTTATTGTGGTGTGTACAAATAGGCCTTTATCTATTTATGTATGTATGCTTCTTTGGTTAAAAGACACCCTTTATAATCATTTCATTGCCATAAACAACTGCTAGATACGCAATGAATTACATTTATTGAGTTTCTTGTTAGTTTTGGTGGCTTCCAAGCCAACGACAATTCTGTCTTAGTGGAATTCTTCTGTTTTCTACATGTATTGTATAAATGTTTTGTTAAGTAAATATTATTACTATGTAGCCCTACAGTGATGTAGAAAACTACTAAATGAGTCTTGAGTCTGATGACATCGCATGTAACGTGTTATTTCTTCTCGTTTTCCTTCATTTCGAGCTGTGAATTGCTGCCGCCATTCCAACATCAAACTGAAATAAAATGGCATGATTTTATCAAATTCGCAAGTAAAATATATAAAATAAAAGCTCAGTTCATCCTCATTAAATGAAATGAATGGGGCTTTAGGCCACCTTTGTGCACAAATAGGCTTAACTGGGACAGGAGAACCTCCTGAGAGGGCGAGATGAATGCGATGACACTGCCCTCCAGACACAGGATTTGAAATTCGAGCCCTGGCGGTCTGAGGCCGAGCTCCCTACTCCTCGGTCACAGAGGCTCCCCACAATATTTAATCTTTACGAGTGAGCAGGGAAGAAACATTTTGCTAGAGCGGGGTTTGAACCCGCGATCTCCGACTTTCCAAGTAGGCAGCTTTAACCACTGCACCAGATCCCGGCCCTCATTAGGATGGCGTAGGCCACCTGTAGCATTTTGTGTTCAATAAATGTGTTGACAATATGTCATACATGTACAGGCCTATATAAGCGGTGCATACATGTGACGATAGGAGCTTGAAAGGTTAGAGAACCACTCGATTAATTCGAGAAGAATAGAATGTACATTAGAGAGACTCTTCGCTCTCATGGCTCATCAGCCCGATAATGCTGAGCGAGCAAACGCAAAATATAGACCCCCCTCTTCGAGTGGTATGCACGTCGTGTCACCATAAAATACCGAGATAATCAGCAATCTTGTTTATTATCTAATTGAAAGGTAGGCCTACAGCGCTGATATATGAGCTCTTTTTACATTCATTTCCCGATATACTCATTGATAAAATTAAATTCTAGGGGACGTTAAGGGATTTTTGTGACGCTCAGACTCGGTCCATTGTGAGGTCATATAAAAGCCACTGTGAGCGGCTCGCGTGGGGCTCAACGAGTTATTGAATCTATAAATATATTTGTGAACAAAGAGTTAACTAGAAGGTTCTAGTTTTTTGTGAACAAAAAACTGAAGATGTCTCCCTCCAGATAGCTAATAGATGTAGTGTCAATGATCTTTGTAATTCTTGTTATTAAATGCTCCTGTGGACAGTAGAGACTATACATGTATTAAGCGGAATTTATTATTCCGTTTTGGTGCGAAACACTTGTCAACACTCCCAGCAAACACGACTTTGACCCGATAGTGATCCAATGCTGGCCCACAATCTGCGACGCTGGCCCAGCATGAAACCACCACTGGTTCAATGCCTCGTGTTTGCTGGGCTGCGTTCAACCCAGTAAACACAAAACATCATTGTTATGTGTCGTTTGTGGAGTGTTTTGGATTGTTTTGAAAATCAAAGAAACTACAAGTAAGAGACTACATGTATCTGTTAACTCTCCCTCATAAAATATCTTAGATCTTGGGTTGTAGGCCTGCCTAATCATCCCCAATTGCGAAACTACATGACTCCCAGCATTATGATTCTGTTTACACTATTGTGATTTCTGGAGAGTGGCTGATTAAACAAACGTTGAACCTATCTTGTTTTAATGTTGGACCAACGTCGTCGCCAGTGGCCCCCATGAAGTATAAACATGTTGTGACATCTCCCTACATTATACCCAGCAAACACTAGACGTTGAAACAATATTAGGCTAATTCTGAGCCAACGTGGTTGACAATGGACAAACGTTAGTCAGCACTAAAGCTTGTTGGGTGCCCGCACTCTAAGGTGCCAGTATGTGTGATTGCCGTCTTTTGTTTGTTCTTCAGACTTTTAGGCATATTCAAATAAAAAACAAAGGCTGGGTTAATGTTGGCCCGCTGTCTGTCACGCTGGCCCACATTCAGCGTTGCGTCAAACACGACACGGTAACCCAATACTGGGCTAATGTTGGCTCAGCGGCGTAGACGGTGGGCCAACAATAGCCCGGCATTAGGTCAACGTTTCGTGTTTGACCGCCTGCAAGATAGACGGAGAGAGCGCACAGACACACAACTGATCGGACGAATAAATGAGTGGTGAGAGGTAAAGCAATATATCTCCACCCCTATAGAGGGGAGACATAATAAACCAATGAAAATATTTGTGAACAAATGTGATGTTTCAGTTTAAAAAACGTTAGAGATAATTTGCTTCTAATGCTTTATGACAGATGATATTTTCACTTTCTAGCTGATGCAATATGACATTGGCCCGATTTTTTTCCAAAATGCTCCAATATGCGTACATACCTTCATAATGTCATGTTTTACTAGTCGTAGATAATTGACCTGCTGAAGAGCTCAGATCACAAGAATAACAGTGGGTCTTATACAAGTCATACAGTTGCTCACATTCTATTTTGTTATTTAAAAATGTTTATGCTATTTTATTTATTTGCTTGATGAATTGTCACTGATTATGGATCACCAAGAACCAATTATTTGTTTGTAATTCTTTAAATAGATTACAATCCCGGCTATTGGTACCTCATTGGAACCCAAATTTTTAAATCTCCCTAATTTTTTATCCCTCGCCCACGGGATATTGTCATCACCATGTCTGGCCGTGCGACCGTGCGGCCATGCGTCTGTGTGTCCGTGTTTCGTTTCCGGACGATATCTCTGAAACTGTTAGTCGGATTGCTTTCATATTGCATACACACATCCCTTAGGGGGTGTAGATGTGCCTTTCAATGGCTATGACCTTTGACATAGTTTTTTACCTTTGATTTTGAGTTGATTATTGACTTCAATTGATTGCGGTTGAAAAGTTCAGTTTCAGGACGATATCTCGCAAAGCGCTTGCTGGATTGTTTTCATACTGCAAACACACAGCCCTCAGGGGGTGTAGATGTGCCTTTTGGGGGTTATGACCTTGACCTAATTGTTGACCTTCAATTTTCTGGCCATTATTGACTTTAATTGATGGCAGACGATAAGTTCATTTTCCTGACGATAGCTCGGAAAGCGTTGGATTGCTGGATTGGTTTTATATTGCCACACACATCCCTTAAAAGGTGTAAATGTGCCTTAAGGGGGTTGTGACCTTTGACCTATTTTTTAGCTATTGACTTTACGGCCATGATTGATTTTAATTATTGGCGGGGGATATCGTTAGCGTCAGCGCTCTTGTTAATTATAGATGTAACGTTATAGTCTCGTATAAATTACCCGAGGGCAGAACTGAAATGCTTGACGAATCTTTCAATTATCACTGATTATGTATCACATTCATCAGTTTGTCATTCTTTAAATATTTTACATCCTGGCTATTGATGAGGTATAAAACTGAGAACATAAAATAGCTTTATTATAACATAAAATTATTTATTATAACGGGAATAATACAAACTATTTATCCAATGCCTCATAGGTAAAGATCGCCAAACAAGCTGTGTGGATGCCATAGAACCAGCAGTGATGACACCGTCTTTATTGGTGTGTCATCGGCAGAACGGAGAGTATAGTATTACTTGCCAATAATACAAGTAACTGTACCTCTAATACGACCATTGTAATACGATCATTGTAATAGCAAATTATGAGGTCAGTCATCATCTCTACGCTGGGGACACACATATTTAGATATCCTTATCTAATATTTGTTATCTTTTGAAAAACATCACGCGTGGATGGCCAAGTCTGAAATTAAACCCTGATCAAATATAATTTCTTATCATTGGATCTAAGAAGTAACTGGGTGTTTTTTCTACATTGTGGCCTATTTTATTGCTGGATCATGAAATCTCACAAACTAGTAGCTCTGCTCGAAATTTAGGTGTCATATTTGATTGCGATTTAAACTTACGTCGGCATATCTCTCAGCCTCTAACATATCCGTGATCTACGGCGCAATCGCAGGCATCTTTATCGTGATACTGCTAAGACGATTGGTGTTGCATTAAGATAACGTTTTAGTTATATACCATAGCCTTTCGTGCAGTCACAATTCACGAACACTGATACCTTATTAGTAATCTCTGCGGCAGCTTCCTTCCCCTGCCACCAAACATAATTTAAATTCCTCTTCTATGGATCTGTCTTTTCTGTCCTAGCTCCTCGATGAACCGAAGTATTAACCATATAAGCGCTCACGATGCATCAATGCATCATTTTACATCCCTGAAAACAGACTTAATTGTCCTACAACTAAGGGTTTTAGAATGAAAATTGCCATTAAACTGGTTGATCAATACATGGTAATTTTCTTTTATTTTTCACCAACTTCTAATTATCTTCATCCACTACGACATCATTTCGCGGCTTGTAGTGGATGAAGAAGACAAAGGTCAGGCTTGAGCTGGTTAAATTAGTGATCATCATTTTAATTACTTAGCTATAAAGCCAAATACTTCGATATCTAATATAATTATATATCTAAATGGCTGACCAAATATATGATAAGTGTCTATAATTTTTATGCCAGCTTCTAGTCCACAAATATTCTGAATATCTATGTCTAAATATATATTTTGAAGACCACTTATAACAATACAAAATATTTTTAAAAGACAAAAAAAATGTTTGACTTCAGTGGTGGTCATTTTAAAAATGGCCGACAAAGTCCACATAAGACGCGTGTCAATATCTCAGCTTCTAATCACCTAAAATCGAAATATTTTTATCCAAATATACATTTTCAGGGGTACTGATAAAGAATAAAGTATTTGTAAACACATTAATCCAACAGAATAACAAAAAAATTACTGACTCTAGTGGTGGCCATTCTACAAAATGGCCGACCAAATCTGAGTACGTATCAATATCTCAGCTTCTAATCCACCTCAAATCGAAATATTTTTTATCTAAATATATATTTGCAGGGGTACTAATACTAAAAAAAGTATTTTTAAACACATTAAGCCAAGAAAAAAAAAAATTACTGACTCCATTGGTGGTCATTCACCCATAATCCAGTCACAATGTAATTGCTGTGTCTAAATATAATTTGTTAGTGGCAGTGGCGTATCCAAAAATAAATTAAGGGGGGTGCTCAGATTTCAAAGAAACCATTCAACAGCAGGGACCTATAGGGGGCATGCCTCCGCAAAATTTTGAAAAAATAAACATCAAATAGTGCGATTTCGTGATATCTTTGCTGAAATGGCTGAAATGTCAGTTTTAACTTAATGACAGATTAACCTAGCCTACTCTAGTCCAACTATTTAGGCTAACAAAACCATACAATGGAAAAAAAATAAACATGATGATTAGCTCATTCAATAGCGAGTAAGAACTACTAGGCATATTAAATGAGCTAGATAAAAATAAACAGCTGTCGATCCAATGTTGCGTTAATGTTTGGCCAGCGTAGCAGACGGTGGAGCAACAATAATATTTATCAAACGTTGGGTCACCCTCACTGTGATAATAATTAAGCAACCTTGTTTGTGGAATGCCGAGTATGCAGTTATGTACGGCCTAATTATGCAACAATCATTTATTAAAAGTAATAACATGTCATTGAAAAAAGTTGTGGACCATTAAAATGCTTACAACGTTTACTAATGATCACTTCAAATTCCTGAGATATTTATTTTTATTTCACCCTTCTTCATTTGCCACCCTCCCCTATGGCAGAATATTTTTTAATGCTAATGTTATATTCCAGTTCATCATCAGTTAGGCCTATATCAGATATTTATTTTAGTATTGGTTGTAGTTCCACATTTTTAAAACAACTTTACTGCCAATTTTCAATTCTTATTCTTGATTTCGTCTCTGGTAAAAAAAACTGTTGAGTCCCAGCTGTATCTGAATTATTTCGTGTCAGTGGCTATACTGGAGGTCTATATATTGCACTGAGAAAATACGAAAAATTCAAATAGGCCCTAAAACAATTAAATTTTGGAAATTGAAAAAGCGACCCTGTTTTTTATCCATTTGTTCTCAAAACTGAGTCTCAGAGGTGATATCTCTTGAGAAATAAATTCGCCATAACCCAGGTGAAAGAATCATGGTAATTGAGGACTAATCTTTATCCCGTGGTCCTTATTATTTTATTTTATGCAACCCTAAGTACTTGAGAGGGCAGCACGTCCAACTCTAAGCCGTTGTCCGTTTCAAGGGATCCCCATAGCCTACTGTGGATTGTGCTTGTGGTGTGTTATAATTATCATAGGGTAGGATAGTCTATGATAATTACTATCAATCTTAGCATATCTACTTTGTAACAACGTTGTTTCAAGGTATTCTATGATAATTATCTTGAATCTTAGCATATTTATTCTCCATAACGTTTTTTCAAGTTTCGCTCAACGTTTCAATTATTGGCCAAGACTAACACAAAGTTGATATATTTTACTCTGTTTCTTTTTTAAAAAAAAATGAATTTTGAAAAATATGTCCATCTCACACTAATTAAGGGTGGACAGGAGAAAGAAAACCATTCGCAACAAATTCCTACTTTTAGATGCTCTGAATGGGCAAATTTTAAAGATTTGCATTGTAAAGATTTGCTTCTGTCGCCATATAAGGGCTATGGCTATAATTTATTTGACTTCCAGTTAAAAACATGCAAAAATGGTACATTATCATTATTATTAATTGGGTATTTTTTTGAACATGTTATTAACTTTGGTTGACGGGAACAGGGCGAGACGACCTCTACAATGCCTGTCAACCATATTAGTGAATTAAAATTATATAATAAAATAATATGACAGTATAATAAAAAACAACTTTTCACTGGCTATAGGTGTTGCCATACTTATCATGTAAGGCAGCATCATATCCAGTGTTTAAAATAGCAATGCTTTTGTGTACATGCTATTTAAAAATGTACATACATAGTATAGATTATAAATTTTGCGATATGTACACATAAAATAAAATAACCGATAATTGTCTGTCATCTGCTTCCCGCACCAAAACCAGAGATAAAATAGCTACACTGTGCTCTACACAGTTTAGCAAAAAAGGACACTCTGGAAAGCGTAGAAACCTAATTAAAACCTCTAAATCTTGTAGTTGTTTATTATATAAAAGGACAGACAACTAGGGTATGTGTAAAGGAAAAATAGTAAAAACTAATGACACTCCTAATTTTACCATGGGCCTACATACATTCCTAAATAAAAGTAATACTATAAACCTAGAATGCATCTACTGAGGTCAGCTCATATAGCCGTCCCGCAGCCGAAATATGCTGAGTAGTACCAAATATGCAATATTAGACTGGAGGAAGAACAATCCTAAACTCAATGAGTAAATCAGTTGATTAGAGATCTTTGAAATTCAGCGTAAGAACCCACCTCGTCTGGACACAAAGGCGACTGAAAAATCACTAAACCTATAAATAAAACAGAAAAAAAAAAAAAATAATAATTTTGAGGGGAGCAGCCATCCATGCCATGTGGTAATACTCTAAGTCAGATCATAACAAACGTGATCTTGTAGAGTGATGTCGGTCTGCTCCGAAAAGTATCAAAGACTGTTTCCGGTCTGAATTCGAGCCAGGCAGACAACACAATGCAACATTCGCAGATTATCGTTCATAGGTCGATCACTTAAGGTGCCATTTGTGCTGGATGTATAGATATATATATTCAATACACTAGTATAAGTAAGGCGGGGCGGTTCGTCAGCTGCCAACACATGAGTATCGACAACGGAGCCCTCCGTCCTTAGTCATGCGTGGCTGGTGACAGCTCAAATAGCCGTCTCACAGCCGATTCAAATTGCACAGGTAGTTTGAGACACAAAATATTCCGCTATATTCGACAATTTCCACAAGCACAAGCCAGGCTCCAGGTACATCGATTATTCACATCAAATAAGTTCACCATGGTGAGATATAATTCATTCAGGTTCTTCTTAAAAATCTGCAAGCTACTAGCATCTCGGATAACAAAAGGTAAAGTGTTCCATAAGCGAGCAATGCGATAAAAATAAGTACATTGGTACTGAACAGTCTTGCACAGAGGTAATTTGAATAGAACACCCTGTTTTGCCTATCTCATTGTCTAATCTGAGTCTTTAATCTGTTAATGGCGCCAATGATGCATCCCAGACACCGGCCCTTTAAATCGGAAGGGGTATATATTTAGGTGTGGAGGGGGCTGGAACCGACATGTCGGACACTGGTGAATTAATTGTATATAAAATTATCGGTTAGAAAATTACCACTATGGAAACTAAGGGGGTGCTCGAGCACCCTGAGCACCCCCCTGGATACGCCCCTGAGTGGAAGGGATTAAAAGATATATTAAAAAATGTCTTTATCCAACAAAAAACGCATATTACTTAGTAACTTCAATATCTTTAAATCCACTTAGAGTGGAAATATATAGTCTAAAAATATATATATTTTAAAGTACTTTTATAAATCTTGAATATAAAATGATTTAAAAAACGGCATCTTAATAATTCAGACTAATTATATTGGTAGATAGTTATTATTAGAATCAAACATTGTTACCATTAAAACCTTCTGTTTAATATGAAAATATAAATAGTTATTAACCTGTTCTTGCTACAAATAAAATAGTTTATAGATCAAAGAGCTTTTATCTTGCCTACTTCACTTCTCAGCTCCCATTGTCTGTTGGCACTTACCCTAATTCACAATATCCAAACTGACCAGATATTACTATATGTGACAGTATGGTTTGTTTTTAACTTGGATAATTTCGTGTTTGTGCATTATGAATACACATACTATTTACATGAATTCTCTCGCTTTAATAGCGTAAGGTATGAAATTATAGTCTGACTTATTAGGTCCAGCAAACATTAGAAGACGGATAACCCCCCCCCCCCACCCCGGGTAAGCTGGTGGAGTGTATGACTGCTGTAGCTTGTCTAAAACTCTTCCATAAATAAAATGATCACTGTTCAGAGTATTATGGGCAAAAAGATCGATGGCTAACAGGGTGTTTGGCCTTCAGCTTTGGTGCATATACAACATGATCTGTGTTAAGATAATGACAGAGGTTGTTGCCCAACCTTGTAGAACTGTTTATGACACTACCATTTTGATAATACACAGTGCCAATTTAAATAGAGCCTCAACCAGTTCTTTATCTTGTTGTGGATCAGCACTACGCTGATGTCTCCTTTTTTCGTCAAGTTATCTACCTTACTTGTCTGGCGCGGTTTGTAGAGGTTCATTTACCATGTTATAAGACACCAATATGGTACTTGGCCTTCTAAATAATAACATCATCTTTGTATAGTTCAGCAAGCATACTTGCATCTTGTAGGTGTCGAGCATATTTTCTGACCGGAGCATCAAGATCAAGCGTATGGTACAATAATTCTGTGTCTATGGTTGGTTCCATGCAAAAAAAACAGATCTGTCATGCCACTATCTTGACGAAAATAGGGCCTATAGGCCCTATCCTTTGGAAACATAATGTAATGTCTGCTAATGCTGTTTTTCTCTTATCAGTTTGTTCAAACTTAGTCTTGTTAAATTGTAAATAAAATTCATCAAGCCATTTGCCTTTTTGGTTTTAAACGTTCCGCCTAGTCAAGTAGCTGTAGACGGGAAATAATATTTGATGGCAAATATCATTTTTTAAGGCTACCGATCACAGCCTGTATCAACCAAAAAGCATTACCATGCCTATCTTATCTGCATTCATATTAATGTTGCGATGATTTGTAAATAAATCAACAGAACGATAAAATAAGTATTTGTCAGATCATTTAGATACGTATTTCAGATTATTCTCCCTAATCCTTTGTCTTGGTCCTGAAAATGTATATTTAAACACAAAGATCTTTTTCTATGTTGAGTAGTAGCGGGGATATTAAAACATGTATATTCTGGCGGTCATTTTGAAAAATGACTACCATTGATATAAAAATATTAAATTAGGGTATTTTTAATGGCATTTTGTGTAATTCTTGGTTTCGAAAATGTATATTTAGACACCAAAATCTTTTTTCTAAATCAATTAGAAACTGAGATCATAAAACACATATATTATGGCGGCCATTTTGGAAAAAATGACTGCCACGATAGTCAAATTTTAAATTTGACTATTTATAATTGTCTTTTTTTGCAATCCTTGGCCCAGAAAATGTATGTTTAGACACCAACATTGTTTTTCTACGTGGATTAGAAACTGAGATATTAAAACATGTATATTCATGCAGCCATTTTTAAACAGGCCACTATTAGGTCAAAGGTCAAATTTGCGTATTTGTTATTGTCTTTTTTGTAATACTTGGTTCTGATAATGTCTATTTAGACACCAAGAACATTTTTTAAGGTGATTTAGAAACTGAGATATTGAGACATGTATATTCTGACGGCCATTTTGAAAAGATGGCCGCCATTAAGATCAAGGGTCAAATTTGAAATGGCCCTATAGATAAAATTAACCGTCATGGTATGTTCTCCTAGCATGCAAAATTTCATGCTTTTATCATTAAACGAACAATTGTTTTACAAGTCAGCCTAACTATATTAGAACGCCTATCAGCTCGATTCGTGTAAGGAGTAATGCGCGTTAGAACTTCTATAACTGATTGATTGATTGATATCGTTTTGCAATGCACACTAGATGTACCTCACTGAAAGGTCTCTCTCCCACCCATAGGTTTAATCAAACGGTTGTGTTGCTGAATAGTTATGTATCTAATAAACTTTCCATCAGTTCCGTAGATCACCATTAGGCTATAACGGTTGTTACACCAACCTAGCATTAACAGGTAATGACTTGTAAAAATTGCATATTGAATAATCAATAATATTTAAAAAATAATATTAAATAAAGCAAATAAATTAGTAATTCAGCAAAATTAATTCAAAGTTTTTTTCGTGTGCGAAACCTTTTTCTCCTTGATTTCTAGGCCTGTATGTGAAAATCCAATTTGATATACAGCAGATTCGAATTGCATAAAAAAACGTTGTGCTAACTTACTAAAGTGTAAAACGAATAGATTCAAGTCGGTGTCTGTTGTGGACCAGTGTCTCAATTATTAATCACTTATATTCGCATTTGCTGTATGTTATTCTCTTTAATATGTGTATGATGACAACACGATCAACACATGATTTACATGTGTAAAATTGCATCATATTTTTGGTATTGTATGTTTTATTGTACACAAAGTACGAATAAATCATTATTATTATTATAATAAGCAGTCCCTCAAGCACTCCCTACTCAAAATTTGTCGATAACAGGCATCCAGGGACATCCATTGACCATGAAAATGTGGGTATAGACACTTTATTCATCGCCCTATCATTACCGATTGCGCAGTTACAAAAATGTATACAAATCCCGATAATGGCGGCTAAAATTTGCATATTAAGTAGAAAATTACCATATTAAAACGTACTTTTAAATACATGACGATCTTAGGAATACTACGAATGCGATGATGTAGGCCCCCCTATATAATATATTAGACATAGCATGGCGTGTTTTGGCCATACGACGCTGGCCCATGCATTTTGAAGTAACGGTGTAAATTCTATACTAGTAGTAGCGATGTATGTAAACCATGTTCTACTTGTAGTTATTTGGGCGTTGATACGCTTTTCAGAGCGTATATTACATACTATTCATACTAATAGGTAGTTTTATCTCTGTTTTTGGCGCGGGCAACATTTTTATATTATGTGTTTAACAATCATACGTTGTAAACAATATCACAACTTTATAGGTACATCATTGCATTATAATAATGTAGCCTACCACTAATAATGTATATATACCCTGAATCCTGTACGGATATAATACGGTAATAAATTTGATTTGATTTGATATAAAATAATTGAAAATGGAATAAATACATTAGTAGGTTCTATCTTGGCAAATACACACTTTTCATTGTGCATATGGCGGCCATTTTGTTTTTCTTCAATTTTAGAGCCTAAAGTACAAATTCAGCTTGTTATACAGCGGATTCGGATTCAGCAGGTCCGAGTTGTGTTAAAACTGTTGCATACTAAAGCTACTAAAAAACCCTTAACAAATTATATTTTGTGGAAATGGAACCAGAGAACTACATTAAACCTACATTGGGTTAACATTTCGTGTTTCTTGGTTTACGTCCATGGATACTCATAGATTACTAGTTAATGTGTAGGTAGGTCGACACACTTGATACATTGACCTCACTATTACAGTGGAAACAGGCACCAGGCGGGTTGACAAACTGCATCATAAGGTTAGAATTTGGAACTCATTTAATATTTATCATATGAAGTGTATAACTTACAGGGATTATTAAATTGTTTTAATCAACAAATTTAGGTTGTCTATGTGAAGTAATTGTATGCATAACTTGATAGTATTGCTATGGGGGCCAGATCTATATTCTATTATAGGCCCTAGCTATATTCAACTGCAGTCTTTGTATCAGCTGATAAGCGCCTCGTCGTGTTATAAATCGCCACCTTCATATTTAATGATCGTATCTGCCACTTCTCAAACTGCCAGATACGATCTTTTACTACCAAAGTTGCGATATATAAGCCCACCCTGAAGACCGCGGTTCTAACGTTACGGCTGGTATCAATTTTCTTTCATACCACCACACTGAGTTAATACTGGAATACCGCTTCTACTGACTGTCTTTTGGGGTAGAGTTCTGAGACGATTTCCAATGGTTTAAGCTGATGTGTTATCCCAGCAAACACGACCAAATGTTGGGCCAGCGTCGCATACGTTAGACCAACATTAAAACAACACTGGTTCAGTGTTTCGTCTTTCGAGGGAAGCGATTATATGAATGTACTCACATAATGGCTCAAATATCAGCTTAGACCGTCCAAAAACACCGCCTAATTTGTCACATACAAATATGAAAATGTTTTTTTTTCAGGGACACTCTCATTATTTCAGTTTTCCCGCCTCACATATCCTTTAGTAGGCGGGCGGTGGCCCTAGGGTAGTGGTTAGCACCAGTATTGGTGTCAGTATTGTGGGGAGCCTCCGTGACCGAGAGGTAGCGTGCTCGGCCTCAGACCGCCAGGGCTCGAATTTCGAATCCTGTGTCAGGAGGACAGTGTCATCTCAATCATCTCACCATTCTCAGGAGGTACTCCTGGCCCAGTTTAGCCTATATGTGCACAAAGGTGGCCTGAAGCCCGATTCATTTCATTTCATTTACTTTAGTAGGCATACGCTGATCGATTACCAGTGAGATTCCACAGACGCTGGTGATACGAATGAAGCCCATTAGGGGTTCCGTGCATGAACAATTTGGTGCTACAAACAAACTTTGTTACAATCACAAAACTGACTGATACCCGGTAGGATAGTTGCCAGGATTGGACCTCTCGCAAAACGTGACTGTGTAACTCATCAAAAATATTTCAATTATTGAAGAAAGTTTTTTTAATACTGTCAGGGTAGACACTAGTAGTTTGAACAGCACATATTTTAGCACGTTTATTATCTCGGAGGAAAATCAATCTTTTCTAAAAACCAAAAAGTGGTCGAATCGTGGATCACGTGACCACAATTGGACCACTTCTGTTTATTTTTAAATAACACGTCCCATATCACTGCCATATCAATTGTTATAGGCCTACTCTTTAGACAATATTAGCGTCAGTATCTACCAATTTCCCAAGAAAAACAAATACTAATTCCTCGATTGAACGGCATTTTGACTGTTTTTCAAAATATTACAGTTATCTATCGGGATGCACCCTTCCTGTAGTATTTCTCACTCAACCCATGAATGCGATGACGCCGTTTCAACCTATTTGAGCATCTCCACGCGGCTCAAAACTGATTCAAAATTGTGAAACTAATACATATATGTAGAACAATATAGTTTTTATTGCAATAAATAAGTTGACCAAACATTTTTAATTCAATTATATCACATCATACATATTTTAATATAGATTTGAATACAAATAACGTTTGGAATTATTTTCTTAAACCATTTTAACTTGATATGAGGACATTTAATTACGAAATTATGTATTATTTTTCAAGATGATTCTTTATATGTTCCGTGCATTTTCATTCATAAGTAGATAATTAGGGGGGGTCATATCGATACTCACACAAAAACACAGTTTAGCTACTGCTTAAGCTGTTTTCAATATATTAGTTGATAAAATCACGCGTTTTAGGCTCCAATTAATAATTAATGTTTAATCAGATGTGTCAATATTTGACCGTATGTTATATAGTTGTACACACTATATTTTTATGATGATTTAGCAAAAGAAATAAAGGCTGCTGGTTATGGTATTACTGTGGGTAATGATAAAGTTCCGTACTATTGCATATAGCACTGTTATCACAGTCTGAAGATGATATGCAGAATATGTTAGATATTGTATATGAATGGTGTAGGAAATGGCGCCTGCATGTGAATTGTAGTAGAAGTAAGGTCATGCATTTTAGGGAGAAAAACCTGTGTAGGTCACAATAAGTATTTCATCTTGGTGAAACACCGTTGAGGTATGAGGCAGAGCATTGGCTTCGGTTATCAGCAAATTTAAATCAATTAAAAATATGGGATTCAGTACCTTCAGTTCTCTGTATAATGCAGGGGTTATGTACACCAGTGATTATTGCGCCGGAGCATGGGGCCATATACTATGCCAAAAACAGAAGCTGTTCAAAAACGATTCTATATGGGGGGTGCATAAGTCTGCGCTAATTCCTGCAATAGAAGGTGATGTTGGATGGTTGCCAACATTATTATCGTCATAAATTGGAAATCATTAACTGGGGAATTATTCAAATCCCAAGGTAAATGATTGGCCCACGCAGGTCCGCCGTATACTTGAATCTATGGGAGAGCTCGATATGTATAATGATCTTAACGTGTGTGATATTAGTTACGCTAGTTACGCAATATTTTGTTTAATAATTATGCAGAAACCTGGCATGCAAGTGTAATGAGTAAACCAGAACTACGTATTTACAGAGAATTTAAAACTAATTACAGGCTTGAGAATTATATAGCTTTTAATCGTTCACGTCAGGAAAGATCTTATTCAGCTCAATTTAGGCGTCGCATTCTTCTTCTGAGAGTTGCGACAAGTTTGTAGAAGATGAGCTGCATTTGATTTTATATTGCCCGAGATCTAATATGGAGAGATAGAATTTATTAGAGGTATATTTAGTATGTGATGATGTACGCTGAATGTTCTTGTGCAGCAGGCCGTCTGTCCACTGGCTAAATATATACATAAAGCATTTCGAAAACGCCATGATGCACTGTATGTTTTATAATGTTGAATAAAGATTATATTGATGACGAATTTTACATTATATATGATGACAATGTAATGTTGTATATATATTATATGGCTATATGTAATATTATATATAACACACTGAGGCGCGGGGTATTGGGGAGGGTTCCAGTGCTTCTGCGTTTCAGTGTGTTGCCATACCTTTTTTTCTACAAGGTATAAAGTGACTTATAAGCACATTGGGCTGGGTGTTAAAACTGCATAATAGATGTTTGATGTAACGAAATAGTTGTAACACAAGTTATTATAATAAAAAATATCGTTATCATCACCTGGCCTTCTTCTCTCACGCCATATTTTTGCCGTGTGGTTGCCGGCAATTAACTGGTAACTTTGATGGCTCATCTTGGGGAGGGGGGGGGGGAGGGGGAGGGGAGGGAGTGGCCGTCTTGCAGTGGGGTCTCAAATAGGTCGAAACAACTTCAGTGCTGCCAGGGCTTGAGTGTAACGGGAAAACGCTGCGTCAGGATGTACCCATCTTCATTTATCAAGTGCTACCGCTAACTCCTTGATATCAGCATATGTGCTATGAGTATACGACCCCCTTCCTCCATGGCTAACTCAGACAGCCCTGAGTGTGACCTTCTACACTGCAGACAGTAAACTGGTGATGTCATATTGAATAATTAAGTTGCTCGCACTCTCCTTTTCGTACACCTGTTGTCAAGGTCAGACCAGTGGTCTGACTGTCAGACGGGATGCGGCAAGATGGAATGTACCAGGATAAAACAATCTGATCTAATATTGATGAGCCGGTTCAGTCCCAGTCACACAGGTGGTTTAGTCGTGGATTTATTATGGTCATTTATATCATGCCGGCATATTATTATTATTTAACATACTTCTATAGCGCTAAAAATCCCATCAAATGGATCTTAACACTTAACAACTTTTAACTCTACCTATAATATATTACCATGTGGCAGATTTCCAAATTTGGATTACCGCTCACATTAAGACATGTGTGTTGTGTGCTCTATAGGCATAATCAGACGCAAGCTATAACACTTGTCCGATTAAGGCACTAGTTCAACTGGGCAACTCTCTCCTAGTTAGAAAAAGGGGATCTACATACGTCTAATAGAGAATTTTTCAGTTATCACATTTTTTACATTTGAAAATAAATATGTCTAACAGTTACATTCTATAATTTTATTTCACCATGTTAATCGAAATAAAAACTTTGAACAACCATATAGTAGGCCTATGCCTATCCTTCATCTGTGAAAAAAATGTAGGAAGCTATAGCTAGGCCTATAATTGTTAGATATCTTTTCCTACTAAATTGACATAGAAATTACATTTCTGAAGTTATTTTAGCATTTTCTAGTCCCCTTCTGCAGAAATCCAAGATAGCCGCCATCCAATCAACTAATTGGAGGCAATTTAACAATTTTTGGTTGGTGACGCATTTGGCACTGATGCCGAAATATGTAAATTACTGTACCCTCTCTCCTTTTAGAAGCGTATGGGGAGTAGTATATTTGCATACCCTAACATCTATGGTTTTAAAGATATCGATCTAAAACTGCTTTCAACATAATAAAAACAGCCGTTACGACCATTCATTGTGTTGATTATTTATAATATTATATCCTGCAATTATTGAATACTAGTATATCCACACTGTCGCACAAATAAATAGTACTAGTATCTGGTCAGTCACGGCATTTGACCAGATGTGGATGATTTCTCTCATATCATCTTGCATTGAGCCATGATTATGTTGGGAGGAAATCATATATCAGTATCTAAAATCCAGAAAATGCAGAAAGCATAGCGCCTCATTATATACTCATTAGTATACTGCATAGTGGCATTGTAATGTCATATACAAGCATCTTGATGCATTAATGTGATATTATCATATCATGGTGCTATGATATCATATATTGACACTGTATTGCCATATTCTGAAAATAATAAGTTTGTCAAGACATTATACTATTATAGTGACATTATGATGTCATGCCCACATGTGATATGATATCATTAGAGTATGATATTATGGAATTATAATACAGTAAGATTAAAACTATATAGTATTATATACTGACATAATCTTATGAGAAAGATCATCCCTGGCTAAATGCCCTGATTGATCAAATACTTTTAATTCATGCGACAGCAAACAGCACCATTGCGGATGTTGACGACATTGTATTTCACCACCTATGCGGACTCGATGCAGACTGTACGAATGATGTCATCGAAAATATGATTTTTGATGTCGACGATCTTCTGTTATCAGAAAGCAGAGATGCAATGCTAAATGAGGCGGTCGAACGTTGCTGTCAAGAAATGATTGCCAGGGACGAGTATACAAGTCACCCAAACTTTGTGTTGCTCAAACATGAGGGCTCTAATGCTACAGAGATGATGGCAAATGATATAGTCAAGCTCTATCTGTATGCCTCTAAGCAAATTGATGATTTCCCGAACTTAAATCCCCCCAGTAGCGTCACAGTAAATGTCAATCAAGATAGAATTAATGTAGGCCCCTTACCAATTGAAAAACAAACCAATGATGTCGATAAACTGATAAATTCAATCCCTGTAACACCAATTGCTGGTACATCATCACCTGATACAGAACCAGAATCACCGGTCTTTCGAAAACATACAGTACAACGTGAAAATAAGCTAAAATACAGCCGCACAAAATCAGAACAAGGAAAGCAACAGCCCGGGCTGGATGTCCACTTCAGTGACCACATCGCAAATAAGTATTAGTTATGAGCAGACTCATAACTGGATTTATGTGAGGAATAAATTTTTGGCATTTTCATTCACGATACCTTATAATGCATGGTATGGTGAAGCGGGGACACGTGACCGAGCTGAGCCTATCACAGAACATGCGAGTGGCTGAGCAGGTCTTTCCATGCTTTAGCAGGCACGAATAGAAGGCTGTTTGCTTATTTTTCAATATCCAAGAAAATAAGATAGATCTTATAATACATCGCCTGCTAGAAATTTTATATTTTGTTTATTTGCTTTTCTACTGTTGAGCTTGAAGCTGAGGTATTAATTTTAGTGCATGGTTTTATGTTAAAAGATTGTATTTTTGATCACAAAAATATCCCATGTCACATGTGGTTTGGATTCCAAGTTTGTATAGATTTGACTGTTAATAGTCTATGACTCTTCACTTCAGCGAGTTGATTTGTTTGATGATGACTTATAATATTATGTTATGATAAATGGTTGTTGAATTCAGATGATTAATAATATTGGTAAATTTCCTTGTTTTGAGTTTAATTAACTTAGACTCAGTCTAGGCCTACCGCTTAGCCTTAGGCTAGAAATCTAGTCCAGTTAGATCTATCACATTTTATCGCCCATACTGAATAACGGAAACCTTTATTATCGCCCAGGGGGGTGCAAAAATACTCGTTTAGTTGATTGTAGTGTGAAAATTTTATAGTATTTCAATTAGTCTATTGGTTTCCGTGAACTACCGCGAGACCTGAACCAGTCTACAGGTTTAGACCCTATTTGGTAAAATGTCTAAAGTGATGGTACTTGGTGATAGCTATATTAACCGGTTGCAAACCTTTTCTGAAGCTGGCTGCCCAAATTTAAAATTGGCAACCACAGATTGGTGGGTTTGTTTCAACGGCAAATCAGGGGGAACAATTCAGCATATGCAGCTTGATTTGCTGCCCAAAGCGGTGGTTTTTAAACCTGAAATTATGTTTTTTCATATAGGAGCTAATGATCTTTCTAAAAGTTGTATTTCTCCTGGAAAGCTTGCAGCTGACATTGTTGAGTTGGCTGAAGTGGCTATCACAAGTATTAAAGAGATCAAATATGTAGTGATTGGAGGGCTTATTCGCCGTTCTCGGCGTAGCCCTTATCATTTTTCACCTGATCTTACACTGGAAGAATATAACAGGAGAATAATAGAGACAAATGATGTGTTAGAAATGAGAGTTGCTGAATGTAATTATTCAGAAAGAATACGTTACTGGAAACACAGGGGTTTTTCCAGTGAAGCAGATTGGTTGGCTAAAATGGATTATGATGGTGTGCACCTGAATGAGTTCGGTATGATGAAATTTGCAAACAGTGTCAAAAATGCAATTACCCATGCTCAGGGTAATATTACGAGATTTGATTTATGAAAAAATGATGAAGGCAAATGATGTGAATTTTTAAGATTGCCATGAACGAGTTTCATGGTGTTATTTGGTATAATCTGCTATTTGGTATAATAGCCTTGAAATGAAAAAATGATGAAGGCAAATGATGTGAATTTTAAGATTGCCATGAACGAGTTTCATGGTGTTATTTGGTATAATCTGCTATTCGGTATAATAGCCCTGAAGTAAATGATGTGAATTTTTAAGATTGCCATGAACGAGTTTCATGGTGTTATTTGGTATAATCTGCTATTTGGTAAAATAGCCCTGAAATGAATGTGAATTTTTAAGATTGCCAAGAGCGAGATTCATGGCGTTAGTTGGTATAATCTGCTATTTGGTATAATAGCTTAGAAATGAATGAGGTGAATTTTGGCAAATGATGTGAAATTTTATGATTGCCATGAACGAGTTTCATGGTGTTATTTGGTATAATCTGCTATTCGGTATAATAGCCTTGAATTTTGATTTGCATATTCCGCCATGTGGGCGAGATGTATAATAGAGGTATAGTTATGATGTCCCGCAAGTGAGCGAGGTAAAATATTATATTGTACTTCAAATACATATTTTGCTTGTGGGCAACAGATATATTTTATGACCGGCAAGTGAGCGAGGTAAATTTTAAATGTATTGAAATTGATGAAAATTGATATTTCATCGGGTCGGTGAGTCATCATAATAATTTATTTAAATATAGTACGGTTTGGCGACATCAGTAGATCATTGAGACAAAGTGATTAAAGTCGCTAATATTTCAATGATAAATTTATAATGTCAAAAAGTGTGATTTCCATAAGGCTGCATGTCGATAAATGTTTGTGTGATGGGTACTGGTCTGGTATTTTGTTTTGCAGAATGCCACCCAAAAAACGCAAGGCTCAGGAAGTATCCTCCTCAAGGCGTCCCGTGAGACGGAAGCAATTGCCGCAGAAATTGGTGGACGCTCCAGCACGAGATGGGATGGTCGAGGAAGACTTGGAGCCTGAGGCTATTCCTTTGCCACAGCAAGAGATGGTGGTTGAGCCTGGTTGTGCAGAAATAGGGGCTATAGCTGGGGTGCAGGCACAGACAGACAATCTTGTGCCGATGACGCTACCGATGCAGGGGAATGATGATGCCACCATGGCGCTCGCTATGGAAATTGCGGCTGTGCTGCGTGCACGTAAGCCGCTGCAAAACATGCCTTCACACAAGCTGCAACAAGTCGCAACTGCGAGTGAAGCTAAAAAGTCAGATGCAATGGCGCAGCAGCAGCCGGGGGTACCAGAGCAGGTACCAGTCATGTCAAATGACAAGGACAACATAGGAGCATCATTGTCCATGTTGTTGGGGGCAGGTGAGAGTCAAAGCCAAGCCACACCGTCCGTACCGTTAATTAATCTTTCCTCTCAGGCGCCTTTAGGGGCCAGTATTCCTTTGAGGATTAAAGAGAAAATTTGGGATAATCAGTATGTGGACTTAGGTTTATTGATCGGACAAAATCATTCGCCAGATAGGATGAATTTGTCGGTGTCAATGGACAAAAATGCGGGACAGTGTCTTTCACTAATTCCTAATTTGAGACCAAAGCCAATCAGAAACATTGAAGACTGGGTTTCAGCCTTTATTGTTTTCACAGCGTTGTATACCGAACGCCACCCTTACCAAGCCCCTAGGTTAATGAAGTACATTGAAATTGTAAGGGATATTGCAAAGAAAGGGGGGTTGGCTTTCAAGATTTATGACGAAAATTTTAGATTTATGAAGCAGGCACAACCAGAAATGTGTTGGGACATAATGCATGCAGAGTTGTGGGTACGTGCATCTAGCGTTTCACCAATTAAGCCGCCCTTTCGAGATGGTTGGGGGGCGAACCAATCGTCCTTTCAGTCAAAGACAGGCACAGCCATCTGCTTTGCATTCCAAAGAAAGGGTTTTTGTGCATTCAGGCATAATTGCAAGTATGCCCACCGTTGCTCCAACTGCGGAGATACTAGGCATAATTCCTCAGCTTGTCGAAGACAGGGGGTCTTTTCCGGCCAAAACCGAAATCCCAATTACCATTTTGGGGCAAAATCCGAAAACAAAAGGGATAATTTCACTCCCAACTCCTATAAAAGTAAATGAGTTGGATCAAATTCTTGACGGTTACAATACTGAGAAACGAAGGTTTTTGGTAGACGGTTTTTCACAGGGTTTTACTTTAGGTTATTCAGGGCCTAGGGAGTACAGTTTTGCAAATAATTCAGAAGCCACTATAAAAAATTCTGACCTAGTTGATAGGAAATTGCAGAAAGAAATAGAGCTGGGTAGAATAGCGGGACCATTTCAGCATGCTCCTTTTTCTAATTTTAGAATTAGTCCATTGGCTATAATTCCTAAAAGAGTACCAGGGGAGTACCGATTAATTCACAATCTTTCTGCACCATTAGGTAACTCAATAAATTCTCATATTCCTCATGAACTCGCCTCAGTCAAGTATCAAAAAATGCAGCATGCTGTGGACATTATTAAAAAATTGGGGAAGGGAACTTTAATGGGAAAAATTGATATTAAGGATGCATTTCGGTTAATTCCTGTTAAGCCAGTTGACTATGAATTGCTTGGTATTCAATGGAAAAATGCCTTTTATTATGACATGACTCTGCCAATGGGTTGCAGAACGAGTTGTGCCACTTTTGAGGCTTTTAGCAGTGCCCTGCATTGGGTTTTAACTAACAAGAGAGGAGCCAGTCACGTAGTCCATATTATTGATGACTTTCTTCTTTTGGGAAAGCCTAATGACCTTGAATGTGGACAAAGTTTGAATGCATTAATCAAACTATGCTCTGATGTTGGGGTTCCTATCCAAGATGAAAAGACTGTCCTTCCAGCAACATGTTTAGAGTTCATGGGCATCAGCATAGATACTGAAATTATGGAATTACGTTTGCCTTCTGATAAACTTGAAAAAATTGAACTAAAAATTGTACAAATGCTTAATTGCAAAAAAGCCACCCTCAGGGATATTCAATCACTTATTGGTTTGTTGAATTTTGCTTGCTGTGTGGTACAGCCAGGGAGAGCATTCCTGCGGAGAATGATAGATTTGACATTGGGGTTAAAATTTCCCCATCATAGACGATGGATTACTAAAGAGGCAAAAGAAGACATGCATGCTTGGCTGTCTTTTATTCAAAATTTTAATGGCAAATCGATGATTTTAGAGGATAGATGGCTGGATTCTAATCAGCTGCACCTGTACACTGATGCAAGTGGTTTGGGATATGGTTTGATTTTGGGTGAAGAGTGGGCTATGGGGCAATGGCCTAGCAGTTGGAAAAAGAAGGGAATAACCCTCAAAGAATTTTTTCCCATTGTACTTGCTATAAAAATTTGGGCTGAGAAATTGGGAAACAAATGCATAACATTTCACTCAGATAATGAGGCTGTAGTGCATATAATTAATGCCCAAACTTCAAAGGAGCCCGAAATTATGGGGCTTGTAAGGGAGTTGGTGGTAGTGGTTATGAGACATAACATACTTTTCAGAGCTGCCCACATACCCGGTATTTTTAATAATGCTGCTGATTTGTTATCTCGTATGCAGGTGGAGAAATTTCTGCAGCATCTAGACACAGCAAATCCACTCCCCACTCGGATACCACCTCAATGGTTGCCCAGCTAGAGCATAGCATGTTTGGACTGTTGAATCAGGCTTTTTCTGAACACACACGGAACACTTATCGCCGGGGGGTAACAATGCTTATTGATTTTATGCATATTTATTTCCCTTCGCAACAAGCTTTGCCAATAAACGATCGCCAGATGGCGCTTTTTGTCACGTATATGTTTAATAAAGGGTTGGCGTCATCTACAATAAGCACTTATGTAGCTGCCGTAGGTACATGTCACAGACTTGCTCAGTTGCGGAATCCAGGTGTTTCTTTTATTGTCAAGAAGCTATTAACCGCCACACAAAAAGGCAAATCAGCTAAAGATTCAAGATTGCCTATCACAAAATTTATTTTAGACAGCTTGTTAACCAAACTGCCCCTAGTTAGTAGGGAAGGTCCAAGTTATATCACATTCAGGGCCATGTTTTTATTAGCTTTTTACGCCTTTTTGAGGATAGGGGAGATAACTGTTAGAAATGCATCTGTTGATCCAACCAAATTAATACAGACACAAGATGTTGTGCTGTTAGCTGATCACAACGGTAATCTTAAAGCACTCCAGCTTTGCATAAATAATTGGAAGTCACAAATTCCAGGCGTCCCCTTTTCACTAACAATATTAGCCCAGCCAGGAAAGTTCTGCCCTGTTTTAGCCCTAAAAAACTACTTGAGGATGCGAGGTACTTTGCCTGGGCCCTTGTTTTTAAACCCTGATAAATCTCCTGTTACCAGATCTAAATTTGGTAAGGTGCTCAAAGATGTTGCACAATTGGCAGGTTTTGACCAGAAAAGAATAAAATCTCATAGTTTTCGAATTGGAGCAGCAACCACTGCAGCTGGGTTGGGTTTCTCAGAGGATCAAATTAAGCGCATGGGTAGATGGAGATCTGAAGCTGTCCAGAAATACATTCGCATTACATCTTTTGTGGTTTAAACCCGTTTTTTCTGCCTTAATAGATAATTATTTTAGGCAGAAGTAGAATGTTATGAGCCTGTCAGCATCATGTAATCATGATTATTGGATCGTTGAAGTCAGGCTCATAATTTAAAGCTGATATTATGTTTGTGATAATTCATTTTCAGTCTTGAATTGCTTTGGCAAGTCATGTCTTGGGCTAGTTCACTTCGTGCAGAATTTGATCTGATCGTGGTGGGCCAGTGCAGGATTGACTACATGCCTATGTTGGGTTTTTGTTATTATTCATGTGATGCAGATGGTGAAATTTTTCATGCAGAATTTGATCTGGTTGAGGGTTTCCATACCTGGGTCACATGATTAAAAAAATTTTAATATTAGTTTACCGCGGTTTGGCTTGGCCTGTCTCAAAAAATGTGTGGTATGGTGATTGTTGATCAATATGGTTAGCCAAAAGGATTACAGGCAGGCTACCTGGTTAGTGATATATTGTGGTGACATTCAATGTGTGGGGACTAAACTAATTACTTCAAGCTGCTACAAACCTGCTAATGTGAGTAGTAGTGACTGAATAGATGAGGTGTACTTTAGTGCAATAGCTTTGAGACTAGTCATGTATTTAGAAATTCTACAGAGAACTACACAAGGGGACTGAGCTACTGACTACAAGCTGCTACGAACCTGCAAATGTGACTTAGTGGTAGCGGGTGACTGAGTAGCCTAGGTAGTGTGTACTTAGTGCAATATCTTATAGGACTAGTCATGGATTTGAAATTCTACAGAGGGCTACACAATTGGTGAAGTGTGCCAGACTTGGAGGGATTGGATACTTACATACTTTATGTGGGGATAGCTTGGCGAGATAGTTGCCTAAGCAGTTGTTATATGGGAATTTTGATACTAGTTTCAATACATTGAATGTGTAAGATTTGTCTAAGATAAATAATTTTTTTTTTGCTATATATATAAATTTAGAGGTTGGTGGATTAGTGTTGTGTTGTTTGTTTTGTTTGGGGGGCGAGGCTCCTGATGAGCGGGACATCTGGAGCCTCGTTTGGCATAAGTTCCCCAAATGAAATCAAACAAGTAGTGGGACTGAGTTGCCTTGGCAACCCGGCGAGATGGGTTACCATCCGGTGAGCCGGGTTGCCATGGCAACCAGAACCTGATTGATATATAAATACTGTAATGTTTGAGCTTTTGGCTACATGTTTTATAATAAATATTATAAGTCGATATTTTCGACCTTTTCCACCAACCATGTGTTTATTTTGTTCCGATCATAAGTATTAGTTATGAGCAGACTCATAACTGGATTTATGTGAGGAATAAATTTTTGGCATTTTCATTCACGATACCTTATAATGCATGGTATGGTGAAGCGGGGACACGTGACCGAGCTGAGCCTATCACAGAACATGCGAGTGGCTGAGCAGGTCTTTCCATGCTTTAGCAGGCACGAATAGAAGGCTGTTTGCTTATTTTTCAATATCCAAGAAAATAAGATAGATCTTATAATACATCGCCTGCTAGAAATTTTATATTTTGTTTATTTGCTTTTCTACTGTTGAGCTTGAAGCTGAGGTATTAATTTTAGTGCATGGTTTTATGTTAAAAGATTTTCCCACCGTCCAACCCCGTATACCACCCTTTCTTAGATTTATTTGTGTGACATATTTGTTTTATTTCAATGCTGGTTTAATTAAATCTTGCATGTTTACTCAATGCTAGTTTTACCTTTTGCCTTCTCAGGCTGCTGTACTGTGGTGTTATCATAGAAGTTTCAGTGTATATTGGACTGATCATGATCAGTTTTGTGTTTGTTCAGTTGTTATTATGTGTGGGGCATAAGTTCCCCAAATGAAATCAAACAAGTAGTGGGACTGAGTTGCCTTGGCAACCCGGCGAGATGGGTTACCATCCGGTGAGCCGGGTTGCCATGGCAACCAGAACCTGATTGATATATAAATACTGTAATGTTTGAGCTTTTGGCTACATGTTTTATAATAAATATTATAAGTCGATATTTTCGACCTTTTCCACCAACCATGTGTTTATTTTGTTCCGATCATAAAGACCTTACCCACACCAGTAAAAATAGCAGGTCGCATGGAAGTAGCAACAAGGAAGACGAGGACTTAAAATGTAACTGTAAAATGTGTAGGCGACTGAGAGGGTTGGAACAAAAGTTGCAGGAAACTACGGACAAAAACATTAAACTTGTAAAACAAATTCGTGGCCCACGCCAACAAAGTATGAAGCAGAGGAAAGAAAATGTTAAACTTCTCAAAGGACGTGATAGCCTGATGACAGAAAAAATAAAGATGCGCAAAGAAATCGATCGTCTCGAACAAAAGTTTGAGAAAACCAAACAGAATAGGCCTAATCAGAAAGAAATAAAAGTGATCCCCATTGATAATGACACCGATGACAACGGCAATGAATGGAAAACTGTGGGTGCCAAAAAAAACAAGGAATATGATAAAAACACGCACAGAAGTGAACATTGGTTCCAAAATTAAAATGACGATAAGTAAAAAAGTGAGAGAAAATAAGAAACTGAAAAACCAAACCAGCCAGAAATACCCAGCTAAAAAAGTCACACAACTGAATAAAAGACAACCAAATAAAAGTGATGGGAATAACCAAAATGTCAACAAAGATCGGCATAATAGTAGTTTAAGAAGTAGTAGCCCTACAGAATGCAGCAGTATCACTAGTACTAGCAGCAGCAACAGTAGCAGCAGCAACAGTAGCAGCAGTAGTAGCAGCAGCAGCAACATTTATCAACACGATCGATGGACTATCCGTCAATAACAATAATACAAACTTGACCAGACAGATCCCCGTCAAGTCTAATAAAAAAAAGTGTGTCATTGGTGACTCTAATATGCGCGGACTAGCCAAACAACTAAAACTGAAACTTGATAACCCAGATGCCGTCTGGGTATATAAAACATCTGGAATGAGAATAGGACACTTGATTCCTCGATTAAAAGGATATATATGTGAGGACACGGATGCAGTTGTCCTCCACCTCGGTACAAACGATATTAGTGGACCAATAAACAAGATAAAGGAGGACATTAACAAATTAGCTGGAAAAATAGAGGGATTCAAAAATACACATTTCTACGTGGCTGAAATCCCCCCTAGGAGCCAGAAGAAATATAATGCCCACATTCACGACATAAATTGCCACATACGTGAAAGATGTGTAAAATTGTTAAACGCCGACTATTTGCCTACTCCCATAAACAAAACCCATCTTTATCGTGGTGGGTTCCACTTAAATGAGGAAGGACAGCAAAAACTGACTTTTGCCATGGCTGAAGTGCTCAACAATCACTCTGCTAATGGTCAGTGTTTTCCCATCAGAACAATCATCACACGGACATAGCCGATGTAAATAAAGTAACTAATAATGATCAGGACAGAAATATACGTGTACTGTCATGGAACATTAATGGTTTAGGAAACAAAATGACAGACCCTGATCTTGTGGCATTTATCCGAAACTACGATATAATATTTTTTATTGAAACAATGGAAGGGAACTATTTTACATTGACAATACCTGGTTATAAATTCCATCATGTGAATGGAAAACATAAACATAAAAATGCCTGTAGAGCTTCTGGTGGTATTGGCATACTTATTTCAAATAAATATGCAAATTTAACTAGGATAGATCATACCTACGACTATTTGGTATGGTTGACATTAGCCACAGACTGTTGTCAGAAAAACATTAAAATTGGCTGTGCCTATATACCACCAGAGAACTCATCATATGTCGGTGTAAGAAATGATTATTTTACTATGCTAGAAGAGGAAGTGGCTAGATATATTGAAATGCATCACATCCTATTATGTGGTGACTTTAATAGCCGTACTGGTCGGGCTCCAGACTATGAATCGGGGGTAACAGATATCAATGCAAAAGATATAGTCAGTAACAAATATGGTCAGCTTTTACTAAATGTTTGTATAAACACAGGTTTCGAAATAGCCAACGGGCGCATGTTTAATGATAATGGCATAGGCCGCTAAGCATACTACTCTCCAAATGGTTCAAGCACAATAGACTATCTGATCTTTAATGAAAATAACATAATCAGCAAATTTGACGTTCTACCGAAATTGGTGGTATCAGATCATTGTCCCATACAATTCAATATTCCCAACACTAAACTCGATTGCAACCCCTTAAAAATAGACACCTGATGTGTAAATGACACATCATCTCGGTCTAATGTTTTTATATGGCAAGACGAGAAAAGGGAAGAATATCAAATAGCTCTACGGAATGAGCAGGCATGTCATGCATTTGAGGAAATATTGTGTGCCGCCACCGAGGGGTGTAATACTGACACTCTATGTGACATGTTCAATGGTATGTTGGAAATTGTAATCATGGTAATTTCGCCATTATTCCCAGCAAGGAAACATATTTCGAAGGAAAGGAAGCGCACGCAAAATAATTTCCCCTTGGTATGATAAAAAATGTAAATCCTTGAAGAATGTTGTTAATAATATCGCTAACCATAGAGACTTTAATGCACAGCAAGGCGAATATAATATAGTGTTACGACAATATAAGCAATTAATCCAAAGAAAGAAAAGACAATACCAGCAAGCCAAACTTTGTGAGCTGGAAAATATGAGAACAGAAGATCCTAATTCTTACTGGAAATTCTGGAAATCCTTAAATCCTAGAAATGTCACTACAGGGCCTACCTTGGAAGACTTTGTGAACTATTTTGAACAACAAGTCTACCCACCCCATGTGGATTATTTTGACTATGAACACATGAATAATATTATAAAGCAAGTTACGTCATTGCAACATAATGTAGAGCACGATAAATCCAATATGACAGAGTTCCTAAATAGTCCCATTACTGCGGAAAAAATTAAAAAGGCGATTCAAAAGTTGAAATGCAAGAAAGCAGCGGGTGTAGATGGTATTTCTGCCGAATTTTACAAATATGGATGTAATGAACTCTTGCCAGCATTAGAATTGCTGTTCAATACCATTCTTACCAATGGAGAATATCCACCTAGATGGGCTACCGGTATAATCCACCCGGTCCACAAAAAGGGGGACCATGGTGTTCCGGATAATTACAGAAAAATCACAGTCATGCCGTGTATTGAGAAACTATTTGAATCTATACTTAATAACAGACTCTCATTTAAAAACGAAGTATGTAGTGATAATGATCCCTATAAAGTTGGTTTTAAAAACATTTGACTATATTGATAGAACAGCATTATACTACTAATTATTGAACAGGGGAATAGACGGCAATTTGCTAAACATAATTAAAAGCATGTTTTCTAAAGCAGAGTGCCGTGTAAAATGGGACTCGCGTATCAGTGACATATTAAAAAGCGAATTTGGGGTTCTACAAGGCGGTATGCTCAGTCCCAATGGTATATCTGTTATTTGCAGATGACCTTGTCCTTTTTTCAGAATATGCCGAGGGATTACAAAAACAGCTAACTGCCCTGTATTCATATGCTTCCCTATGGCATATCATAGTTAGCATTCCTAAAACAAAAGTTCTTATATTTAATGAACGTTACACAACAGTATGTGGAAGCTTCCACTATGGTGATAACATTATAGATAAGGCTGAACAATATAAATACCTTGGTGTAGTGTATAGCACCAAGTCCGCTAATAACGTGTTAAAAGAAACTTTTTCTCATCTTGATCAAGCTGGGAAAGCAATCTCTGTTCTACGTAAACAGTCCCGTCCTGTGGTCGGTAAATTGTCACCTACTATTGCGTTCATGGTATTTGATTGCCAAATATTGCCCATACTAGAATATGGAAGTGATATATGATATACAGGCGATGATGTAAACGATCTGGAAAAAAATCCATCTAAAATTTATCAAATCCACACTTGGCGTTAGAAAGCAAACACCTACTCCTGCAATATAAGGGGACACGGGTCGATCTCCACTGATCATCCGGCAACACATAAAAGCTGTAAAATATTGGTGTAGAATTCTAAAATTATCTCAGAGCCATCCAGTCAGAAATGCCTACAATATGCTAATTTAGCTAGATGCCATTGGCTTCACGAATTGGTGTTCCCGTATTCGCTCTGTCCTCGAACGAACCGGGCTTGATCAAACTTGGGAATCACAGAATATTGGGGATACAAATAAATTCATGCTTTCATTTAAAGAATCAATAGTTAGAATATTTACACAGCAGTGGAGAAAAGATATTGAGAGCTCGAGTAAGCTGCGCACATATGCATTAGTAAAAAAAAATTCGGTGTTGGACCATATATCTTGCACATAAGGGGGAACCACCTCATAACAGCAATGGCGAGATATCGAATGAGCTCACATGATCTAAATATAGTGAGAGGACGATTCAATAATCCAATCACTCCAAAAAATCAGCGAATATGCACATGGTGTGAATTAAACGAAATTGACGATGAAATACATCTTCTTCTCCACTGTAGCGCTATGAATAATGAACGCGAAATCTTGTATAATTCTGTAGCCGCAATTATCAATATACAACCGACAAATGAAATGTTTCTAGGAATTATGACATCTAGAGACATAACAGTGGTGAAGTCACTAGCGCAATTTATTTATGGTTGCTTTAAACAAATTAAGGGTTAAAAATACTGAGTATAATTAATCTGTCACCTGTCGCTATATTATTCATATTATCATGCCCTCATGATCTGACTTGGGTATTACCACATATCAGGACGGTTGTTGCTCTCGGATCTTATTATTTGGCTTTTTAGGGCCGGTTAGGGACGTTTCCGTCGCCTTTGTTATCAGACGAGGTGGGGCCTTATGGAGGGTTTCAGAGTTGTTAAGTCAACTGATTTTCACTATGAGGCCGGGAATGTTTTTCTTCGATTGTAACTCCGAGTATGTGGTACTAACTAGGTCGTGATTGAAACGTATGAATTAAACAATATAGTGAATTATAAAAAGGCTTACTGTTTTTGTGCGAGGACCATGTCCAGTGTGAATTGCACAAATACCTTTTAACCGCCATTACTACTGTTATTACGTCGTTAAGTTTGCACCACTAGTCAATCTCAGGGAATCTCCACGCTCATAGCGACTGTGCTTGCATGGTCACATGACACGGAGCTACTTGTTTATGCCATATTTATTGTACTTGCATGATATTATATTTAATTTAAAAAAATACCATATAATTTTTACCATTGTATTATTGCATACTCTAGTTACTGTAGCATAATTATGCACTTGTATATATTTTAGGTTTCTACGCTTTCCAGAGTGTCTTTTTTTGCTACTTTATATAATTAGTATGTCATACATAGTAGCTATTTTATCTCTGGTTTTGGTGCGTGAGACAAAATGATAGACCTCCATGTTATCTTGGCAATGCCTTTTAATTCATTTTTAGTAGTAGTCATTTATAGTATCGAAATACCCAGTTTTTATTTTGGCAATGCCACTTAACAGGATTTTAGTTGTGTATGTCATACCATGTATATTATCATATGATTTTAACAAATTAACAATCTTGTATATACATGTACATATATCTCTTTCATTTCTATGACAAATAAGTCTGTAATGACTTTTCTTTTCTGTCAATAAAATATCTGTCTGTCTGTCTGTCTGGTATCCAATATCAGGGTATAAACAATAATGCCATAAATGGTGGAATAATGTCTAAATCCACTTCAGTATGAACCAACAGATGTTGAAATAACACCAGTAATACGCCTATAGTAACGTCAACGCCCGATGATTAGTCGCTCCATGCAAACAACAGACAATGTACGTGTCGACGGCGTATGTAAGCCTATTAGAAAAAAACGAGCATACAAGTGAACATAAAATGTGTTGTCCTTTGTGGCAAATATAATTAAAATACAATATTTACATAAGCAAAATGTACAAAGGGGAACAATTAACATCGAGATCTTGAGGGGTCACATGACCCTCTAGGCTTAACAGTTCAAAAGAAACAGTAAAGGCTGGTGATGGTGCACCGCTTAACGGGGGCGGTTATTTTACATATTTCGGCCTCGGTTCCAAATACGTCATCAACCGAAAATTCTTTAATAGCCTCCAATTAGCTCGTCCCTGAAGATTTTAGGTTCGGATATATACAAGAACAGTCCGCCATCAGCTACTGGAGTGATCAATGGTTCAAATCTTATGATGCGAGATGTGCGGATGTCGGCCATGTCGGACTTCTGCGGAAGGGGACGATAAAATGTTCTTCTATAAATCTTCAGAAATGTAACCGTACACAATATGCTGTTGCAAATGGTTCAAAAGTTATGGGGCGATTTGTACCGGTGGCGGCCATTGTGCATTTTCTCTAATATAACATTTTCCCCAGCCCTATCCCACCTTACTTTTTGGGGGTAATTGACCATACCCATACCCACTCAAATCAGTTAAAATTTGCTTTCTACAAATGTTTTTACAGATTGGCTAATTTCGGGTTACTACTAGCCTACGTCTGTGTTCTCATAACCTTCGTCTATTGTAGCTTAAAGTAGGCGTCATGATTCGCTGGGTAAACACTGTGGACTCACCCGCATACTCAGTGTGCTCAACGTTCACGGGAGGGGAGAGGGGGGGGGGGGTTCGCCGCAATGTAAATATTATGTTTCGGTGAAACAAAACGACCAAGCTGCTTTAATAGTTACTGCTTCGGCCTATGTATGATATACGAGTAGAGAAGCATGTGTTAGCTGAGGATCAGAAAGTACATTAGTATAAGTGTTCCTATCACTATATTTTACTATTTGGTGTTACTTCAATGAATCTACCCTTATGAATGTCGCAATATGGCGACCATTGAATTAATCACCACACCACTGTATAGTCAGAGGTTTTAATACGTAGTTTGACGCTCATCAAAATATCTGCCACAGCTAGGTTCGAATGGATAACCTTTGCTGCTCCTGCACATTGCCCCTTTGTGATTATATAGTGCGTTGTGACCTTTACGTTATCGTATGGTGCTTAACCTAGTGTGAAATCCACTGAAAATAATTTTCCGAAGTATCATCATGACTGATCAGATACATTTATATGTGTAGAACAGTTACTACAGAGCAATTTTCAGCGTGAGCACTATGAAATTTTACGCAAGTGTGCCGCTTGGAAATATTTAGTTTTGAAAACGTACAATTTAAAGGACCAATAATTTTAGATTTTATGAAAATTCTAATGTTGAGGTACCGGAATAAATTGCTAGATCATTTTAGTGCCTAATTAAATTGTAGAAGTTCTGTATCACCTCCATTATGAAGGATACTTTTCATCAAATTGGTTGTTGCATAGAGAATATGTTAAATGATAGTGGATTTTGTAGCATATGGAGAAGTCAGAATCTTAAGTGATAGTATATGGCTCGATACAAATATTAAGGAAAGGGTAATATATCAGTATGAGAAGTGATGTGGACAGAAGTAACAAATGCCATAACCTTAGATTGTCTAAGACTGAATTGGATTTGAAAAATATTTAGGCCTAATAGATTTGACTGATGAACTGAAAGACATTGGGTAAATTTCGTACCGGGTACCGTTACCTTAAATCACAAATCTATGTCTATTTATCCGCAGTGACAAATCTATGTAGGCCTAGACGACCAAATGTTATTTATTAACCTTGGATACATAGCCTACTTAACATAGAAAAGAAAATTTCATTTATTAGTGGGAGCTAGACTTATCAAATGTGTACTTGATATGTATGAAAATTAGACATTTGAATTATCATTAATTTTTTATGTGATCAAAATTTGCTATTTGTTCCACACTCTGTAGGCCTGCTGTAAATAAGGTTTGGAGAAAGAAAAATCTTCTATCTTGATAATATTCAGGGTAATATACCCAGATGGTCTATAGGGTGTCGAGTCTAATTCTATGCATCCCCTGTAAAAATAATTAAATGGAACGGTCGTTTGAACGCCGTTTTGGAATAAGAGCGTCGTTCAGGCCGCTCGAATGATTTTTCAGCGTTTGAACGGCCTGAACGACGCGCTTATTCCAAAACTGAACATTGTCATTGTTCTGACGGCTATGTTCACTACATTATAATGTTCATTCCACTAATTCATGTTAGACCAGTGCTTAAACTACCCCCAAGCAGGTTTAACTTTTAATCGATAAACTGCCCGGTTTAAACAATAACAGAGGACGAATACGTACTATATATTTAAGTCTTTAAGTGCAAAATGCTCTTGAAGTGGCTACACATACAATATCTATAACGGCAGGTTGCAGGGGCAGGTTGTAAACAGTTCACATAATCTATTGGGTCAATTTATAACACTATGGGAAGATAATAGGGGCGAAACACTGGTACACCTCGCCCCCACTCATCTGTTGCATTTAGCTCCGCATCTATAGCCCCCCCCCCTCCAAGCACCCTCCTAATCGTTTTCAGTCATTTAGTTTGTCATTATAAGTCCAAGATGACCTATAAGCATTCGCATTTATTTTATTTAGTTTTCATTGTGATAAGTGATCACTTATTGATATTCAAAACAATCTTTTTATCTCATTTTCTGTCCTATACTTTGGTCGTAGCCCTACCCCAAATAAATGTATCATGGGATAGAAATACATAATAATAATATATTGCTATAGACTACTTAATTGACACCTAGTGAGTGCAAATTAATGAAAATTTTTTTTGTCAAAGTGCACTCAATCAAATCAAATCAAATCATGTTTATTTAAAATCGTTTTTTGTGAAAATACAAACATTAGCCAAAGGCTATTCTCCCGATTTGTAAGGTGAAAATCGACGATTTTATAATAATAACAGACATTCAAGTATTTATACATGCATTTTTAAAATATAGTAAGGGAAGCTATTAACCCTTACTCGGTTAATTAGGCCTACAACAAGGACATCTGGAGATTTTGACTTCGACAAACAGAGTAAATTCAATAATACCCGGTATTGTTAATTTTTAAATTATAAATCGGGATGATAGCCTTTAGCTAATGTTTGTATTGCTCACAAAAAACGATTTCAAATAAATACGATTTGGTTTGGTAAAATTTATATGGTGCCCCACTCTCCCCTACATAATGCCAAGTATGCCCGCCAAGTAGGCCTATGTTCAACACACATTATCAATAGGGTGGAAAGTGAAAATTAATTGGTTATGGTACCATTGACGAAATGGCACATGAAGCACAAGTTATAATTTCTGTGCAATCAGGCCTGTTTATCCACAGAACATACATTAAGTATATATGTGATTTTTATTTTCCTGTGCCCCAGTCTCCCCTACTATACCTTCTCACTGAGCTTACATTTCTCTGTGCACGAGCAGTCATAGATCACGGTACGGAGAAGTGTACGTTTGGTTATAATACAGTAAGGGGAATTCCAGTGAAAGAGACTGACGTCATTTTGTGTCTCCACAGTCTCGCATGCTGATTGGTAGATTGTGGTATCTCCACGTTGTATACGGGTCATAACGGCGGAATGACATGATGCCTTACATCTGTACATGTTACATTGGTATTCAACTCAGTTGTACGAGTGAGTATCTAGGCCTACATGATTACTGACATGACTGATGATCTAAAGTCTACATTTTACAAAACTGTCTAGCGTTACACTGCTCACAGTACTACAATACGTCAATAGCCTAGACTAATACTAGTAATATTAGTGTAGGCTATACCAGAGTATAGGCCTCTACTATAATCTATATACATGTATGAAGTAGACCTAATTTGCTAATGTAAACAGTGACTTTTTTTAACAGTAACACTAACACAGTAACAGTAACACAAACAGTTAGCCTATCTATTCTAATGTTTTTCGCCGATTTCTCAGTGAATTCTCAACAGATTTAATGAAATTTTGCAAGGACTACTTTCGAGTCACGCGGCAACTACCGTGAAATATTGTATACCTAAAAAGTCAGACCATCTGGCATGTAGGAAATTACAAATTTACAACATGTCAAATGGTCTAGCTTTTGAACTATTCAATATTTTTTGATGAAAATTGTACGGTAGTCGCCGCATGATTCGAAAATAGTCCTTGCAAAATTTCATCAAAATCGGTTAAGAATTGACTGAGAAATCGGCGAAAAACATGCGATACAAGTTAATCTGATGGCGGGTATAGTATAGGCCTAGTAGTAGTATCCTAAGTATGTACTCTGTAGTCTGTAGTGTATACAGGTTAGTTAGAGCGATCTCGCCCTCCACTATGTTCCGGGTTAGAACGCAGCATGTATCTGAAACGTAAGATACTCACATCATCACTAATGGGTAAAATGGCTGAAATATTTTTCGGGAGGTGTTTTAAAAATGCTCTCAGTTGATAAATAACTGATGGAATGTTTTAGAATCAGCTGAGTGGATGCATAAAAGGTCACTAAGCTAGGTCAACCCAATTAAGATGTATTTTGAGGGCGCTAATAGGGGTTACATCGATAGCGAACCGCCGGCGACACGCTATCTTACGGTTCAGATATGGAATGCTTGCTAACCAGTAACACGTTGTGGAGGGTGGCGTTTGCTAACTAATACAGGTAGGCCCTATAGCCATAGACTGCATAGTGCCTATTCAACTTAACCCTTATTCCAGCATGTAACTGTCCTATCCTGCCTTTTTGTGATGTAGCCCATCTATCGAAGCTGATAATAGTAGGACTGTAGGTGGATCACATTTGGTCAACAAGTTACAAGTTTTGACCTATTTAACAGGTTGAGAGAAGTACTTGGATTTAGGTTCGTACTTTGACTTTGAATATTGACTTCGCAGTCCTCCTCAGTGGAGTATCAGGCGAAGGGATGGTGCTGAGCGGCCGACCAGACTAATCGCTCAGTTGGCTCTTGAGAGCTGATATTGATCCGGATTCAATAGCAGCTGGTGGAAGGTGATTCCAATCAGGTATAGTTTTGTACAAAAAGGAATTTTGTCCCAGCGTGGTGTTAGCTCTATGTGTTTAAATGATTTTTTATGTTCACCACGAGTTCTTTCGTCTGCTGGGGTTAAGAGGTCACTGACAGGTACAGCGATTAATCCATGCAAAATTTTGTACAGGCTTGTCAGCCTGAAGTTCTTTCTTCTAGTTTGTAAGTCAGTCCAGCCTAGACCTTGAATAAGAGCTGTCACACTTGATTTACGCTGGTAGTTGTTTGTTACGAAACGTGCAGCAGTTCTTTGAATTTTGTTTAATTTATCGACATCACCTTGCCTGTATGGGATCGAGAGTATTCTAAAAGTGACCGAACCATTGAAAAGTATGCAATCTCTTTTAATTTTGAGGGACATCCCTTTAAATTTCTCCTCAAGAAACCCAGTGTGGAATTCGCCTTACTCACAATTTTGGATATGTGATCACCCCATTCCAGGTTCTCACTGATGCTGACTCCTAAGTAAGGTGTACTTGATACTTTCTCGAGTGTAACCCCCTTGAGCTGATAGTCTGAAGCTATCTCTTTAGCCCGGGGTCTTTTCTCTTGGAGGACAGAACACTTGAATGGGTTGAATTTCATGCCCCAAGTGTCTGCCCAGTGCTCCAACTTAGTTAGGTCCTCCTGCAGTTTTTTTATCAGCCTTAGTTCTAATGGGCCAATAAAGGAGGCAGTCGTCAGCAAAGAGTCGAACATCAGATCAGACCCAGGATGGGAGGTGATTAATGTAGCATAGAAATAAGATTGCACCAAGTACTGTACCTTGTGGCACACCAGATCCTACATGAGCAATGTCTGAAAAGCTACCATCTACTACTACTTTTTGCGTTCGAGTGGTGAGAAAATTTGAATCCAAAATAATGTGGATCGACTAATCCCGTAGTGATCAAGTTTGTGGAGTAAACGTTGGTGGGGAACTACATCGAAAGCCTTACTAAAGTCTAATACAATTAAATCTGTCTGAATTTCATCCTCATAATTTTGAACCAGGTCTTCGGTGGTCAATAGTAATTGACTTTCGCATGAATGCTCTGCACGGAAACCGTGTTGCACAGACCTGTGTTAAAATTGTGTTTTTTGTAAAGTGGGTCAATATACTCTTGCAAATAATGTGTTCGAGCAATTTGGCGCAAACACATGTCAAGGAGATCGGCCTGTAGTTAGAAGCAGTATGCCGATCTCCTTTTTTGAAAACAGGTGCTACATTAGTCTCGACCCATTCACCGGGCAATTTCCCGGTCTGAATAGAGTGCTCGAAAGTATCTTTCAAAAAAGGAGATAGAGAGACACCACACCTATCCTGGCGCTGTGATTTATATATCGCCAAAAAGGCTTTGAAAATTTTGTGTTTCCAGAGATGTTAGAAGTTTGTGGTTAATAAAGGACCAACGGGCACGTCTGAGATTGCGCTGCGTGTCCCGTTTCTGTAATTTGTATTTTGCTCAAAGGCCAAGTAGTTTTGAAGTTTTCGCTCTGTTATAAAGTCTTGCCTTTTAACGAATAGCCTTGCGGAGCGATTTATCAAGCCGGGGCAAGTTCTGGCGTTTAGATGTCAATTTTGTTGGAACAAATTTATTCAGGCAGTCTATCAAGAGATACTTTAACCTCAACCATTTTTCATTTTACCGAATTATTGGGGCTGTCTTTGGAAAAGGAGGCCCAATGTCTCCTAATTTCTTTCCTGATGTTTTCCCAACTTGCTTATTTAAACTGGTCAATCGGCGAGGAGTTGAACGTTTATATGGGGGATTGATGTCGGCCTCGGTCAGCACTGCACAATGGTCCAATGAATCCAAGTACCATAGTTGGATTCAAGTACGTACTCAAATCCAGGTACAATACATTTTTTATTGGTGAATAAATAGATAAATTGTATATAAATTGGTGAATTAAGTTATCAGTAGATGTAGATGATCCATATCTGTAAAATGACATCCATTCACATCGCTTATCAGCTTGGCTTACCAAAAACTAAGCCCACAAAATGTATCGCTATGGTACATGCTCTTGAGTACGTACTTAAATCCAAGTAGATATTGTACATTGAGGTGTCACCTGACCTCATCTAAGTACATGTGGAAGATATTGAACTAACTTTTCCATGAAAGCTTTTTTAAATTTAACCTCCTTACCTTTGATTTCAATACATCGGAAGTACAGAAGATGGTCCAAACTGTATTTTTTCCAAAGAAAATCGTCTGTTTACAAAAATCGGCCCGCCATAACCACAACTCCTTGCATACAAAATGTCCGTCAAGATGAGCAGAAATCAATGAAAAATCGTCCTTCCTGCCCCCGTTGGCCTGTTTTATTGCAGGATGCATTTTGTGTATTGTGTATTGGCGCTGGTTATATTTTCATGTAGTCTGGTGTTTGATGATTGCAGAACAATTGTAAAATACAAGGATTACGTTGCTGTGTTTATTGGAGCGTGTTGAACCCTGCCTATAGAGGCTTGGTAGTTATCCTATGAACAATATAATATCAGTGATAATATTTTATCACACAATTTATTTAAAGGAACATCATATAAATTAGTGTTATAATATTCATTACACAATTTTAAAACAAGTCACTATATCCGGTTGGGAGTGCTTGCCTGGTATTGTAATATACTGCTATCATGTGAACTAACATCTTGCACTTGTGCATCTGATTATTTTTAAGCAAGTTTCTGCAATCTAATGTAGTTATTGGAGGAAATTGTTCTGATTACAGTTTTACATGGCACATTGCTTAAATATGAACTTCAGTCTGATTAAAAAAATAACTCTCAATAATGTTCAGAACCGCAGGATTCTTGTTTTATTAGCACCTGTTTTATCCAGTTGTTAAAAATATAATATGCTTTCAATCTTGAAACACTGATATATGTTGGGACTTAAATTACACAAATAACACAATTTTTCAGTCACTTGAATACATGGAATACCGCGATCCACAACTTCATTTCATGTTGCACACACACATCACCTATGACTGTAGCGCTATACTGGTCTTGCAGTTGCGCTCCGACCTTAACATTCAGGGCACAAATCAGGGTGCGCAGATGAATCCTGCCTATCAGTTATCACAAGTCCGGGATATTCCCGCATCATTTCCTGGCCTCCGTGTTGGCAACATTTGTTTGAGGAAATTGTGTTTTGTTCATCATGATATCAAGTCCACTGCAGACTTATCATAAGATTGTATCTGCCAGCGAGAGGGAGATACATACCGGTCTGGCTCCATAGACTTACATCATTTTGTGTAGTTCTAACATGGCATGGGACTGCAGCACCGAGCACCTAGTGAACCTAAACTGCTCTGCAAAGCCAAAAGGCAGTATCAGCTTACTTTTAAAGTAATGTTGGCAGGTGATCAATATTAGGGAAGGGAGGTGGGCACATGGTAGGCTGTGCTTATTTGGGCAGTCTGAACAAGACATTGAGCCACTGCTGGTTCAATGGGTCAATAATTAAATTGGAAAAATGTTTAATTAGCGCTATGCAAATAAACTTGTTGTATGTTTTTACTAATATGAGTATTAAATGGAGTCATAACCTGGGCATATCTTTTTTTGACTATTGATCCTGAAGGGTTGGATGAATTCCACGGGCAGTTCATACAGGTCCAGAAAAAACAAAGCATTGGACCAATGCTGAGTTATTGATGGGCCGACATCGCAGACGCCGCACCAGCATTCACACAGCATTTGGCCAAGGTGTATTGCTTTAAAGTACTGGGTAGTGAGGCTTGGAGGGCTCCACGTACCTGGACTTGGTCATATACAAAGACATTTCAATGACACATTTTAATTTTTTTACTGAATACATGATGGTGACAATAAAAATAAAAATAAAAGTTTATTTTTTAATTACGTTTGACTTGTTGATTTTTTTAATGTGATGCCCTAAAACATCCCCCCCCCCCTCAAAAAAAATTAGTGGAAAATCCACCCTGAAAAACTTGCCAGGTGGGGATAGTCCCTCCTATAGTATAAGCTAAGCCCTAATTTGTGCCCTGGCCGTTGTACTACACAGCTACCATAGCTGTAGTACTAATGACCTTTGACCTACTAATATTTAAAATTACCTGTATCTCTTGAGCCAAAATAACTCTTAAGGACTATAAACTGAGTAGGGCCTAACAGTATACCATTAACAGATAATATCTAGAAGCCTCCAGGGGATTCCTTTCATATTTCACACTCGTATCACTTAGAGGGTGTACATGCCTGAATGTGTCTAAATTGTGTCTTTCTATCACGAGGGCGGCACAGGGGATCATGGGGGAACTTGACTACTTGTTTAAATATTTTTGGCTTGTCTTAAAGATTTAAGTGGGTGGAAATAAATTTGCAAATTGAATTCGGGGACACACCGTGGTTAAATTTGTTAAACTGGAATATAAATAGCTTTAATTTGCAGAATTTTAAATTTCAACGACTGTCGCAACAGAAACTGCATACAGTGTCTGTAGCAAGTCGGGCAAGTGATAAACTGGGAGGAGCAAGTACCCAAAAAATGTTTTTGCCTTTCGGGCAAGAAGGTCCAATCAGTTAGTGTCTAGCCTTGAATAAAATTTAATCTTGATTTATAAATCCACATTTCTACAGTCTACAATTTGTTTGTATGTGGTTAGATCTAATTTATATGTTTATTTCTTTTTTCAGTTTTCTGTGATGTCAGATAACATGGGAGAGGCGGCGGAGGCAGTAGTGGAGGCCGAGGCCTCCATGTTTGGTATGCTGGACATCTTTGTTTTGAGTGGAGTGGCTGGCTTTGCCATTTATTGGTTTGTCATCAGAAAAAAGCAGGATGTTCAGCAAATTAATAGGCTCACAGTGCCGTAAGTTATTTATATTGAACTACCTGACAATACATGTATTTGTATCAAGTAATTCCCAGAACATCCTTTTTTGGTTTTGTCTGCTTCCTGTGGTCAACTATCACCCAGCAAAAAAGATGTAGAGATTGACCCAATGCTCGGCTAATGTTGGTCCAGTGTCGTAGACGGTGGGCCATCGATAACCCGCATTGGATTTTATGTCTCGTGTTTTTTGGGATATCAACCAAGCCTGTCTCAAGTTATTGACCAAATCAGGACAAATATCTACATTATTTGTCTTAAGTCCTGTACATCCTGCTGTTCTGTTTTTACATCGTGAAGAAATTTATAACATCATCTTTGCTGTCTATTAGTCACACAGTTCGCCTCTGTCCCGGGCAAACCGCAGTACTTGCACTCAATGCTGTTTTACTACTGGGCCAGTGTGGCAGACATTCTCTTAGCATTAATCCACCCTCGGGTCAACTTGTGTAGTCTGCCTGTGGAGCAGTGATTATAAGCTGATTGCCGGTAGTGATGGTCGTGACAGCTCAAAACAATACACAATGTTCTTTGGTACCGGTACCATAATCTCTGCCAGTACGGCCTACATGACAAATTGTCAAACATCATTTTTAGTATCCTTTAACATGTCATGGCTCGTCAAATTTCTAGAATGGTTGGTAGCCCGCTGGGCTACCAACATTAAAAGTTTGGTAGCTCATTTAATATGCCTAGTAATTCGCACTTGCTAATAAATGAGCTAATGATTATGGGGGTTTTTCCATTGTGTGGTTGTGTTAGCTTAAAGCTGCATAACTGTTTTGTTTATTTTAATCAAAATAATAATCCATGGAGAATGGTGTTTTATTTTTTTATTTTACTGTTCCGGTTACTGATTTATTAAGGATTGAAGTTTGTTGTTTTTTAATATTGTTGCCCCACCAAAACAAAGACCTGATCACAGCGGAGTAAGACACATTGTCTGTATAACCAGGACATTAAAAGTACCAAGTGGCAGATAACGGTCATCATTGAAAATAGAGTGGAAGACTTTTAAAATTATTCTTATTTTTTAAGTGATCATAGATACATTTCACAGTACAAAGTGTATTGTCTCATGTCAGTTAGACATATTTAGAAGTTTTTACTTTTTGTGATACGAGTCTTATCTGCATATAATGTCATGTTTAATTTCGGTACCGGTATTGAGAATGTCACTAACTTTAAAAATAGGACCTATGTTTTAGTATGGTGCTTTTAAGTGTGGGCCAGCATCTGAGCCTTTGGCCCGCCATTAAGACGCTCTCCCCCAACCATGGGAAATTGCAGTCCGAATTACACCAAATTCAGTGATGTAATTCATGTAAATCATCTCTTTTTTTCGCACAGTCTTTTATTTGATACCTCACGGGCATTTCAAAATATAGTGACAATGCTATGAGTGAATTCAAAGTGAATTTTGAATGACAAGAAAAACACAATCTACAGTGGCAATGCTATTCGAAAATATCAGACTATTTTATTTCATCGTTTGTCATCACATACAGTTATATAAATAGCGAAATGCGGTAAAATAAAATAATTGTAAAAAAGCAGCCTTTACGGTACTGGTAGCTGAGTTCCCAGCAAACAAGAGGCATTCAAACATTGATGGATCAATGTTGTACCAGCGTTGTAGAAGCTGGACCAACATTGAGCCATCCATGGGTCAGTGACTCAGGCCTGCTGAGTTATCATAGGGGCTGACCTACATGTAGTCTTAGGACACCAACCTGTGGTTTGTGTGAGCTTGGCATCGCAGTCAACACGAGGCATTGGTCCGATGTCAAGCTAATTCGGGGCCATCGTCTACGGCTCTGTCCCAGCGTTAGACCAATGCAGCTCAACGTCTCGTGTTTTTTATTAAGGGGTTTGATGTTGGTCTAATGAAACATTATATTGGCCCACAATTATCCACCATTAGTATTACACAGACGGACCGATTTACCACACCATATAACTTGATGGTGTATCGCGTCGTAATCTAATCCAGCTACATTTACATCGATTTTGTCCATTTATAAAGCCTTTAAAAATATATGATTGATTGCGTTGAACATTTTAGGATATTTCGGTCGAAATAAACAAAACAGTTATGCAGCTTATAGTCGGACTAGTATAGGCTAGGTTAATCTGTCAATACGTTAAATCTGACATTTCAGCCAGTATCTCATATCTCCAATTTACAGCAAAGATACCACGAAATCACACTATTTGATGTTTATTTGTTTCAAAATTTTGCGGAGGCATGCCCCCTATAGGTCCCTGCTGTTGAATGGTTTCTTGGAAATCTGAGCACCCCCCTTAATTTATTTCTGGATACGCCACTGATATCTTAGTCTTGGCAAATAGACTACAATATAACCAGAAAACACGAGATGTCGACCTGATGACGGGTTATGGTTGGTTTAATGACTGCCACGCTGACCCAACCTTAAACCTTAAATGCCAACATGATCATCATTATACCGACGTACTGGGGAATGCGGCTAATGTAGGCAAAATGTTGTTGATTTTATTAAACCCATTAGGGGCCTACCGGCTCAATATATTTGGCAGAATCGTGAAGCAGACCATAAAATCATTAACAAAATTGCTGATTTTATTTTGGCTTCCTAATATGACCATTATGATGTAAACATGTCCATAGACAAGAACTAGATATAGAGACAAAATCCCAGATTTCTTATTTCGGACATGCATGTCCAAAATAAGAAATAGTCTACAGGAATTTCGTCTTTATATCTCGCTTAACTGGTAAATGCACAGCACAAAAATTTAAACTTTTGCAGTTCTAGTATATAGACATGTTTACAACATGATTATGGTCATATTAAAGCTGCATAACTGTTTTGTTTATTTCTATTAAAATAACCTAAAACGTACAAAACAATCATTGCTATTGTTTTAAAGGCCTTATAAATGCACTAAAACTGTGTAAATGTAACAGAATTAGTTCATAATGCGGCACACCATCAAGTATTATTAAGTAGTGATTCGGTGTGTACAATATTCATGTAATAGCGGTAAGGTTATGGGCCGATATAATGTTACATTGGCCAGCACGAAACCACCCCCTTAATAGCAAACACATATGTTGAACTGAATCGGCATAATGGTGGGCCAATACCGCAGACGATGGGCAGCATTATTCTGCCATTGGATCAATGCCTCGTGTTAGCTGAGATACTGGGTTAGATGTCGGATACTTGGTCAAATCGGTTACAGTAAAGTCTGATGTTTTTAAATATTATTTTATTTTACCGCATAGCGTGATGTATATCACTGCATGTGATGATTTACGATAAAATAAAATAAAGTCTGATATTGTCTAGTAGCATTTTGACTATATTTTGAAATGTCCATGAGATACCTAATAAGAAAAATGCAAATGTTTTTCGAGAAAATCACGAAAATCCAAAGAGCGAAAACGATGATTTACATCACTGAATTTGATGGTTATTCCGAGTACAAATTCTCACGGTCTGGGGAGAGCGTCTTAATGGCGGGCCAAAGGCTCTGATGCTGGCCCACACTTAAAAGCACCGTTTTACAGTTGTCTGGTATACTATCAAAATTGCGTTTTTATTGACCAATATTTCTTTGGCTATTTTCCATTTAGTTCAGCTGCAAGTTTTTTCATCTGGCTTAAACTTTGGCTACTAGGCCTGCTTTTTTATCACCCCACTTCATCACCCCAGATTATCACCCAGATACCAAAAATAGCCAGATTCCACATGATGGTATAGTGTATATATTGTCTGTAACGTTGACCCAGCATTGGCTGAACCAACATGATTGGTTGGATGCCTGATTTTAATGACTTGGGGGGGGGGGGATCGAAAAACTCATTTGACTGGTCTCTTCTCGTCGCCGACGTTTTATAAAACCATACCTCACTGCGCAACCTACAAAAAAAAGACTGGTCGCTAATGAGGCTGTTGATCCAATGTAATTTCAATATAGCCTAATATTATGCTCTACTGTTAAACACTCAAAACATCATGAAAATAAAACTAAATCTTACCACAAAGGATATAACCATGAATATTTATAATCAATGCTGTAGATAACAATCATATTGTAATGATTCGATCTCATTAATGGTTTTTGTCAGCTAATTTCTGCACACAATGTTCATAACATACTCTCCTCTCCTCTCCTCTCCACATGTATTTCCCCAAGGCCAATCAAATTCGTGATATTATATTTTCATGATGTTTCGGGTGTCTGTTTTGTAATTCGGGATGAGCCCTATGGTGTAAACCCTACCTTAACAGTAGGGCCTACTATTCGGCTAATTTCAATATTGATCCACTGTGTACAACACTGGCCCATCATTGAACCAACATTGGCTCAACGCCTTGTCTTTGTATTGAAATGGTTACATAGGCCAATCCCTCAACACATGAGGCCTTTGGCCCTAGTTACTAGTGCTCGGACTAGCGGACTACCCTTAATTTCGAACCCTGTAAAAATTTCAATTTAATTTGCATTCATTAAAATTTAAGTAGTAGGTCAGGCAACTCGCTCAGTAAGTCCGATATCGCTGCGCTATAATAATTATAGTCCAGTCTAATGGGATTCCCAAAATCCCTAGTGTGATGGACCCTGAAACGATTTCAATCATTTTCTTTTTAATCAAATAAATAAGTTGAGACACATATTAAACAACAATCCCTCACTAAAAGTACTAGTGGGCCTACTGATTTTTGACAGAAATTTTATATGCATATAAGTATACATTACATGTTGCCAACGTTCTTTGATTGATAGATTCATTAAAAAATTAGCATACAGATACAGTGAGTAATTTGAAAAATATGTTCTATTTTCAAAACAACTTCAATGCATTAACTTACAGAACAGCACAGTTCTTCTTTTAAGGCTGGCCTCAGGTGAGTGAAATACAGCACACCTCAGTGTTTTCAGGTTGTTTTTACAAATTTATGCTTTAAAAACAATTTCATCAGCCATTTTATTTTGGCATTCCGGTTGACTGCCAGTGTGGTAAGTGATCAATCCCCTCACCATTTTCAGGTGAGCTTTTATTCACTCGCCACCAGGAGCTAGATGTCTATTTTGCTAAAAGAAATATTTTTCGTCATTTGAAGCAGGGAACACACCAACGCAAAGGCGATATAAAATACACTATTTTATCATCGCCAGGACATACCTGCCCGGAGTTTTCAAAACTGTTAAATTTTGTTAGTGTGTCATGCCGGCAAATGCTGTCCAATCAAATGACATGACTACCACAATCTGGCCTCGCATTGGTGTGTTTTGCTCTTGAAACAGAGAAATTTCATTGGCAATTCCAGCTGGAATAAATAGAAAAAACTAGCTAGTCCGTGATAATTTGAGGTGTTACTGTTTGGTAATTTGTGGCTTATGTGTTTATTTATCAGGGCGACTCCAGCACGATCAGAGAGTTATGATCCGAGCTTCATCAATAAAATGAAAAGAACCGTAAGTGAAAAGCTTCTATCATGTATTGAACAGTATGATTTAACTCAGTTTGTCTTTTGAAAATGATAAAATATAATGAGTGGCAGATATGCTGCTTTAATACCAAGGCGCACTGAAATCTTTTATTAACCCACACACATCATTGACAAAGCATAATATTACATGACAAGGTGTTTTATTTAATCAGCGTGTTTTATAGTCCACACATATCTTTCTTGCTGCACTTTAACTAGATCACTGTTTGATAGGCTAAAAATTATTTTTATTCAATTTTGAAGATGAATATTTGATCACATGTAAAGTAGCCTAGCTACTTTTTACCCCCGAAGGGGTATTGTTGTCCCCTTTGGCGCCCGCGCCGTCGCCGCCAGATTTGGCTGACTGCCCCAACATATGGTACAACAGATTCGATTCATAATTTATGTAAACATCTATCCCCTCCGGAATTTTTTTTATCAAAGGTCATAGGTCAAGGTCAATGATTGAAAACAATACTTGTTAAAGCGATAGCTTGAAAAATAATTTTTGTATCTCTCAATTTTCTTATGTGAAGTAGTCATGAGTATGAGGATGACCTGATTAGATTTTCAGCTTACCACCGATTATTAAAATTGGCTGATGCTGGCGACTTAATTTTTTTTCAAGTATTTTTTTTTTAATTCACAATAGGGCCTACAGTGCCTTGAAACCTATATACGTGTAGGTATTTGGGGTCTGCGAGTCTATTGGCATTGTTTGTTTTTTTGCGACCCAAGACAACACTATGGTGGCCATCGTGATTTTATCAATTAAAAAATCCTTGAGGGTGAGAACTTTCCACTGGTCTGCTGGTCTGATCACTAGTTAAGATCAGCACATACCAGAAAGTGTTCATGGCTGTTCGTCCGTCATGGCCAGTAAACATTAACTCCCAGAGTTATCTGTCTGACTTTAACATGGACCCTAATAATGATTGATTCTGTTATATATGGTTCACCTTTCAGAGAGCCATTTGCACATACTGTTTCAGTTGCTCTCAGGCTTAAAATAGTGAATGCATTCAGTCATATCGTAATTATTTGCATTTATTTATTTTTAGTACTGCAAATGGCTTTCCTTGAATTAGATTAACCCTTTCAGCGCAGGGACCTTCTTTATACTTTATGCGTGAAAGAATAAAAATATTTCATTAGTTGGATACCCATAACATAGGTATTCAAATAAAGTTGAAAGAGCTAAGACCTTTTATGAGGATATCAAATTGAAAAAAAACCTTTTGTCTCCATGGCTTATATAAAATTATTTCAGCCTTTAAGGGTTAACCCTTATTCTGCTAAGTTAATTTTTTTAAATTTTCAGCCACTTAAAGCTGTGTCTCGCTACCGCGACCCACAACTTCAAGTGGCTGAAAATTACTTATATTTGTTCAATTTAAGCACAAATTTTTCGCAAAATCTTGATGTTTAGACACACATTTCAGTCCCAATAACAGTGATTTGGTTGACTGATCAAACAATTAAAAACGATTAAAAATGACAATAGTCGTGATCAGCAGCTATAAGGGTTGAGGAACGCTAAGGAACACTGATGCTTGTTTTAGTCCTGTGATAATATCCTGTTAAAAAGTGATGGAATATTTTTTTAAGTAACCATAAATATTTTACTTAGTATTACTCACTGAATGTTTTTTATATCATGTAATCAATAACAGCATAATAGTAATAACTTGTCTTCAATTGTACATGTAGGGTCGTAATGTGGTAGTGTTCTATGGGTCACAAACTGGCACTGCTGAAGAGTTTGCTGGTCGTCTTGCCAAGGATGCTTCCCGTTATGGACTAAAGGGAATGCCAGCAGATCCTGAAGAATGTGAAATGGTATAGCTATGTTTTGTCCTACTTATTTTTTCTACTTACACTTTCTGTATTCAGTCCTTATTAAATACACCTTTGAATAGTAGCCTTAAGGCCACTGTACAAGTGTGGTGTTACCAAAGTTCTTTGGTGCTACCTTCTAATAATTTACATCACTTGCAGCTAAAAATCAAGACAGAAACAAATCGGAGTCTGTCTATGACACTGAACTGCTCGCCACCAGATTAGGCAAAATTAATCTGTGCATTGTGTACTGTTAGATTCAGAAATAATCTGAAATAGACTTTTGCCCTGCATTTTAATTTTTAAATTTGAAGGCTCGACCAATAATATAGTTAACACTGTTTAAACAGATTTTCTTTAATGATGTTAGACATATACAGCCACATTAGCATTCAGAAAATAGAATTTGCATTTAAATTACAGTATGTTTCAAATATAGGTTGTAAGAACATTTTGTTATTTTACAGGATGATTTGGCTAAGTTGTCTGAGATTGAGAATTCTCTGGTCATATTCTGCATGGCTACATATGGAGAAGGTGATCCCACAGATAATTGCCAAGATTTCCATGACTGGCTACAAAACGGCACTGTAGACTTGACAGGTGTTAAATTTGCAGTAAGGCTTTTTCTAAAACTATTTACTGTATTCTTTACCATGAGCTGTACTTTGTGTCTGAGATTCCCATAAATAGGTATTGTAATGGTCGCACCATTTGACAGTGCGGGGGCTGTCTTTATACTTCAGATTCTGACATATAAAGACGGTCCCCGCACTGAAAGAATTAAAATATGACCGTAGACACATAACATAGGTGTTCAAATGATCGGAAAGAGCTAGCGAAGACATTTATGATGATTTCAAATTGAGAAACCATTCAGTCTCCATGGTTTATACAAAAATAATTCAGCACTTTAACGGCTAATAAACTAAACCATGAATTTAAAGAAAATTAACAATACACATGTCAAATTTTTTATTTTTTGTTACTTTTCAGGTTTTTTCACTCGGAAATAAAACATATGAGCATTTTAATGCCATGGGGAAATATGTAGACAAGCGCATGGAGGAGCTTGGAGCCACCAGGGTTCATGAAAATGGAATAGGTGACGACGATGCTAAGTATGTTAGCAAAAGTATTATCTCGATACAGAAACAACTGTTTTTCTTACCCCTAAGCCCCTAAGACTGTGGGGAAAAGTGATCGCCAGCGGCAGTTAGGTAGTGTATTAGGTAGTGTACGATAACTTCATTACTCAATGAACCGGAACAAACCCAGCTATATATAATGGAATTAACACAAATTTTAAAACTGTAAAATGATTCTTTAAGTATTCCAAAATGATGTAGCACATAGGGATTTTGAAATCTAGCTAGGCTGATACACTTATCTAAATTATTTTAAGATTTTTCATTGGAATCAGAAATAGTGTATGAGAAGTGAAGAAGTGAAGACTATTGCTTCATATTGAACCAGATTGCCTACCGTATATTATCTCCAATATATATCAACACTTAGCGCACTGATGTTATCTGCAGTCGACTCTCTGTGTTTTTATTATCCCCTGTAAGCCCCCTGATATCGAGTTTTTAAAAGTAAAATATGCCTTTAATCTTGAAAAACTGATATATGTCGGGACCTAAATCTCGCAAATCGCACAAATTTTCAGTCACTTGAATTTGTGTATCGCGTAGCTAGACACAACTTCAAGCGACTGAAAATTTAAATTGAATTGCCCAGTATTCTTAAGTATTCTTTAAGGAAAAAGGAAAGAAACAACCTCTGTTTCCGATTACACTGTCTTCCCAAACAGGGTACATACCCAGCAAACACGAGATACTGGCCCAATGCTAGGTTAATGTCGACCCATCGTCTACAACGCTGGCCCAACATTAACCCAGCATTGGGTCAACGTCTCGTGTTTGCTTGGAAGGTTATATTTTTTAAGGGGATTAGTTACATGGCCCTCCAAAATAGGGTATAGAAATAATATATATTCACTTGAAAAGAAAATATAATACATGTACCAGCTGACTACGTTTTATGTCGTCAAATGACAATTTTTTCAGCTCAATAATTTTTTCTGAAGGTTGGCATCTCAACTTGAATGAAGGTTCAGTGGAAATGTGTGAAATTTTTTAATTTAAAATTAATTATTTCCATAAAAATAATCCACTTGAAAGATATGCATCTGAGACATGCATGAAAGCGACGGCCAGAGCGACACTCACTGCAACAGTTCATATAATATATATGGGCCTACATTACGGTGTGGTATCGATACAACATATCCTTTCCTCATACGTAGTTGTCGCTCAATGGGTGGCATTTGCGCAGCTCGATGAGTTAGGTTCAGCCATTTTTAGCTCCCGCCGTCACCGTAGGTGAGACAGAGGGAGCTATGGATTCTACCTCCGTTTTTTTTTGGCCTCTTCTTTTGCCTATAACTTTGTAAGAAAATAAGCTAGGATAACAATTTTTGGTATGTGGGTTACTTCCAGGTGGCTAATGGACAGGTTAAAATATTTTTAATCTGAATTTAATACGCAAGGTTGCAGAGGAGAAAATGATGATGTTACGGCGTTGGGCCGTTGGGCCGTCCGTAAACTATTCGTTTCCGCAGCATATCTCTGAAAGTACTTGTCCGATTGTCTTCAAATTTTACACACAACACCCCTAGGGGGTCTAGTTGTGCCTTTTGGGGTATTTGAACTTTGACCTACTTCTGGTTCAGAACTATGACCTATTTAGACGTTTTGACGCGCACTTCGTTTCCGGAGCAGATCTCGAAAAGTACTGGGCCGATGACAGTCATATTGCACATACATGTTCTCTAAGGTCCCTAGTTGTGCCTTTTCAGGTTTTTGGACCTTGACCTTGAAGTTGACCCAGCACTTTGACCTAATTTATAACATCGGTAAATCCGACTGAAAGATTTTGCGGAATATCATGAAAACTGCTCAAGATAGCTACACCATTACTATAAAACAAATTGTGAGGTTACAGGAGAGGATGCATCTTGAAAAATTTCAAGTCGATAAAATTAAAAATGGCCGCCTATCGGCCATTATTCACCTCGACAGGCCTGATATTGCGGAATATCATGAAAACCGCTTAAGATAGCTACACCATAAATATCAAATAAATTGTAAGGTTTCAGGAGAGGATGCATCTTGAAAAATTTAAAGTTGATAAAATTCAAAATGGCCGCCTATCAGCCATTATTCACCTCGACAGGCCTGATATTGTGGAATATCATGAAAACCGCTCAAGAGATCTACACCATTACTATAAAACAAATTGTAAGGCCTTAGGAGAGGATGCATTTTGAAAAAATTCAACTTGTCCAAGTTCAAAATGGCCGCCAATCGGCCATTTTTCACTTTCACATGGCCGTTATTTGGTAAACCGTGCTAGATGGCTAGACCATTACTATAAAACAAAATGTGTGATTTCAGGAGAGGATGCATCTTGGAGGAAATTCGACTCGATAAAATTTAAAATGGCCGCTTATCGGCCATTATTTACTTTCACATTGCCGTTATTTGGTCAACCGTGCTAGATGGCTAGACCATTACTGTAAAACGAAATGTGAGATTTCAGATGATGATGCATCTTGAAAAAATTTGACTTGATCAAATTTAAAATGGCCGCCTTTTCGGCCATTATTCATTTTCACATGGCTGATAATTGATAAACCGTGCTAGATGGCTAGACCATTACCTGATTACTATAAAACAAAGTGTGAGTTTTTGGGGGAGGATGCACCCTGAAAATTTTTAACTTACGAATTCAAAATGGCCGACAATCAGCATTATTTACCTCGATAGGCCTGATATCAGGTAAACCGTGCTAGATAGCTAGACCATTATAAAACAAAATGTGTTTCGAGAGAGGATGCCTTTTAAAAACTTTTGACTTAATCTAATTCAAAATGGTCGCCTATCTGCCACTATTTACTTTCACATTGCTGATATTTGGTAAACCGTGTTAGATAGCTGGACCATTACTATAAAACAAAATGTGAGATTACAAGAGAGGATGCATCTTGAAAAAAATTGACTCGATCAAATTCAAAATGGCCGCCTATCGGCCATTATTCACTTTCACATAGCCGGTTTTTGGTAACCGTACTAGATGGCTAGACCATTACTATAAAACAAAATGTGAGATTTCAGGAGAGGATGCATCTTGAAAAATTTTGACTTAATCAAATTCAAAATGGCCTCCTATCGGCCATTATTCACTTTCACATGGGCGATATTTGGTAAACCGTGCTAGATGGCTAGACCATTACTATAGAATGAAATGTGAGATTTCAGCTGAGGATGCATCTTGGAAAATTTTGACTTGATCAAATTCAAAATGGCTGCCTTTAGGCCATTATTCACTTTCACATGGCCGATATTTGGTAAACCGTGCTAGATCGCTAGACGATTACTATAGAATGAAATGTGAGATTTCAGCTGAGGATGCATCTTGAAAAATTCTGACTCGATCAAATTCAAAATGGCCCCCTATCGGCCATTATTTACTTTCACATGCCCAATATTTTGCAAACTGTGTTAGATGTTAGTCCATTACTATAAAACAAAATTTGAGGTTTCGGGGGAGGATGCAGTTTTTAACTAATTTATATCGAATTCAAAATGTCTGTAAATCAGCTATTAGTTATCTCGATTGGCCTGATATCGGGTAAACCGTGCCAGATAGGTATACCATTACTGGGATACTGATTAGGATCATTAATTTCAATGGAGGTTTGCAATCTCTGACAGACTGTCTAGTTTTTATCCTACTCTTAGACTGGGCTTCTTAGACCTAGTTGTCTTGTTTTTATATCTAACAAAAACAATATATCTTCACAGGAAAAAATGCGCAGAGTTTTACATCTGGATTTCTGTATGTACCCTTGAGACAGAAATTTTTAAATCACATTCCTACCAACATGGGGGTGTGCAAGCGATTTTTTTAAGATGCTACCAAAATTATAATGGCCGCCAGATGTCAACTCCACATTTATTTGTGGGCGCAAAAACCTTAAAACTTAAGTCAGAAATTATTCAAATTTTACAGTCACATTACCCACATTCTGCAAATGTGCAGGTGATTTTACTGAAATTTAAAATGGCCACCACAAGTCGACTTTTTAAATGATTGTGACCACAAAAACTCGTAACCAAATTTATTGCGGGGGATGATATAGGACTTCAGGCCTCTTGTTGTAATCATAAAGCAAGGTTGTGAAATACTGTTTTGCAGCATTGAAGAAGATTTTGTCACTTGGAGGGAGAAATTTTGGCCAGCTGTTTGTGAGCATTATAACATCTCTGCTGTTGGTGATGACATAAGGTTGGCTGAAAATATAATATTTATATTTAAGGGACTCAGGTCAAAAATAAGCACTTTTATTTTGGCTTCTTAATATGTCCATAATATGTCAACATTTCCATAGACTAGAATTTTGGATTTCTGTGGCAACGTAACAAGAGTACTGGAAACCCTCTTTATGTCTGAAATTAAATGTTGTCCTTATTTTTTTAACTGCTAAACATTCTAGTCAGGGACCTCTTGAATGAGTGAACCCTTAAGGGCTGAATTATAAAATTAAATTTTCTCTCACTTGAAGTTGTGGGTCGTGGCAGCAAGCCACGACCCACAACTTCAAGTGGATGAAAATTACTTACATGATACCTTTCAGCAAAAGGTAACTCAGGATCGTTACCCTAGTAGACCTGTACTGGTGTACAGGACATTTATATATAGACCTGTATAAGGGTCTATTTTGTTGAAAGGGTTAAACAGTCAGAGGGAATTAAATATATAAATACATGTAAATATAAAATATTGATTACGGTAGATAAATATATATCAAGTATTGATTGAATGTATGTTTCTTTGACAGTATGAGACAATACACCCTGGCCACCCATGAGGATGATGAATATAGACAGAAGCTATTTACGGGAGAACCCGTTCGAATTCATTCATTTAATAAGCAGAAACCGTTAGTAACTTAAGTTCATATTGAGATTTATTTTGCAATCTGTGATTTGATGAGTTTGTATCAGTATGGCAGTTTTACTTGGGAACAGACTTGAAAAAAAATGAGTCCTTCCATTCCCAAATTGAATTAATTGATTCTATTCACTATTTTATCAATTTAATCTGCTCTGATTTAATTTGCTTTTTAAAAGAAACTTGTGAATTGAAAATTGTGATTGATATGACTTGCAGGAATATGATGTGTGTATTTTTATTACAGACCATATGATTCTAAGAATCCTTACTTGGCACCAATAAAAGTGAATCGAGAATTACACAAGGGAGGAGATCGCTCATGTATGCACATAGAGTTTGACATCTCGGAATCAAAAATCAGGTACAATAACTTTTTGCTCTTTGAAAGAACATTATTAATTAATTGTACAAATGGTAAAAAATTTTTTTGAAAAATAAGAGGAGATATAATCAATGACAAATTTTAGAGATATACTAGCTTCCCTTTGTCGCAATTTTGCTCCCTATCTTGGAAACCTTATATAATAGCTAATGCTATCTTTGAGGGCTCCTGGCCAAAAGTGGCACTCAATTCAATTATGTTTTTGCCCATTATATGTACTGTACCGGTACATATCTGAACTGGCCCAGATATGGCTCGCAAAATAACTTCATTCTTCCAACCACGCATTACAACAGTCTACCCTTTGAGTGAAAAATCCCCCCTCAAAATATTTCCATGGGGGGGAGGGACAGGCAAAACAATAAAGCCTTTATTTGTGCCTTAAAATTCCCTAACAGCCAGAAACGCTGCTATGGTTTGATATCACAACAGGACAACAGTTTTTTCTATGACTTTTTCTATAACTTCCCTTTATAACCTTACTTACACATATCCCTGTCTTTTAATTTTTTTGGCAGGTATGATGCTGGGGACCATGTTGCCGTTTATCCTGTGAATGATCCACTAATTGTAGAGGCGATTGGAAAGCGGCTGAATGTAGACCTCGACCAAATGTTCACCCTCAATAATGTTGATGGTCTGTATCAAAAACCTTATTAGAATGATAGACTCTACTCACTCAGGTGTATTTTTTAACATTTTAGTATTATTTGCTCCCGCACTTCCCAACTTAAGGTTGATGAACATTCATGTTCTGATGAAAAGATATACAATTATATATAATGATATATAAAATTAAATCTCTGGTGGATGACTCAATTTGTTATTCAGTGAATTTTACACTTTATATGCCATGGTGCATAGATTATCAACCTTTAACCCCCAGATTATTAAATTGGAATTTTCACCCACTTGAAGTTGTGTCTCGCTGACGCGATCCACAAATTGCAAGTGAGTGAAAATTAATTAGATTTGACAAAATTGAGGTAAACTATTTTCAAATCTTACTCATTGTAGTCACGTTTTATCGCCAACATGTTTAAAAGCTGATACACCATGTGCTAATGGAAACTGTAAAAACCCCCGAATATAATCGGTACCGGCGGTTAAAGGGTTAATGGTCAAAGAGTCAATTTAGTTCAGTATATCAACCCTTGTCCTGCTGTATTGTTTGTTTCTATTTTCATTCTTAACCCTTATGCTGCCAAGACCGTATATTATACGCGTTCTCAAGCAAATGTCGAATCAAATAAATTGACCCTGAATTGCTAAGATATTTTGTGGTAGATGTTTAGTTAACCTAAAAATAACATTTTGAAGACGCAAATTTCTTCATAAATATAATTATTTTTCGTCATTTGGATCTTGAAATTGCGTTAGCAATTGCAGCTTTGAATGAATGAAAAATAGTCTGAAACAATTCGGTAGCATAAGGGTTAAAATTGAAGATGAAATTGCTAACAAAATTTCCAACTTCAGAATGACGAACAATAATTCTGTTTATGAAATATGAACATCTCCCCAAATGAATTATTTGATTAACTGCAATGATGACATGTATCACTTTGGCCATCGAGTCAACTCTTTGGCTCACAATGTCAGGATCGGTTGTTTTATTCGTGTTCAATGTTGGTTCTTCTTGCCTGTAGTAGGCCCTATCCTAGTAGAATAATCTAGGTTTTTAAGAAACACACTTGCTGTAAAAAAACATGTGGTATGCAGGATAATACGATTAAACCCATGAATGTGTTGAAATCTGGGGATTATTTGATAGGGGGTTGTGTGTAGCCAGGTGTGTGTATGTCAGACGAATGATTATCAGTCTGGCCATCTAGTTTACTCTTTGGCCACACTGAGACTGGTAGCACTTTATGTTATTTTGATCATATAATGCTTACCGGGGGTCTTTTTTTTCAATCACAGAGGAAGCTAGCAAGAAGCATCCATTCCCGTGCCCGACTACATATCGAACTGCTCTCAGCCATTATTTAGATGTTATTCACCCACCTCGTACGAACGTTCTGAAAGAACTGATGGAATATGCCGGAGAACAAAAGGATAAAGATTTATTAGAGAAATTGACTGCACCAACCCCTGAAGCCAAAGTAAGTCTTGAGTCTTGAATAAATTGCAGCAGATTCTATGATTTTTAACATATATTGGGGATAGTCTTTGTCTTCAGAATCTGATGTCTACAGACGTCAGATTCTGAAGACAAAGTCTAGCCCCACACTGTAAGATTTAAAATATTAGGTATTTAAATGAATCGGAAAGAGCTAACCAAGACATTGAGTTTATTAAAACCCTTTGGTCTCCATGATTTATTCAAAATTAATTCAGTGTTGTACAGTTGATCCATTTTATTATCTGTTCCAATCACTGATATTGAGCTTGAAATGAGCACCTACACATCAATATTTGCAACTATTTGTGTTTAAACCATGGGGACCGAAAGGGTTTTTTCAATTTGAAATCATCTTAAGTATCTTAGTTAGCTCTTTCTGATTCATTTGAAAACCTGTGTTATGGGTCTCTGGCCATTAGAAATATTTTAATTCTTTCAGTGCAGAGACTGTCTACAGACATCAGATTTTGACGTATAAAGACGGTCCCCACACTGAAAGGGTTAAACAAATAAGAGTATAAGTAGTAACTTTCACCCACTTGAATTTGTCGGTATTTGAAGGTGTTAGGCGCTGTAGCATGATGCCACTTCAAGTGAGTGAAAATTAAAATGATTTAATTTAGCCCTTTCAGGTTTAATGATAAAAGTTCAGTATCTGTACTTAGTAGCTTCAATATACAGTAGAACCTCGCTAAGCTGACCACCTACAGGACTTTCTAAAAGTGGTCCTAAATGAATTTAGCCATACTATAAAGTTATATTGACTACATTCATGTGTTAACTAAAGAGTTGTGAGCTTAAAAATACACACAATAAAGGATCTACAGTTTACATTAAAAAATATATATTCATTTATGATAGCACTAAAATTAGCTCAAAATGATATTGAAAGAAATGAAATATCCTTAAGACTTTCAGTATAGATTATTATTGTGTATTGTTCTCTTCGCACTCTGAGATGATATAACAGGGATAATTTCTTCTTATTGCAAGTCACATAATAACACTTCACACATCAGCATGATGAAAGAGTGGTAACACTACTCTTTAGATAATCCACAGCATGCATATCTTGCTCTATAAAAAAAGAAATTTTCACAATTAAAACTGGAGGAAAATGCGATATTGGTGTGATTTCTGAAAGTTAAAATAAAATAAAATGTTGGTGTTACATAAGGTCAACACAGGAAGATTTTCGCAAATTTATATAAAATTAAAAATGATCATTTTGTTTCAATTTCGCTCATTATCTCAGAATCCTTGATTACTAACTCTTAAAGCACTGAAAATTTTTGTTTGTTTTTTCAATTTAAAATCATAACAAAATTGATGTCCTTGTTGGGTCTTTCTGCTTCATTTGAATACCTATGTTATGGGTCAACAGCCCTCATATATATTGGTATTATCTTTCAGTGGGGGATCGTCTTTATACGTCGAAATCTAACGTAGATGATCCCCGCACTGAAAGGTTTACGGTAAGCCTGTGTTACATAAGGATAACCCTTGTTTTAATTTGCTGATCTCTATCAAATTTAAATTGGCCAACTGAGGATAATGGAGGGCTGCTTTTTGCGTTCGTTTCCTAACAACTGTTTCTAGTTTATAATTGATGTTAGAAAATTCACACTTCGGCAGATAAAGTCTTTGATTTTTTTGCACAGGAATTTTACAATGAGTGGGTAGTAAAGGATCAGCGAAATATCCTGGCCGTGTTGGATGACCTACCATCAGTACAACCACCAATAGACCATATGTGTGAGCTGCTGCCCAGGCTACAGGCCCGTTACTACTCTATATCATCTTCTCCAAAGGTGGGAAGATTGCTTACTGTACCCACAATATTATTTTTAAGATAACAAAATATGATCTAAATTGTAACAGTACTTATTCAAGCCTTATTTGTAGGTACACCCAACGACTATTCATGTAACAGCAGTGCTGATAGACTACAAAACAAGAACAGGCAGAAGACAACAAGGTGTCGCCACAAGTTGGCTGAAACTAAAGCACCCAGCGGGAGATGAGAAGCCGATAGTACCAATATTCGTGAGGAAGTCACAATTCCGTCTGCCGTTCAAACCTAGTGTGCCGATCATTATGGTTGGACCAGGAACAGGATTAGCTCCGTTCAGGGGATTTGTTCAAGATAGAAGTGCCATGAAGAAGGATGGTAAGGACTTCATCTCACTTAACCCTCATCCTGCGGGTCACGACCACTGTCGTTTTATTAGTTGATTGAAGCGCTTAATTTTTTTTATGAAAAGCTTGGTGGCCAAAAGTTTGTTTTTTCAATTTTAAATCATCATAACTGTCATAGATAGCTCTTTCCGATTAATTTGAATACCTATGTTATGGGTCTATGGTCATTAGAAATCTTTTTATTCTTTCAGTGTGGGGACCAACTTGTCAGAATCTTGCATCTAAAGTCTATCCCCGCACTTATATTGGGAACAAAATGTGTGTTTGAACATCAGTATTTGCAAAGAAAGGATCCCAAATTAAACAAATTGAATGAGTAATTTTCACCCGCTTGAGGTTGTGGGTCGTGGTAGCGAAACACAACTTCAAGTGGGTGAAAATTTAAATAATTTAAATAAGCAGGATAAGGGTTGACTTATTGCTTTATAATTAAAACCATTATCCTGCTAGTACTGCATGTATGTATGTTTTTAAAGAAAAATTCGACCCAATAAAGTGTTTAGTTTTGAAATTTTAAATATACCCTGTGTGGGACTGTGGTAGATGCTTTAATGAATCAAATAATTCATATTGTAGATGTCTATTTATGGAAAATAGTATTATTTTTCATCATTAAAGTGGGAAATTGTGTTAACGGGAAATAGTGTTAGCAATTCCAGCTTTAAATTCAGGACTAAATTTAGGTAACCAACTGTTAGGGGTGCATCCGCTTGTAAAATAATAACTAAGGAGCATATTACCCTGAATGCGATTAAGCACCCACATAGTCAGGGAGCATGTTATACGGATTTAGGATGCTGTGCGATTTTCATGAAGAAAGTAAGCCACCTATATCAATGTGTTCAGGACACCCTAATGAACAATAAAAAACATGTTGGCAGTCTGGCAATTTGCTCTGAGCCGAGAAATATGCATGTATGTTTTGTCGTATATTTTGGCATTTTTTTGGCCAATTTCTGAAACAAGTTTAACATAAAATATCAAATTACTTTCCAAATAACATCTAGTGTTATTTTTAGTGAGCATACATCACTATAATATGAATATACATATGCAAACCCTGAAATGTTTTGCAGGATATGCACCAAAAGCAAATATTTAAGATGGCCGCCATAAAGATATCATACATAAAACTTTTAAACTTTTTCTTTGAATATCATATGTGACATATGGTTTCTACAAGTTTTTTGCATGCCAAGTCCATTTCTGGAACTATTTCATTGCTTGTGAGCATATTTAGGTTGTTAGGTTAAAGGCCAAAGTCAAAGTCAATTTCAAAGGGATCGGTCTACCATGTACAGAGAGAGTGGTTGATCTACAGTACTTCAACAATATCGATTATCTGACATATATCTCTGATATTTTAGTAATACACAGTACGCAAAAGTGTTATTGATTTAATATTAAATTATTTTGTAGATGACGCACTATATTTCGAGACATAATGTTATTGTTGTAATATGTCTGTGAAGGATGAGTAACAGCAAAATCAAAACAATTTAATGTTGACTTTATTGTGTTCAAATCAATTAAGCATTGAAATGCAAATAGACAGCAAATATAAACGGATCAAACAGTCTATATTAAGGTATTTGTAATAGAAGTATTCCAATTAAAACGACTTGTCTTAGATACACTAACAAAACCACTGAATTGTTAATGGTGATATTATTAAAATAATTAATAATGAAAACACTGTAGACAAACGTCGCTCTTTCAAAATAAAAAAAATCCACTATATTGTATAATATTTTTAAGGCAACACTAATTGATACATAAGTCTTGTTAATTATCAATGTGACCAATAACAAGACTTACATAAATTTTGTTTCTTAAAAGTGATTATCATCTAAAATTCAATGCCTTGTAAAAAATTATCTACAATCACAAATCTGATCCCCTGACGGATATCAACATACCAAATGTTGACAATGGTGCTATGAACAGATCGCTTGGTCATTCAGAGTCGACTATATTCACGTTTCTACGCCAACGTACATGTACACATTAAAACTTTGGGAGTTCAAGAATCTACACTATGCTCGTTTCTCCTCTATTAAACATCGGATAACATCAAAACAGAATATTACAAATAAATTTAGCTGTTGAAAGTAATGAGAAGTAATATTATTCTTATGATAACATTACTCTCTGAAACTATATAATTATATGTTTGATAACAAGATAAATCAATGGAACTTTTTGTGCACATAGAGACTAAACTGGGTCAGAAACACACTAGCTGGATGAAATATGGTGCGATGATGCATAAAAATAAGTTTATTAATTTGTAAAAATGACTTTAGAACAGCCTCTGATATGGATCTCATTTTTTTTAAATGCAGAAATATCCACCTCCTTACTCCAAAGAAACCCTACTTTTGTGTCTGTAAAAAAGAAAATTTGTAGTATGACACCAACTTGAAATGTGAATAAATTATGACCTGGCTCTGTTAAGAGCCCAATGTGAGCATCAATTTCATGGATCGGCAGGTGATTGATACTACCTCTTGGACCTTTTTTGTTAACCTTGTATTATCCATTTGTATCAACCTGTTCCAAAATCTGATTTTACATAAATGCCTTTTATACCTTGGTGTTATCCAATTCACTTCTCCTTGAAAATCTACTAATGGAGCTTTGCTGTGCACGCCTAAGAAATAGCTAATTGCTCTATTCTGAATATTAGCTGTTTTTGTGAAACTTCCATAACCCCAGACCCTGAAACAGGAATCTGTGATTGGGACTACCATAGATTGATTTTTTTATTAAGTGTGTCAAAACCTACGTCTTTAAATGTTTTAAATTTTGCTATAACTGACCAGAGAGCTTTACTAGCTGAGCTCGTTAATATGTCTACAGGTATCTTATACAACGTCATGTATATATACTGCATTATCTATTGATTGGAAAATATTGTTTGTATGAAACAATCACCAACGAATAGCATACATTGCATCCACATTTGTAATTTTTTTTTGGTAAGTCAGATCAATCAGATATGATTGTTGATATAAACTTTGTGTACGCTCATAAAAGTAGATTTTGCAAACAGACGTCCGCATGGTTTATACGTACCGTCGCCATTGAATCATGAACAATTGGTGTTCAAAATTACAATAGTAAAAATAATAATAACTTTTATTGGCAACTTAATGTTGAATTATATGGCAGGCAATAAATAGTAAAAATAATCAACACTGCTGGGATTCAACGGGAGACATGGAGAATTTGTGAGTTATATTTTTTGAAAATGGACCCAGCCAGTTCCAGTGTAAATGCTATGGATGATTCAATGTGAGCTATGTACTCGATGTCATTAATATGAGCGAAAATCAATTTGATAAAATGCCTGACTCTCCAACTGAAACTCAGGCCGATAAAAAACGGAAACTTGCAGAAAGATCGCCACAGGATGGAGGAGGAGCACAGAAATCAATTATTGGTCCATGGATCCAGGAAAGTGTACGATCGGCATGTGACGCCATTTTAGAACAGTTTACGTGTACATTGACGACTAAACTGGACACGGTTGTAAACAAGCTGGATACGCTAATTGAACGTATTGCAAGTGTAGAGGAACGTGTCACGCGCCTCGAAGCCGCCAATAAGAAACTAGCAGACGAGAACACGGAGCTGAAGAAAGAGATGGTCACACTTCGTGAGCAATCCTCACGTAATGACCTAAACACAATACAAAGGTCAGTGGAAAATTGTGAACAGCGAGCAAATGAGGCGTGTATTGAAGCCAATAATAATGAACAATACAGTCGACGAACCTCACTCAGAGTGTTTGGTGTCCCATACAACAACGATGAGAATATCAAGGCCATTATTACGGACATTGCTAAAAACAAACTAGGCGTTGAGTTGACCGCTGAGGACATCGAGGCTTGTCATCGTCTGCCCCCACCACGACAACAGAGACAATATGAAGGCAACAAACCTCCACCACCACCTGGCATTATTGTGATGTTTCGACATCGTGATAAACGTGACAATGTGTTGAGAAATCGCCGGAAACTCAAAGGAACTCCTACAGTAATTTGTGAAGATTTAACTCGTCTTAACCAACAAACATTGAACCGTGTACGACTTTCACCAAATGTTCATCAAGCTTGGTCACATAATGGTAACATCATATTCACTATCCCTAATGACAGACGGCGTTTCCGTATCAGACCATATCAAACTATTCAAGACGCCATCTCTTCCCACCACGGACGCTTTAATGATGGCTAGTAGGGTTACTAAAACTAATTATATCCGTGCTGAAACAAACTTTTTAATTGTGATTCGCTATTTTGCTTGACTTTCTTTTAAACCAATACACTTGTATTGGCTTAAAGTATGTATCACTAATGCTACATCAAAACTCGCAGGCAGACACCATTTTATTTGTATGGCTTGTACCATGATAGCCATATATATGTTGCTCATTTCTTTTTCTTGCACATGCACTTTTTATTATTGTTCACCAGTTGATCAGACACTTATCACCACCCTGTATCACCCTGTTCACTTCAGCTGTATTGGTATGCATTTTGTATTCATAATTATCATTATTAGCCATCCCATTCGTGACAATTGACCAATATAGAGTCTGCATTGGATGTTTTCACATTAAATACTCTTCTCCTTCCAGAAAATTACGCCAGCGCTTGCGAGCGGAATACTTTTTCTGGTGTAACATATTCATGAACTTTATATTCTTTCATTACGTTATACACATACTTTTACTAAGATGTCATGACATAGAAACTAACCCTGGTCCTAATAACCCAACTGAATTATCTATATACTGTTTAAATATACGAAGCCTGCTTGCTGTTGTGACAGAAAAACCACGTGTCCAAAAAATTGATCACCTAATTGCAGAACTGTCGGCAAGCAACCATAGCATTGTTTTAATATCTGAAACTTGGCTACGTGAGAACGAGCCAGACAAATCCATTTCAATTCCCCAATATACTCAGTACCGTAGAGAGAGGTTGACCAATAGATATGGCGGCCTAGTAACCTACATTCATACCACCCTAGCAAGTAAAAGGATTGTTGAATATGAACCAGCTGACAGTGAAATCATGTGCCATGAAATTGTATGTACTCCCCGTAAACTATTAATTTGCTCATGTTATAGACCACAAACTAGATGCCCCATTGACTTTCTAACTGATATAAAGGGTATCATAAATGCCGCTAATCAACTGTATGACGGATTAATATTTATTGGTGATATGAACTGTAAACATTCAGATTTTTATGAAAATGACCAAACATGCAACGCAGGTCGACAATTTAAAGCTTTTTTTGAATCGCACTCATTCGAACAACTTATTCATGAACCCACTCGTTTTAGTGCCGATAATAGAACATATAGCTGTATCGATCTCATTTTTACTAATATACCGCATATTTTTACCCACGTGGGCACAGAGACCAGACTCCCTAACTGTGATCATGCGCCTATTACAGCATTATTAAATATACCACATAAAAGGGGGAACTGTTTTACACGTCAGGTATGGGATTTTAAAAACGGGAATTTTGTGAAATTCCGTGAGTTATTGGCAGCTGCTCCATGGGGAAATGTAACTTTACAACCTAGTGTTAACGAAAGCGCGCTCGTATGGAGCGACATGGTTATGAAAATTGCCGAGTCTTGTATACCACACAATATTGTAACAATTCGACCCAACGACAAACCTTGGATGACATCTGAAATACGCCGACTTATCAGAAAACGACAAAAACTTTTTAAACGACGCAATAACTCAGCGGTTGACAGAGATAATTATAATCGGATGCGAAACAATATAGTGACCTTAATACGTTTAGCTAAACTTAGTTATGAACTGAAACGAGAAAATATAGTATCTAACCCAACTTTAAATGTTAAACAATGGTGGAAAATAATAAAGTATGAAATAAAAGGTTCCCAACAGAGTGGTATACCTTTCTTAGAGTCTGGTGGAATGACAGTTGTCGATGACTGTCAGAAGGCTAATTTATTAAATAATTACTTCGTGGAACAATCAACAGTAGATGATGACAATATGATACTTCCAGATATTCCTATCCTTAACTATCCCCAAATCGATGATATTGTTATTAATGAAAATGGTGTATACAAATTATTATGCAATCTTGATGTGAACAAAGCGACAGGGAATGATCAGATTGGCAATAAATTACTAAAAGAGGCTGCTCCGTCAATATCTAAGATCCTGAGTAAAATCTTCAACACCTCAATACAAAACGGAAAATATCCACAAGTATGGAAAAACGCATGCGTTATACCTATTTTTAAAAAGGGATCTCACTCAAATATAAATAACTACAGACCAGTTTCTTTGCTACCTTGTGTATCTAAAATATTTGAAAAATTAGTATTTAACCATATCTTGAATTACCTAAGATTACACTCTGTTATTACAGCAAAACAGTCCGGTTTCATTCCAGGCGACTCTTGCGTGAACCAACTTCTACACATTTCTCATAAAATTTATCAGGAACTAGACAAAAATAACTCTGTGAGGGCAGTTTTTCTTGACTTTACGAAGGCCTTCGATAAGGTCAGTCATAAAGGTTTGCTATATAAACTAAATCGCTGCGGTATAAAAGGAAATATGTTAAGATGGATGAAAGATTATCTATCAGACAGAATGCAAAAAGTGATATTAAATGGTAAATCATCCTCCTGGAAAAAAATTACTGCAGGGGTTCCTCAAGGTTCGGTTCTCGGTCCCCTTTGTTTCCTAGTCTATATAAATGATATTGTAGAAAATATAAACAGTCATATATTCCTTTTTGCAGACGATGCCTCTTTATTCAGAACAGTTGATGAAGTGTCTCTTCACGAGGACACCCGATTATTAAATGAAGATTTGAATCGTATTTCTCTCTGGGCAAATCAATGGAAAATAATAATTAGCATACCCAAAACAATAGCAATGATATTCTCACGTAAGAAACAACCACCCCAAGAACTACCTTTAATTTTAAATAATAATAGGCTGAAAAATGTAAAGCAGCATAAACATCTAGGCATTACTTTTACTCAAAATATGCAGTGGACAACCCATATAGACAATATAGTATCCTCAGCAACCACCAGGATTCATCTTATGAAAATTGTTAAATATAAATGGTCACGTAATAGTCTTTTAATATGTTACACAAATTTTATCCGGCCATTAATAGAATATGCTAATGTTGTGTATGCAAATTTATCTATTCAGGACAGCAATAAATTAGAAAACATACAAAATGAAGCTATGCGAATAATAGCAGGTGCTAAGCGTTTATCATCAAATACAGCATTATTAAAAGAAACAGGCTTTAAAACTCTCGCTAAACGCAGGATATCTCACAAGATGATTGTTTTTTCCAAATGTATTCACGGGAAACTGCCATCACTTATAACGACAGAATGTATGCCCACTCAACTCCAATCCAGAAACACACGAGCCGCATCATCAGTCACATTTAGAATACCCAGATGCAAAACATCTGCTTTTATACAGAGTTTCTTCCCCAGCTGTGCCAAAACATACAACACACACGATACTAACTTTAGATCTGCCACACTCACAAAACAGATAGCACACTACAAACACGAAATAAAAATTACACGCAACGGTTACTTCTCACTCAACCATAGACATATACAAATAACACTAGCTCAAATTCGCTTAGAATTTAGTAACCTCAATAAGCATTTGTCCGCGAAAGGATGTTTAAATAGTTCCCAATGTGAATGTACAGAAGCAGTTGAAACCCCTCTCCATTATTTCCTTAAATGTAAACTTTACAATATGCATAGACCGATAATGATGCAAACCTTAAGTAAATATGTAAATCATGTTTCAGACTCCACACTGATGCATATAATTCTAGAAGGGAATGGAAACGAATTTGAAAATGTAGAAATAATAACAGCTGTATCAGACTTTATAAATAATACTGGGCGATTTATCTATTAATTCTATCAACTATTTGACAACTTCTCATAATTTATATAACCTTTTCATCTATAAACATGGTAACATATTTATGCAGACTTCATTTTACTTTATTTTATTCTACTGTTAAGCATCGGTATCATATAATTTGCATGCCGATATGTTGTTATCCTGTTGATTATGAACTACTTCATTATTATAATTTGCACATATCATTGCACACTTTTATTACACACTTTGTACTACTACATAGTACTATAGATTATTTCTACTGTAGTAACATCTGTATCGTACTTCATATATAATGTAGGAATATTTGACTAGCTATTTTTTCATCACCTATTTGACCACTTTTTTATGGTTAACATAGCCTGTTCATCCATATTTATGTAGACTTCATTACACTGTCAAACACCATAACTTGCATGCCGCTAATCAGTTGATTATGCACAACTTCGCTGTTACAACTTGCACGTATTATTGCACACCTCTTTTGACGACCACTCACAATTTAATTAACCTATTCATTTGTAATATATTTATGCATACTTCATTTTACTTTTTACTTTGTATAATTGTATTACTACATAATTGAGCAACGCTTTTGAGGAGCGTATATTGTATTAGCTTCTGCTATTGTACAATCCTCGTTAAATAAATATGTTTATACTAATAATCAACACTAAAATGTTTTATGTATTAGTATAAACATAAGCTGTGTAAAAGTGTAATAAATTGTACATGATTGCAATATAAACAGTTGAAAACAAAATTAATTTTATTCAGTTATTGCCACTGGACCAGTTATCTCTTAGTTCTTGCTCTCAGTGCTGGGAGTTAAGTTTTGTTCCTGAAATTATGAGACAACACACGTGAGAAGACAATAGATGATGCAGTTTGTGTGTGGAAGGGGGGGGGGGCAATATACTCCTGAAAGAACGTCGATGGAGCTCTTTACGTCAGATGTGTATGGTATTGATCGTCACGTTTGACGGCGCATTCGTAGGATAGCTCCGGGAATGCTATCGTCATCGCCCTCTTCTGAATCCCTTTCAGTGTGTAAGAATCTAAAACAGTGAGACCTATGTGCCGCACTTAGCAGGCTTAGTCCAAGAGTGAGAAGACATGTGACATGTATATATCCTCACGATATGGATGCATTCCACACCTGCCCGCTTCAAAAGACATAGTCTTTGTGCTGCCTTACCATGGATCATCGTTGGTTATTATCACACCCAACAACTTGGTAGATGTAACTCTCTCTATAGTTTGCTCTTTGATTGTTATAGCTGGGATATCTGGAGGGATATGCCACAAAAACACAAGAAGCTCATCTGTCTTATCACAGTTCACACACACGAGGTTGTTATCCTACCATTCAACAGCTTCAGTTGCAGTCTGTTGAGTTTGGCTGTCAATTGTTGATGGAGAACATACTTCCCACTCACTGCTGTTATCCACTTATTTATATAGTGGTAATCTAGTCTGCAGGTCATTTAGGTGGACAATGAAACCTATCGGACCAAATGTGATGCCCTGTGGAACTCATTGATGGTACACTAGCATCTCCGATCTTATTTCGTTGTTCTCTATCACACAAGAATGAATTGACCAGCAGAAATTTGCTCCATTCAGGTCTCACACAACTAATTACAGTCCCATAGACTTACATGTATTATCGCCCACATGCTAGAGGCCACAGACCTATCAGCGACCGCTCTAATCCACTAACCATATTTATCCATGGAAACTTTATATTGTGTGAATTCAAAAAAAAAAAATTAAAATGGGTGTTTACCGCCTTCATTTTTTTTTATTTGCAGCCGAAGTCAATGATTACATTCAAAAGGTGGGAAAAGGCCATTGTCAGTGACTCTCGTGGTTTAGAGAGAGGTTGTGATTTGGTCCCTCATATTAATACACCACTTTGTAATTCTTTGGTGTTTTCTGTGAATTCCAAACCCAAAATCAACCCTTGTGAGTAAACAAGCCACATAATACATTTTCATGAATAATTGTTGCCTTCCTGACCATGATAATTAGGGGGATCTGGCAAAAATTATATCAAAATAGTCCAGAACCAAACTTTTACTGAATACATTCCAAGTAATTAGTTGGGTGAGACCTTCAGAGCAAATCCATAACCTTCTCACATTTTTCCAGTTTCATGTATATATCTCACAGATCATATTATTATAGTATTTTCAACTTCATAACCTTGGTCTTATATTAATTCATTTGATTGTATTTATCATTGCATCGATTCCAGTATTATCTTTATATTTACTAAGATATACAAGTAATTGCAATACTTCAAAGGAATAATGGATTTTCAAGTGAAAATGAGAGATATACGGCTGATGACATGATGTTGGTTGGTGATGATGGCATCCCTGAGAAATATACCTGATTTTTGTCACTCGGCAATTAAATGCTGAAACACCTTGGCCTATATCACTCAGCTACCATCGAGTCAGATAGTCTCCAGAGTAACAATAGTAAGCGGGTAACTCCATTCATGCCAACGTTTGATAAAATATCAATTTCTCTATCCCCGGACAGCTCATATGAGTTAGCTATGTCTCCTACGCACTTTGTGCTTGCAACTTTGTTTTAGTGTTGTGCAATCGAATCAACTCTTTTCTTTTGCACCCACACTCAATATCAATAATTGCTAACGTTATTTACACAATATATTTCTGTTTCTGAATGTGCCTATTTAAAAGTTGAATTTGACTTTGCCCTTCACATAAACAAGCTAAATATGGCCTAAATCAACAAAATGTTGCCAGAAATGGAATTGACATGCTGAAAACTATTAGAAACGATGTGTCACATTAAATTTGAACAAACTGTCAAAAAGTTATATACACAAGATATTTGTGGCGGCCATCTTGGATTTTCGCTTTTTGTGCATTTCCTGCAAATTATTTGCAAGGTTGCTTACCTAGGTTGTGTTATTGAGTATATATATATATTGAATCACGCACTTAAAATCGCACAGGATTTGAGATGCTCCTTGACTAACAATTTTACTACCACACCTCTGTACATTTATAAGCCCATCGCTACTAAATATATTTTTTTATTCAGAAGAAAACTTTATACGTGTGCGACCAGGTAAATTGAGTCTTGAAAATAATGTGAGAATACAAACATTTAATTTTGTAATTTAATAAATTGTTTGCATTTTACCACTTGTATTGAATAGCAAAGTAAAACATACCACTGCTTGAAAAAAATATTTATGTTTATGTGAGGTGAGTTTGAAAATATTCTGAGCAATAAGGCCATTCTGTGGTAGCACTATAAAAATATCATCACCATATTTATCTCATTTACATAATCTGCGATGAGTCACTCTGGTTTAAAGTTAGGCCTGCGTCTCCAATGTTTTGATGGGACTGTGTAAACTGGCTTTTAAAATAGTATACACAGATGTCAACAGTGCTTTGTGATACCAGGTATATAAACATTTTATCGAACACTAATTACCATGATAACTAATTGAAAAAAACTGTTACTCACTGTGAAACTGGTGGTATGTTTTGATAACAATGACTACATCTACCCTTCTCGTCTTCTGTCTAATATAGGCAATAGCTGTGAACATGTCTTATCTGTTCCCAGCTGTCACAATATTAACATGACAATAAGGTTGTTTCCTATGAAATGCATAACGGTATACAATGTTCCACAAATAGTTTTGTCAACATCATTTATGTTCAAAAGATGTCATTTTCTTGAAATGTTTTTTGGTGTATATATATAGGAGCATGTACTTACTTTCAAATACTAAGTGCTGTGTATTTTCAAATGTACAGTAATTGCATGCACATTTATACGTGAGTATGCAATATATAATATGTCCATATTTGCAGGCAAGGCAGTTGGTAAAGCAGTCCTGTACTTTGGATGCCGGCACAAAGCTGAAGATTTCATATACGAGGATGAGATGAATGATTACGCTTCTGATGGGATTATCACGCAGATGCACCTCGCTTTCTCCAGAGACGGTGCAGAGAAAGTTTATGTGCAGCATCTGATGAAACAAAATCAAGAAGAGCTGTACAAGCTCCTGTATGAGGAAGGTGCTCATATATACGTCTGTGGGTAAGTGCCAAAAGGGATAAAATATGTATACCTTAGTATTGGGGTTAATGTGAATATTCACAAACTACTGTATGTCGAAGGTAAACTTGACTGAGATTTGACACTAAGTGCCACCAATATTGTACTTGTGCACATTTATAATTCGTTTTCAGGTCACAGATTTCTTAAAAAGAACATTAGGCATATACTGTATCCCCATGCATAAACGTGCATGCACTTATATTTGAAGATGCACTTGGTTTTCAAAAACACGTGCATGCACTTATATTCGAACATAAAAAATTTTTTAAGAAAAATACATGCACTTATATTCGAACTTAAAATGACTTTGATAATAAACAAAAGATAATTATTTTGACATAAAATTGCTAATTTGTAAACTTCTTTGTTTTTTAATGATATTTATAGTATGTATAACCTTTTAATACACCACCTTAGAATAGAGATGTGTATTATATAACCTTATTTCAAGAAAACAACAAAATATTTGCATTTACTATATAAATATAAGCCTAGTTGCCAGGCGCAAAACAAACTTCACTCTTTCAACAGCCAGCCATCATTCCATACAGTGCATGTTAGCTATCGTCTACAGTGGCGTCCACACCTCTGTCTAGGAGGGCTCAAGACATAATCATTTTCGTAAAAACGTAACGCTCTCATTGAATGAGATTAAAGACTTGTCCAACCACAATTTGTCTCCACCCACGGACATGACGCCTCCCCACTTTCCCACCCTTTGTGAACTGTTGGCGCCCACTTGTGCATTATTTTTTCTTCACGGATTTAGTACTCCACAAGAATCTGTTTAGAGTGCAAAGTTTATTTCAATAATTCTGGCGTCTTAACAATAATCTGCTGAATGAGGGCGGGTGTTATGGGATGATTCTTATAATATGATTTAATATACTAGTTTATTCTTGTCGTTTAAGGTGTCAGATTTGGTGACACAATTCCTATTTAGAGGGGTGCACTTAGTTTTCGAAAACAAGTGCATGCACTTCTATTCGAACATATTTTTTTAAAAACATCCCTAAAACAAGCGATTTTCACATATAAGTCCATGCAGGTTTATGTGTTGAGATACGTTATTTTAAATTTGATTCTGATGTTCAATGTGTGTGTCACTCCAGGAGTAGACAAATGTTTTGGACATTTTTACATTATAACAATGCATTGCCCATGTTACATTTGTGACCCTTGCACTAAAAGTAAAACCCCTATGTCGGGGGGTATTTTTTCAAAATTGATTTTTTGACATAAATGGGTCGTACATGTATAGACCTTTAGTTATACCCACAAAAAATTGAAGGTGATGAATAATGTATATGATTCCGGGACAATGTGTCTTTTCCTTTTATTTTTTTGTTTCCTCATATAATATCCAGCCCTGAGCTCAGTGCAAATTAATCTGTAACAATTGGCAGTGAGGATATTCCCGTCAGTTTTATCAAATTCAGATAAAAATACATGCATAGGAAATACGTTGTCTTAAAACTTAAAATATGTAGGTTTACTTTGACTTGAGAAATTTTAATGTCGAATTTCAAGGCAAACAGTTACATGTATCTATGTTAGTGATTGCAAATCTTTAATTTTGAAACGTTGTCCTTTTAAATATCAATCTGGCCATAGTCATGATCAGACCTGATTAGAACAACCATTGCAGAAAACACAAGGACTTTGGCCCATCATTGCCAAAATGTTTCAGTGTTGACCCAGCATTGAGGCAGCACCAGGCCTATGTAATAATGTATTGTGTATAGTGACAATGTATTTCTTACAAATATTTTTTTTGTTACAGTGATGCACGCTCTATGGCTCATGACGTAGATAATGCTCTGAAAGAAGCACTGATGAATGAAGGAAAATTAGATGAGAACTCTGCACATGACTATCTGAAAAAGCTGCGAACGAGAGGCAGATATTCGTGTGATGTCTGGAGCTAAAAACTATCCAAATATTAGGCAATTATTGGATTTAGAATGATCAGAGGCCAATTTCACTTATATTAAAAGGGATGTACTACTTGTATCTGCCAGCTAAACAAAAACATCAATTTAGTCTATTTATGACACTTTCCATTAGAAGTTTACTAGGGGCACTCACCACATTCTCTAGTCAGCTTGCATGTAATGTTCTGTGTCATAATGTGCATCCAGGGATTGAAATTACCGGCTACAGTCATACATACATCATATGTCATAAACTTGTATATACCGGAATACCTTGGGGAGAAAGTTTTATTCTTATTTGGACAGGCTGCGATTTGGACAGGGTTTTTGCTTTTGAAGAGGAGCAAACAACAACAATAACTTGTACAATTGACATGAGTGTTCTAATTTAGGATGTGATGTCGGTAGGTCTACAAATGATAAGTGGAAGTATGCAAATAAATTAATATAATAAAAGATGAAGCATATTTGTTAACAATGGCATCAGCCCCTTTAAATATCAAAGCAATAGGAGAAGCTGTGTTTTCGATACAGATGTAATCATATTGCAGCAGTTTTATTTTAAATTTTTTTCTTTCCAATTGACGACAACACTTGTTTGTTTGGTAACTTTTATATATTTTCTGGAATGTATGACGCTGGATTAAACGATCCGATACTGTATAATTATGTCATTCAATACAATTAAATCCTTGACTAGGAAACATAAATAATATAGGAAGAATCCAGCAATAAAAGAATAAATCAAATATTTTTATATTTTAGGCGGTAGTTATTTATTTATTGGGTCATTAAGTATCACAAACAGAATAAATTTATCCAAAAAGTCTAATTTTTTTGAGAATTATTTATGTTTAATGCACTGATATGTTTATGACTTGATGCAGTCAATACAGTTGATGCAAACTTTTAATATTTTATTAGTCAATGATTCTGTTACACTATTTTTTTAACCAATTGTTTTATTAATCCATTATGTTGTTAAAAAATCTCAGTTAAGGTGTTGACGACTTCTCTAACAAGCGAACGGTGTTACCAACACAAACTTCACACCTTTCCCCATTGCATCACAAGCAAGATATTACATCACCCCTGTTTAACCCTTAGTGCACAACATGCGATTTTTAAAAAAAATTCAAAAAAAATTGATTCAGGTTTGGACAGGTGAAATACAATACAATGTATACATTTGGGAAAAATGATGAGTTCAGTATTCAGAGTAGACAGGTTCCGGTTTGGAGAGGGTTAATTGGTATTGTTTCGAGTATAATTAATTCGGGACCATAATTATTACGGTATAGACAGGATTCCGGTTTGTATAGGGTCCGGTATATACAGGTTGCACATTACACTGTATTGCTCTAGGGTACCTTATAAAATTGGGTAATTGTCATTTTGTGTGATGTTGCAATTTCAGTAGCTAATTCAGTGCTTACTGAGAATGAAAGAAATTTGCCATTACCGGGTAGTTAAAGGATTTATTGCAAAATGTGTGGAACCAGTATGCTTCCAGAATCTTATTTGACTTTGGAGAATAGCAACAGCAATAAGAAAGTAATTGAATTGACAAATAATACACTACATTGAATTTAGGAGCCTACAATCGCATTGTCACGGGATAATTACTGTATGTTCTGACAAATGTTTGTTTGGATGGCACAGTGCAAGGTGTCGTTGAGTGTTAACAGGTCAAAACTAGTCTATATAAATAACTGACAAAAAATGTGTTCTGTTCTGAGACGATGTTAAAATTACCATGATTTTACATACTGGTACATCTCATGTGGTGACTTGGTATCTTAGCTCATAACTAAGTTGTCAATAAAAAACCTGGTTTGTTTACATGCTGTACAAATGGGAAATCACTTTTATTTTGTACCCAAAATCCTACTATTTGTAATATTGTTGTACAAAGTTATACTTTTTTTCTGTGTCATGTCATTCAGTTATGAACCTGTGCCATGTATATAATTGCTCTGGTTTGCAACTTTTACTTTTGTCCCATATATTCATGATATAGATAGGCGTACTAGTTCAAATTTTTGGACAAACATTCCAATAGTTTTTTATCTTACGGACGGCATTTGAAAAAAACAATGGCCATACATCTATTGTTTTTTCCCTGCATTTTTTTAAATTAAAAAAAACTTCTCTAACACTGCTTATCTTACATTGAACTTACCAAGAAGTAATTTTTGCCATTATCTTGTTTATTGGGGCAATTTATATTTTCACTATAGACCATTAAAATAAATATATGCATGAATTATTCATTTCTTATTGAACGATCAGAATGTTTATATATTGTTGTTATTACATATGACTAAGCTCAATTTCTTTCTTTTTGGAGAATATTTATGCCCACGTTTCCGCCACTACAGCTCTCATGGATTTTTGAATGTGATATCTCAAGAACCACGAATCTGAAGGATTTTGTATGCGGGCACTTACCTACTTGACCGCGAAATGAAATGTTTTTTGTCGCAGCTCAGCTTGATTATTTAGGATGGTGATTAATTAAAATAGTTGCTATGCATTAGCGAAAACACATTTTGTTGTTATTATTGAAAAATATAGTTTTATGCACCTGCAGTGCCAACTGTGAACGCATGGAAAAGAGAAGTGCTGGCATATTTGATGGATGGAAAACTATTAGTGATATGATGACAGAAGAGTTACACGTTCAATTTATAAATGCCTATTGTTCTTTATAATAAATTCGTTACTAAAGAATGCATCAATAACACGTTCAGTCAAGAAGTGGCTGGAAACGTCACCATACCATATGATCGACAGTTTTTTATTTCAATACTCGCCACTTCAGATATAATTCTTGTGAATTTACAGTGCTCCAAAATGTTTAAAGGCTCAGAGTGTGCAGTGCTGCCTAAGGTACTGTACACTATAAAATATTTTTATTTTCACAACTTAGGACTTCCTGGTGTTGCGTTTTTACCACCAAGTGCAGCTAGGACGCAAAGCCACATTCACTCATTCACTCACTCACAACTCAAGTGTGTACTTTATTACAAATAGTAAGTTGCACATCAAATAATCATATCGTCAAATAATCATGTGAGGGGCTTAGCCACAACATTTAGTCAGCGCTGGGCCAACATCCAATGTAGGCTGAGTGATAACTAGTACAAAGATGTATTCTGCTGTGCAAAGTCAAAAGTAAACAGTTAATCCGGACATTTTTTATCTAATGTTTTACAGGCCGCCGACATTGATTTATCCCGAACGAAAATAAAAATAAATTTTGTATTGCCCCTGATGCTGATTTTTATGTAATATTTTACGCTATGGAAACTACAGTATAAAACGTTTTTTATTGGTTTAAAGTAAATAATCCATCAATTTATTTTAAACATTCTTTTGTAGCTGTGTTGAACGAACATTTTAATAAAAGTTCCGAACCAGGAAATTTAATTTCGTTCAGATTTCCAACGTTGTATTCTGATCAAGTCCACCTGTAAAACATAAGATAAAAAAATTCTGGCCTTACTCTCTTTTGGCTTTGCATAGCAGTATTGGTCAGTTGTGTAATTATGACAAAACAATCGTTGTGGGAATATGTGGAATAATAGAGAATCATAGTACATGTAATAGTATTTAGAATAATAGATGGATAATCAGCGCTCTTGAAATTAAAAGATGCTAATTGCTCTTTTACATGTCGCATTAGCACCTTTTAATTTGAAGGTGACGTAATATTGTATGAAGAGTGTATATATTTTTTATATTATTGTGCCAATATTGTTTAATGTAATAAATGGCCAATATAAAGTGAGCGTTGTTAAGATACTTTGCTTTTTTTGACTATCACTGTCCCAAGACAGGCCAGCTAACATATATAATGATTATTATTTATAACAGCAAACAAAAGACGTATAAGCCTTTGCTGACACACCTTGGAGTGCTGCCACAGATCCTAGGCAATATTAGCCCTTGTTAATTTCACCCTTTTCCTGCAGAAGATCGTTACCATTTTTCATTCATTTGAAGCTGGAATTGCTAACGTAATTTGCACTTTACAATGACAAAAAAAGTATTTTGATTTATGAGAGACATCCCACTAGGCACACAAGGTTGTTGCTACGTTGAATCAACGTCATGAACCTCGCAACTACGTCGTGTGTCCAGTGGGGTACACAACCCAAAATGATTTAATTTAATAAGTGGACATCTTTCACAACATATTTTACTAACCTCATTGTCATTTTATTTGACTGAAAACGTATAAGCCTCTATTTTGCTGCGCAAAGCCAAAGACAGTAACTGCTTGCTTTTCAAGTAAGCAGTTACTGCATTTTGGCTTTGCAGATCAGTATATATCAACCTCGCATTCTCTGGTAATGCGAGGTTGCTGTATATGTTGTTATATCAGGTTATATTAAACCCTTTCAACTCTCAATTTACCATTGTCACCTTCATCCACTACAAGCCGCGAATTGCTGTCGTTGTAGTGGATGAAGGTGTGTTGAAGTGGGTGAAAAATTCAAGAAAATTTCCATGTATCTGTAAAAGAGTTTCATGGAAATTTTCCTTCTAAAGTCGTCAGTTGTAGGTAAATTAAATCAGTTTTCTAGGATGTAAAATGATGCTTCAAAGCATTGTGAGGGTTTGAAGGGTTAAGGTGTAGACCAACATAGATTTTTCATCTCAAATTCAAGAAAAACAGCGATTCCCATATTTGAAGTCGTCGTTTGGGTCGGTCACAGTATTGCAACATCTAAGGAACAGCATTTTCAATTAAAATTCCACTCTACTATAATATTTTGCGGTGGCTTTTCCTTAGAAAGAGAAAATGTCCTATGTTCGTAGTGGGCTTAATGTATTTTTAAAGAAGGAAATTTCATAAATTATGTACGGGAGTGTTTTATATTTAACTTCTCAATTACAACCTTGCATAGTTGATTTGTATGTATATTAGTCTGTATAGTAAAATAACTATTTGTTTTGCTATTGAGAGGAACAGCTACTTATAGCATAATAATAGCACAATAATAAAATATTATTTTCAGCAAGAAAAAAAATGTACCTCACTGTATTATTTTTTCACTAATATACTGCCTTCACTGAATATTTATCACGCATTGCATAATTGTTGCTGTAAAAAGTGCCTTTTGTAGCCTTTATTGTACATGAATTGTGTATTAGAATGACATGACCACAGAATGACTGAATAAATCAATTAAACACAATAGGAAGCTGTTTTGTAATTGATTCATTAATAATTTACTGCCTATCGAGAATTTACTGTCAGTTATGCTGTGGCGACCTAACTAGCAGATCATCGTGCCGAGTTAGAGCCGGACGGAATCGCTGATCGACGGATCAGCGCTTCCGCCCGCCACTCACACCATGTGCGGCATTTAAGAAAAGACGTGCCGATTCAAACACAACAGAATAAACGCATTGGCAATCACAATGAAAGTAATACCGATCACAGCCGTAGAGTGACAATAAATCCGCCGCCGATTCAAACACGTGTGGGACGACAGATCCATACACCAGTGCGATTCGTGCAGCTGGTTCACGAGGTTATAGCTCCTAATGATATATACTGCCGACCCAGCACACGTACAATTTAACTTTAATATGTATATAAATCGTGCCAGGCCTGGCACAAATAAATCATTGTTCAATAAATAAGGAACATTTTCACTATTATCATATCTGTTAAATAACTAAGTCAGTTGGATGAGAGTTAAGAGTTTTGGGCATGGCCAGTTAAAAGGACATTTGCAAAGAGGCTCGGAAATAAATAACTAGAGATTTGGTCATAGCCGCACTCACTATAGCTCACCGACAACCCACGCTGTATCTCGACTTTGGTTTTTACATGTTTATTGTTATAAGATTGATATTTTGGTACGAATCGGTGCTACTTGGTCGGCGCGTAGTTTACCGTAGATTTACGATATCTGCCGTAGAGGTCACCACAAGCATAGTTTTGTAGATATACGTTGTCACTTACTCCGGGGGTAATGTGGCGACCTAGCTAGCAGATCATCGTGCTGAGTTCGAGCCGGACGGAATCGCTGATCGACGGATCAGCGCTTCCGCCCGCCACTCACACCATGTGCGGCACGGCCGCGCATGCCCATTCTAGCACTGGCCTTCTCGGAAGTCAGACGTGTAAGCACGTCACACGCATTCAGCCGCATGGCTGGATAGCATCCCCCCCCCCCCTGTCGCACGGGACTAAGTAGCACGCTCATATCTGACAATGTCTGCACGAATAAAGAATGAATCAAGAAAATCTTCTGCTTTAACTGAGTTTCTACAGCGAACCACAGCTTGCTGACCGGGCAAGACACCACGATCGAGATCGAGGTCTGAGGACTTGTCGAATATTCGGCAACGTCAATGGTAACCCTCGCCCTAGACTATGATAATGCAAAACCCAAAATGATTATATTTTTATCTCAATTTATTAACTGTAGTTATCATTAATACATCGTCAAATTACATCATAAGGAAGCAAAAAAGTGCCTTGCATTAAATGCAAGGACATTTTTTGCTTCATTATGATGTAATTTGACGATGTGACAACTGATGATTATAAACTTTTGTAATTGATCCATTGGTAATTTTTACTGGTAATCGAGAATTTACAGTTAAGTTATGCAACACCCAACATGATTTTATTTTTATTTTTATTTGTTAACTGTAGTAATGCAAGGACATTTTTTTGTTTCATTATGATGTAATTTGACGATGTGACAACTGATGATTATAGACTGAGCTAGGATTTGTTGCAACACAAAGTTGAACCCTCTCACCACCCTGCTATTCACTCTCATTTTAATTCGACTTGAGGTGTGAATGAATACGTACTGATTTAATGAAATATCCAAGTACAATATCCCAAATGTGGTGGGTTCTGCCATTTCTCAATTGATTGATGTTCAAAATATGCCATGTAGGTAGACCTAGTGTATAAAGACCACTATTTTATTATTCGATTAAATTACTGTTGTTGGGCGTTTAATTTTCGCCCAAATTGAAAAAAAATTAAAGCGACACAATCAGGCTGAAATCATCAAAAAATCTGTAACTTTATTTTGGCTTCTTAACATGACCTTATGATGTAAACATGTCCATAAACTAGAAATGCAAAAGTTTTTTAATTTCTGTATTGCGCATTTACCAGTTAGGCGAGATATAAAGACGAAATTCCCGTATTTCTTATTTTGGACATGCATGAGCATGAGCGCGAACTGTTCACCTCATTAGTATTTCCTGAACTTTGGGACTGGGTTTTAAAGGGTTTGATGTGCAGTCGACCATGGTTATGTAATCTAATCGCGTGATTGTCACGCTAACTTGCGAAAGTTTAGGTCCTAGGAATTATATTTTTATTATGACAAAAAACCTAATACTAATAATTTTTATTTTATACCCGTTTTATTTGAAATCTGCTTGTTCAAAGCCCAAAAATATATAGACTTATGTCACTGAAACGACACATGTAGTAAACTATTAAACTATTAAGCCGCTTGGTCAAGGGGATTAGCCTCAATGGTCGGTCATCCCCCCTTCAGTTACCCATTAAAGCCCACTGGCAAGTTTTTTTGCCAGTGATGTTTTTGTGTGACGTCGCCATAAAAAAAAAATATTTAAAAAACTACATGACTTGAACCCGTTGTAAACTCTTTTGTCGTGTTGGTAATGTACATTTTGTGCAATCGATAGTTGATATCAACGTTTAACAACGCTTACGTTTGTCAGGAAAATAGTAATTCCAGAATGCTACTTTTTGGTCGTGGAAGAGACCAATAAGTAGTTTATTACATATCTCTCAACATGTAGGTCAATATTCATAAAGAAACTGTCATGTGTGGTGATTTTCGCCATGTAATTGTAATGCTGAAAAAGGATTCATAACTGTGCATAAAAAGACTAATAATTTACATGGCAAAAAAAATTGCCAGTGGGATAATGCATGGTATTATAGTCTGTAGTAATAAACCATTCTGTAAAATGATGAAACGAAATACATTATGTTTACTATGTAGACTGTTTGGTACTAAATCCCCGAGCATGCTAATATGTTGGGCACATTCCTCATCCTTTTCTAATAATAATTGTTTGTCGGCTAAATTACATATACTAGTAAGACATTGCATTTGAAAATGTAGGTACTGGCAAGAAAATTTGCCAGTAGGCACTTATGGTGTCTTTGATGGATATGTGTATGATATATGATGAATGATATCCTCTCCATGTTTGAATACGCTGCGAGGGATGATCCAACTACTGTGAAACAGCTTAGAAAGCTGAGAAGTAGACGATGTCATTAAGATATGTATAAAGTGTCCTAGATTTAAACAAAGATAATGCAAAATCTCCTGGAACCATATTTCTCTCAATATTCCCTCACAATCTGATTGAAATCATGCAGAGGGAGTGCAATCTGTATACTCAGCAAAAGGGAAGAAGCATCGGTATAGATAATATTGAGGCTCTAACATGTTAGGTGTCATGCTTCTCTCTGGCATCTTCCCTAACAAGTTATCTTACCCTCGAGCCCGCAGGACGATACCTTGGTCTATCAACCTAGCGTCCAACGATTTTAAATAGAGATATACCTTGAATGTCGCGCGTCTCAAGACTGGCCAATCAGACAGCGCTTGACCAACTGTTGACAGCTCCCTGGGAGCAAAGCTTGCTTGTTTCCGTTGGTATGATATATATAGACAAGCTCGAAATCTCACGCTAATGTGTACTTAAACTCCCTGATTGCGGTCAGTATATGATTACCGGCCGCCATGAGGGAGTTTGGTACACCTAAAATGTGAGATTCCCAACATGTCTATATAATACATCTAGCAACGGGAACAGGTAACTAAGCATGAGAGCTGAACAAGAGGTCATTTCTTCGTGACCCTTAAATAAATCTGAAACATCCAGTAAGGTTTAAATCTCAGACACACACCCAAGATGCCCACATAGACAGATATCGTACTCGATACGGCCAGGCTCCTGCGGTAGCAAGCGCATGAGACTGGCCAAGGAAAGATGCTCTCTGGGTACAGCCGACTACCATATCGACAGCTTTATTGGTCAGAATCAGCTGATATTCACAATTCTCTGAGGCGGAACAGGTTTGATGATATCGTAAGTGACCTTTAATTTGTCTTGTCAAGTGACAGATATAAGAGCTTTCGAACAGCTAGATGTGGCTGAGAATATCAGCATTGACGAAACCATGATACCATGATTATTTTGGTAAACATGGCACAAAGCAGTTCATCTGTGAGAAACCAATAAGGCTCAGTTTCAACTCGTGGTCTCTATGATAAACATGTATCACGTAAAACTGCATTACGGGTCTAGAAACATCTAGCAAATCTTCCCCTAGTCTCAGTATGAAATCAAATACATTTATATATGATACGCCTCGTGGGAGTAATTAGCAGTGCTGGTCACATTAAACACATTTCATTGACCCCTCTAAAGCCCACTGGCAAAAAATTTTGCCAGTCCCAGAAACCACTTTAACAATTTTTTTTTTTTTTTAATTGAAAATAGTACGTATTAATGGCCTAATCGTAGCAATGTGCTACATTTTCGGCTCGGAGGCTATGCTTAAAAAAGTTGGGCTTTAATGGGTTAATTGGATACCATACCATTCATTTTCAACTTCGAAACAGAGTCTCCAAGTTTTTAGTCTGACTTTCAGAGTAAACGTCTGTCGTTAACTTCCTTTAGCATCTGTTCTGCTTGTGCAAAGTCAAAAGGCATTATCGGATCCCTGGTAAACTAGGCATTTACTGCTTTTTAACTGGCTCTTCCTGCCATAGCGCTGCCAAAAGGCAGTATTTGCTCACTTGTAAAGCAAGTATATAGGCCCTACTTCCTTTACTCTGATGTCACTGCCTCCTTCTTGTTTGTAACAGCACTTTCAATAGACAGTATCTGCACACTTGTGATAGAAGAAGATACTTGGTTTTGCTGTGAGCAGAAGCGCTCTGTTATGCTGGTTCTAGGCAGTCAACATGATCCAATGTTGAGTAAATGTTGGGCCATCATGTATGACAATGTTACAACTTTGGTCCAACATTGTGTCAGTGTATCGAGTTGCCGGTGACTCTACAAAAACGAGACGTTTAGCCAATGCTGTTTAACTGCTGAGCCATTGCCGTAGACAATGGGCCAGCATTAATCTAGCATTGGATGAACGTTTATCGCGTTAAGGGCTATATATTGGTAGACCAATGCTGGGATAATGCTGGCCCAGTGTTGTAAACGGCGGGCCACCATTAGGCTAACATTGTGTCAGCGTCTGGAGTTTGCTGATTGGCTGTGTCCAAACCCAGTTAACTCAGGCATTGACCCAATGTTGTTTTTATGTCGTGCCGACGTCGAAGATGTCGGGCCAATAGTAGGACAACATTGAGTCAATGCTTCGTATTTGCTGTGATAAGTGTTCTCGCGGGTGCCACTCTGTCGCGGGGGTGCTAGCCCCCCCCCCCCGCTCTCTCACCTCTCTCTCTGCTGCAGTCACCTGTGTTATCTTACGCAATACAGCACTTAGGCCTTGGCTAAGATATTTATCTCCAAAAATAGCAAATTTCGTATTATTATAAATAGATTTTTCGACTTAGCGATTGAAGGCGATGGAAATTGATATAATTTATACACTTCTGGCCTGAAATATGACCAATAACAACTTTTATTGCAATGCCCGTTCATGTAGTTAAGTGAACCCTTTCATTACGACCACCTGTCATGAAAAAGGGACAAAGTCTGGTGAAATATACATTTTTAAAAATATAATTGTCATTAATTTAACGTTCCTGGGCTATATCATCATATATTATAGTTTTACAACCAGGCATTTTGAGTGAATGCATGACGATTTCGTGTCCTAATGAGCTCTGGTCGGCACCATCTTTTGCGCATTGAACACACACTTAGCTACTTATTTACATTATAAAGACATGACTTATAAAGAGTACTTGCGGGATTCCCACAAAAAAAAATCTGTGCATGTTTTTGACGCAACAAGTTAATTTTAGTGGGCCATAAGATTTTTCAAGACAAGTTCTAGGCCCCGGCTAAATAATAACAGATCGCCTGCTGAATTAACCATATAAAAAATATACAATATATTTTCTGTGGAATTAACTACCAAGTCATGACCAGTGAATCTTTTTAAATTTCAGTTCCCAATCTAAGACGCCTATTTTTCCAAACAGAAAACATATTATTTATATGGCTGTATTTACTGTTGGTGGTGCCGCCAATAAATGCCCATTACGGCCCACACTGTCAAATTGTGAGCTGTGTATCGCTGCGTTAGTTTCAAGATTTAATTTAGTATTCAGCGTTATTAGAACAGAGTCAAGGTTCGCCATCCCAAAATGAACAGCAAAAACTGTACAAATATATGACAAATATTAATAGGCCTACACATTTATTTTGTACAGCAAATATTGTAAAAAAAAATGTTGATGATGACTAATATATTAACCCTTAAACCGCTGAATTGAATAAATTAAATTTTCACACAATTAGAGTTGTGACTCACTACCTTGACCCACAACTTTAAGTGAGAGAAAACTACTCGTATTTGTTTAATTTGTAATTTAAGACTAAGCAATTTAGAAATCTTGATGTTTAAACGGCTATTAAACGGATTAAAGCGCCGTCGCGCTTAGCGGTTTAGGGGGTTAGTAAATTAGGTGTAGGCCTAGCTACACCTAAACCTAAACTATTTGACTTTGACTTGACTTTGTGTAGGCCTAGCGGCAACAATGATGACACTGCCCCAAGAAGAGATCCGACAGGATCCCAGGAAGACAATGAGTAGCACTAAAGCTATGTGATCGACTCCAATAACACTCATAAAGGGTGTTGGCACAACACGTGACTGATGACGGAAGTCGATAGGATCTACATGCAAACGCTGAATGTTAAACCATTTCAGCGCTAAAATGTGTGTTTGAATAAAGTAAATAGAGTGTCAGTAATTAACCGTTATAGCACGGATCGTTACTACACGATGCAACCATGGATAACACGATGCAACCATGGATCCCTCAATTTTTTTTGCCATTTTTCCAGAAAAATCGTGTTATAAATATTTCAACAACCGATTGAGCATGACATTTTCAGCTAACTTTTATTTAGCACAGCAAGTACAAAAGGTATGAAGTATATCATGTGTAGAACAGACCGTCAGGATCCCAAGAAGGCAATTTTAGGTGCCTCAGCATGTACCAATTAATAATATAGCCCCTTAATTAGGGCCTAAATTAGTGATTAATTAGCATACAGAGTGCACACACAAAGACAATGGCACAGACAAGGTGCTGGGTGGTAGAGCATCGTTCTTAAGTGTTAAATCCAAAGCCTGTACAAAACCTACTTCAAAGATTGGGGTAAAATAGTAGTTTGTTCAATTTCTGAAAAATTAATGGTAAATCAAGTGACTGCAATATCTTAAAATCGGTGCAAACCGTTGATGAGATTAATTATGTGTCATGATGTGAGGTTGGGGTGAACGGTGACACCCTTTTAGTCAGGCCAGCTAGTCAGAAGGCCCTTTAGTCAAAAGGCCCGTTGGTCAGAAGGCCCATTAGTCAGAAGGCACGTTAGTCAGAAGGCCCGATAGTCAGAAAATCGGCTAAGCTTTTTTGTCAGAAGGCCCTTTAAGTCAGAATTTGTTCATTAGGCATTGAACAATTCTAGGGGACGCTGCATTTGATATCTGGGCATGTGGGGAGGGGGAATATACTATTTTGATTGAAACGTTTGTTGTCCAGCTATTGATAAAGCGATATTGAGAGTTGTGCATAAAATAATTACTCAAGGATACTTAAAAAATGCTGACGAAGTCCATACGAGTTTTTCAAAAAATCGGTAGTTTAATAAATAGTTTGAAAGAGAAAAATAGCCATGAAAATTAAATTGTTAAAAAATTATATGAAAACAAATTGCACAACTGAGAGTAAAATCCATATAGATCAAATGTTGCGTCTCTGGGAGATTAGTATATACGTTCGACTATTAGTTGGTAATAAGTCGATATGATCTGGATATGATTTTGAAAAAAATCACGATGGTTCGTATTTCGTACATTTATATTGAAAGCTAGCATTATTGATGACTGGTTGGTAGCTTGGCTGGGTTATTTTCATCAGTGAGTGCGCTTTATTTTTTTAACACTATGCTTTTTTGCATATATATAAACTTTAAGGAATTAGGTGTGAAAAGTGTGTCATGAGAAAACCCCACAAGATTTTTCAATTGGAGATTGTAGCCATCTGTTTAATTAATGTCAAGCGTTCATAAATGTATCATTTTGCTCAGAATAAATAATAAGTTGTTTGTCCAAATATTCTGATAACTAGCACTATTTGTCGATTCTTTTTGTGTGGAAAAGCTTGTTTTATATTCGAGAAAGTGAAGTTTACCTAAGCACAGGAGAACTAATATATAATGTGATTGCAGTATATATTATATTATATTATAATAATCTATTAGCAGTATCTTGTTATCTCGACTATTTTTTCTCAGCAAGTTTCAAAATTTAGGTAGGCCTATTCGCGTTTGAAGCAGTATGTTGATGGTATTGCTTGTTCATGTTTACATTGTTCCAACTTGTTCAAAGACATGGAGTGTACATTGCTGCAGACGATATGCAATTACATGTATTATTATTATACTATATTGTTCCTATATGTAGAAAATTGACTGTTATTTACAGACAGCTTGGCAATAACCACTTGTTCCAATTATTATGGGTAGTTTTCATTCATTTGAAGCTGGGAATTACGTCAGCAACATCAGGTTCAAAAACATAATGAGTGGCCTATTTATGGCGAGATGGGACGTCGTAGTTACCAGTAAGGCGTGATGGGCCTACGCTGGGAGTTCCGTTATGGGGTCACAACGGCCGACGAGGGACTCCGCCCAATCTCACCATCAAAACTCAAACATCCTCCTCATCCGTCTGATCGACGGTTTCAAACAAACCAGGAAACTCTCTTCTCTCTTGTCATGTTTATTTGATTAACATGCGATAACAGCAAAGCACAACCATCCGCGCACGGCACGTCTCTATGGACTTAGCGAGAGCGAGCTACGGCACGTCCGTAGTCGCTGAGTATTACGCTTGAAGTGCGGGAATAATACCAAGGCCGCACACACTGCTCTGTGTGCGCACGTCACCACGGTATGTAAACGAGGCCGTCATCCCCGTCCGCCCGCGTCCAGGAATCTGGGGATAAACGCCACATTAATTGAGCGATGTCAGGATCCTACATTACCCCCGGCTGAGTGACAACGTAGGACCAAACTGACGTGTAGGAGACTGTTTCGTGCAAGTAGCGGGGTTGTAAAATATGTAACCTCTTATACTAAGCATAGTTTTCTTAAAAAAAAATATAGCGAGTGTGGTTACAGCGTGGGTGGTTGAAAGCGCAGCATTATACGTGAATTGTCCTATCCTCTTAACACCAACTGTCCTTTATGTATGATTTATGTGCTGCGAGCTGCGATCAACCCATTCATTTAATTAACAAAATTTCTATTAGTGCTTTAGCAATGAGCTTGCTAAAAGAAAATGTCTTTACATTTATATATCTGTACACAATTCTGCCAGGCCTGGCATATTCATTTACAATTTAACAACATTGTTATTACGAGGTATGCGGTTGGGCCCGCCATAGATGTCGTTAGGCGCAACTATGGCGTGAACCATCTGCACGAATCGGGCAGGAGTCTGGATTATTCGTCCGACTCTAGTTTTTCGCACTGTTTGGTCGGTCGAAATTTTTTCGCGATTAGCGATATGCGCATGTTTGCTTTTTGTCGAGTCGATTACGGTGTCAGCAGCACCCGGAGTTTTACCCCGTAGATGTAAAGGTATGTGGGAATACGTTCGTAAACCACCGCCGTTCCCGTTAGCGCGGGATACGGCAGAGGCTCGCGAATGTGGCGCTACATAAGTATTGTCTCTGTTAGACAAGTTGACTTTAACATCTATTTGCTTTGGGACTGTGGCCGATTTTTGACTGCTTCTGACTACCGTCGACTTTTTTGTGTTGACTCTCGTCCCGTTGGACGTCGGAATGTCCGCACTACCAGGTCTAGGTGGACCCTGTGGATTCTTACTAGATGTCCTGGTAGCCGTCGACTTCCGTGGTTTGCTTGGCGGTTTACGCTGTGTTGTCGTACCTGTTGTAGGCTCGCACTCCATGTGAGCGGGTTTAACGCGATCTAAGGAGACCGTCTCAACCTTGCCTTTAACTAGGATTTTCATTACTCTGCCACTCCTCGCGACGACCTTGTATGGTCCGTCGTAAGGGGCGGTCAGAGGCGGTGCAATTGCGATTCGGCGCAAGAATACATGAGTACATGTAGCTATTTCCTTGAATTGGAAAATGTTGTGTTGTTGTGTGTCACGTGGCGGACATAGACGGAGACGCGACATGGCCACGCGTAGCTTGTCTGAATAATTCTCCAAATCAGTGTTAGCGTCGACGTTGTACTGTTTAGTAAACTCTCCTGGGAGTCTAAGGGTTGTCCCGTAAATCATCTCGGCAGCTGACCTGCCTAGTCTCTCTTTCACGGCTGAACGGACTCCTAAAAGTACAGCAGGTAACGTGATAGTCCACGGGTTCGGTGACTCGTGCGCCATAATGGCGGCTTTCAATTGACGGTGGAAACGTTCGACCATGCCATTCGACTGAGGGTGATAACTCGTGGTACGATTCCGAATAATCCCGAATTGATTACATAAACTATCCCACAATTTGGACTCGAATTGAGCGCCCCTATCAGTGGTGATAGTGGCAGGGGTACCATAACGTGCTATCCACCCGCTGAAGAAGGCATCGGCGACCGTTTCGGCTCTAATATCTACCATAGGTATAGCTTCGGGCCAACGTGTAAAACGGTTGACGCAAGTCAGTAGATATCTAAAACCATCGGCATAAGGTAAAGGTCCGACTATGTCCAAGTGGACATGATCGAATCGCTCGGTAGGTTCAGTGATTTTTCCGAAAACTGGAGTGTTGTGACGTGAAACTTTAGCGGTCTGGCAACCCTTACAGGTACGACACCATCTAGCAATATCTATGTTCATGCCGTGCCATACAAATCGGGTATTAATCAAAGGTCTGGTGGCTCTATGCGATGGATGGCCTAAACCGTGCAAGTTTGAAAAAACTTTTCGGCGAAATTTCGCGGTAAGGTACGGCCGGTTGTGTCCCGTGGACACATCACACCAGATCAATTGATTATCGAACGATTTCAATAGTTTGAAATTCATAGTTGATGTAGTCGAATGTCTCAAACGTGTGAATTCCGCGTCATTAGCTTGATCGAGGCTTAACTCTTTATAGTCTATTACTGGTCCATCGTGTATCGCTGACACTGATGGTCGTGACAGTGCATCAGCGACGAAATTTGTTTCTCCTTTTACATATCTAATATCGGTGGTGAATTCAGCGATGAACGCTAAATGACGTGTTTGTCGTAGGGATGCGCGCTCAGTCACGGATGACATTACGAATGTTAACGGTTTGTGATCAGTATTAACGAAAAAATTTCGTCCCTCTAAATTGTGTCTGAAATGTTTAATTGTAGCGTATACTGCCAAAAGTTCACGATCGAACGCGCTGTAGCGTGTCTCTGCTGGGTTCAGCTTCTTGCTGAAAAACGAAAGCGGCTGCCACATACCGTTTAAAAATTGCTGCAAAACGCCACCGACGGCTACATCACTAGCGTCACACGTGATGTTAAGCTGGGCCATAGAATCTGGGTGCACCAGAAGCGTAGCGTTTGCCAATATCTGTTTTGACTCAGAAAATGCTGACTCTGCGTCTTTGTTCCACTTCAAATCGAAATTTGATTTCGGTGACAGTCTGGTATGGCCTTCATTGGCAGAAGTCAGTAGATTGACTTCGCGGCGCAATGCGGTATGAAACGGTGGTAATAATTCACCATTCCTAGATACCTACGCAATGCTCGTTGCTTTTCCGGTTTAATGAAATTAACGATCGCGTCAACGGCGCTGGGTAACGGCGAAATGCCTTCGGCGCAAACGTGGTGACCTAAGAAACTTAATTCAGATGTTTCGAACTGACACTTTTCGAGACCAATGATGATTCCGTACTCCGATAGTCGAGCAAAAAGAATTCGTAGATGTCTCTTATGCGTTTTATGATCTGGGCTGGTTACCAGTAGGTCATCCAAATAAACGAAAACGAAATCAAGTCCGCGTGTCACGTGGTCTATAAATCGCTGAAACGTTTGACCGGAATTTCTCAGACCAAATGGAGTTCTAGTGAAATTAAACAAGCCAAAAGGTGTGGTAACAGCAGTCTTGTGTACGTCGGACGGTTCCACCGGAATTTGGTAATAAGCCCTGACTAAGTCTATCTTCGAAAAAAATTTCGATCCGGCTAACCGCTGCATAAAATCTTGAATATGCGGAATCGGATAACGGTCCGGTACGGTCTGTGCATTCAAACTATGGTAGTCCCCGCATGGTCTCCAATCGCCGTTTTTCTTTGGCACCATGTGAAGCGCTGAGGACCACTCGCTTTCGCTGGGTTCAATGACCCCTAATTTAATCATATCGTCAAACTCACGTTTGGCGGTTACCAGCTTATCGGGAGCCAAACGTCGTGGTCGAGCAAAAACCGGGTGACCTTTAGTCACAATCTTGTGAGTTATGCCGTGTTTGACGGGCTCACCCTTTGTTGTAGGGCGTGTCAGTTCCGGGAACTGGCCGAGGAGTTTTGTATATTCATTTTGAACGGTATCAACTCTGTTTAATGACAGAGGTTTAATCGAAGATAATGAAGCGGCAATGGCTAGGCCTGTACGCATGTCTCGAAGACATCTGCTTCTCAAGTCTACGAGCAAATTGTAGTGGATTAAAAAATCAGCCCCGATTATTGGTTGCTGCACATCTGCCACTATGAACGTCCACGGATATTCACGCTTTAAGCCGACATCGACGACGCGTTTACAATTGCCGTAAGTGTTTATAGTACTGTTATTAGCTGCCACCAGGGGGAGACTGTCAGCGCCCGAAATCTCGTTAGCGCAAGATTTCGGCAAAACACTGACAGCTGCGCCCGTGTCGATTAAATATCTGCATTTATGTCCTTTGTCTGCGACATATAATAACTTAGAGTGAGGTAACGCGATATTCGCTACTTCGCGCTGACCTAATGAGACATAGTATGAACAGGGTTCACTGCACAAGCGCGCCTTTTCACCATAAGTGCGGTGGTAATAGCAAACCTGTGCAGTGGCTGTGTCAGTCGGTTGTGCGACATTATTTTGCAGCGTTTGCGGCGGCGGTGCGAAAGGTCGAACATTTTGTTGTGCATTAGTACCATTATTTGATTCATAAACAAACTCAGTGGCCTGTGCATTCGGCGGCGGAACGAAAGGTCGAGCATTATCTTTAGCGTTTCTATACTGACTAGGTTGGTTACTAACGAAACCTGAGGCCTGTACATTAGGGGCAAATGCAGGCACGTGAGCGTAGTTATTTGCTCGTCCACGTCCTTTATTTTGTTTCCTCTACGATGTTGTTACTGTTTCTAATCTCTTGATGCGTTTGGATAGATCCTCTAACAAACCAACTAGTTTGGTGGTTTCTTCGACTTTGATCTCTGCGACCCCTGGCTTACTCTCTTCGACGTCCTCTTCTGCTGCCAGTGCCCTGTCAGCCGAAACGGCCAAACTTTCGAGGGTGGCACTGTCGGGTTGAGTCGTATGAACGTTTGCCGAATTACGGCCTTTCCCACAACAGCTTTGGTGCCGAAACCTGCAGTCTTCTGCAGACGCCGCAGGAAACGCGAGGGAATATCATTTCCAATCTTCTCGCCAGAGATAACTTTGTTGACCCTTTCAGGAGTTGTCAATCCTCGCCTCTCAATTAGAATTGCTTTCAGGCTGTCATACTTGTTGGACCTGAAAGGCTGCAGCAGCACGTCTCTTACGTCCGATGCAATCTCGCCAGAAAGTGCAGCGCAGGTTAGGCTCTACCGCTCGTCGTCATCATCGATCTGGTGGAGAGCGAATTGAGTCTCGATTTGATTAAACCAGAGCTCCACATCAGAGGCGTAGAAAGTTGCGATTCTAAACTTTGGTAAGTTCGTAGCACGTTTCTGCGGCTGTCTACCAAGCGGTGAAGAACTCCTTGAGGAGTCACTCCTCGAGTGGGAATTCAGACGTCTAGCCCGAGCAATTCGAGCGAAATCAGCTTTGAGGCGTTGATATTCCTCGTCCGCTTCTCGGAATCGAACTTCATTGTCCTCACTGTCGGGATGATAGTTATCTTTGGGTCTAGCACCCGAACCTTCTGGAGGCGTTGACATGAAGCCTTCACTGTTGTACTGCTTTGACATTATGAAGTAGTGTTTGTAAAATTATTTAACTAATGAAGCATCTGAAATAGCTGGCCTATTGGCTCTGCGTCTATCCCAAATGTGTTTAAAATGGCATGTCGTATTAACACATGCCAACTATTTTTGACGCGCCGTGCGCGGACAGGTTGTGCAATGCCGTGAAAATCAGATGAAAAATTTCTGTAATATGTTGAAGCTAGAAGTGTAGACTGTAGAAAATGTTCATGCTATGTCGCATGGTGCGAGAAACGGGGGTTGCAGATTAGTTGAAAAATATGCGTCGTTGAAGTTTCACCTAAGTGCAGTTCACAAATTCACAAAAGGTATGAATTGATTAAAGTGAAAACTGGAGGTCTATATGAGACATAAAACGTTTTCACTGAGTCACACACATGCAAAATGGTACCGTGAAAACCGTAGGTCGCAGTGGTACATAAAAACAATATGCCAGATACAACTGTTATAAGCTATGCTAAGCTATGATAGTAGTATTTTGTAAATCGACCTGAGTGAAAAAAAAAAAAATTCACACAAGTCGAAAAACACATTCAAATATTTGCAATGTTTCGCAATAGCGCAACTGTCAAATCGAATATTTCTGTATTCATAAAAAAATTAAACTTCAGAAATAACTATCGTGAGAAAATTTCGTTCTCAAACTGATAGACTAAATGTGACTGCGAAGATAAAACAGTGACATTTATGATTTAAGAATAATATCTAAAACGTGACTGACAGTAGTCTATGCTGATAAATGATAAAGTATATCATTTCGCTGAAAAATGATATCTGTGATGAACATTCCACGTTTTTTTTTTATAATGGTACGTTCATCACCGAATCATTCTCATAAACGTCCGAATCAATCGCTCGCATCGATTCATTGGTTGACGTATAAACCGACTGTGTTCGGTGCGGTTGTTTTATGTCGTCTGTGGTGGGTGTGTGTGTGGTGTATTGTTAGTGCGCACAGCCTGTGCGGCAGGCAGCATGTGGCTTATAGTCTGTGACGGTAAGCTTTGAGCGGTACGTACATAGTATACAGTCAGCATCCCCGTCTCGCCTCACATTAGCATATTCATCAGCTACTGCGTGCCCAAATAAGGCGCTGAATAGCCTAGCACGATTACAAACACCGAAAGGCGTTTCAAAGTGAACAAAAAGTCTCGCACAATTAGTGGCAGAATTTAGTTTTCGAAACAACTTATCTACACATTTTCTCCCTCAATCGTGTTGAAAAAGAAAATTTATAAACAATTAAAAAAAAAAATTATTTTACAATCAGTCCGTGTAAAATTTGGAACACGTGACAAATGATCTCCACCAAATCAAAATGGCGGCTTATTTTATGCTAATGTGATGCGGCGACACAGGTTCACTGTCCCGATGCATGCCGGTTAGGGGGGAACACGTGGGTGCCCACGGCGGGCTTAGAGCTAAGTTAGGGAAACCAGCGGCCAAGATGGCGCACACCTACCAAATACAAATACAATATTCAGCATTCTCTGAAATAACATATGATAATAGTACAAAATATTGACCTACGGTCCTGGGAATATTTTTAAACAGACCAAATAAGACCGTTTATTGACATTCATTTAGGGAAACAATTTATTTTGGCCCTAAACCTATTAAAGGTTACCCGAGTCGAAGCGATATTTAAAATTTCTGTCGATTTGTAGAAAAAAATCGGGAAAAAATTGACGAGATTTCGTCTATGGACTTTAAGATCGAGTTACCCAATTATGGTAATCAACGATAAAAAATTGAGTTACAGAAAATACCCACTTCCTACTCGCCTACAGTGGCATTAATAGGATGAAGGCATTAAACAAACTCTTACAATAAAAAATGATAGACTATGTCTATGAGAATAATTTTCTGGATTCTTCTAGAGAAACCGGCAAGGCCGCCATCTTGAAAAGGCGCCAAACATGTGGGATTTCGACCAAAAGTTTAGAAATTTACGCCGTTTTCGACGTAAAGAAACGTGCTTCTCGTCTGATAACTCTTTCTGACTAATTTAAACTGGCATATATATATTTTGACCTACAGCTTTCACGTACCTAAAAATCCCCTAAAATTAATGAAAACTATCCTGAAAACAGCGGTTTTCAACTGGCGTCTAGGTGAAAACACTGTTGCGTAGACGATCAGTCGTCAGGGGTCACCAGTATGGCGAGATGGGACGTCGTAGTTACCAGTAAGGCGTGATGGGCCTACGCTGGGAGTTCCGTTATGGGGTCACAACGGCCGACGAGGGACTCCGCTCAATCTCACCATCAAAACTCAAACATCCTCCTCATCCGTCTGATCGACGGTTTCAAACAAACCAGGAAACTCTCTTCTCTCTTGTCATGTTTATTTGATTAACATGCAATAACAGCAAAGCACAACCATCCGCGCACGGCACGTCTCTATGGACTTAGCGAGAGCGAGCTATGGCACGTCCGTAGTCGCTGAGTATTACGCTTGAAGTGTGGGAATAATACCAAGGCCGCACACACTGCTCTGTGTGCGCACGTCACCCCGCTACTTGCACGAAGCAGTCTCCTACACGTCAGTTTGGTCCTACGTTGTCACCAGTATGGCGAGATGGGACGTCGTGGTTCCCAGCGTAGGCCCATCACGCCTTACTGGTAACCACGACGTCCCATCTCGCCATATATTAATAACAGACGATATGCAATTACATGTATTATTATTATACTATATTGTTTCTATATGTAGAAAATTGACTGTTATTTAGAGACAGCTTGGCAATGACCACTTGTTCAAATTATTATGGGTAGTTTTCATTCATTTGAAGCTGGGAATTACGTCAGCAACATCAGGTTCAAAAACATAATGAGTGGCCTATTAATAACGCAACCCTTATGAAAGTGCCAGACGTTGTTACTGGCACAAGTAAATAAATAAAGACAAATAATTGGTCATAGGGTTGTTGAGATATGAGATTCAGGTAATTATCTGACTTTCTGACTAACGGGCCTTTTGACAAACGGGCCTTCTGACCAGTCATCCTTAATTATTTTCTGACTAACGGGCCTTGTGACAATCGGTCCTTCTGACTAATCATCCTTACTGGTTTTCTGACTAACCGGCCTTCTGACTAACTGGCCTTCTGACTAATGGGCCTTCTGACTAAAAGGCGGACACCGGGCGGACGGATGGAAGTGTGAAACTATTTCCACTACCTCGGTATGTGCCCTATAGGCCTAGTGGAAATACAACACATTGAAAACAATGTATTATATATATATGAAACATTTAGTCAGAAATAAACACATATCATTCGGTTTTATCTCATTCCGAAACATAACATGGGTATCTTATAAGCTTAAATTAAAGTTCCTTCAGCGTTATCTTGTGCCAAAGCAAAAGGTATCCAATATGTCAGCTATAAATAATATTAAGTTTAAGACAACCATTAAAGTTAAATCATATTTGGATGTTTTAAATAAGTCAACAAATAAATTATCGTTACTCGAACTGTCTGTCTCGTCACTTGGTGATATAATATTGTCATCCCCTAATAACTAAAACATCTGTATTATATGCACGAATGACCACATCATTATATAGTCCTACATTGTCAATTGCTTCTGTGCTACATAAGTGAGTTTTAACGACACATTTGAAAATATATATATATATATTTAAACCAATATAGTACATCATCAATGTCATAAAAATCAATAATTGGAACCCAGAATAAATAATAACTGCACATCTACTCTTGTATGTACATAATTTTTACATTGTAGTCCTGTAAAAATGATTTTTTGTCAAGCATTTTTCATTACGTGCAGTGGGCCTACTTCAGAATGTGTGTAAAATCAGCAAAATGTATGATGGGAATCGAACATATAATATAAATTCTAATGATGGATGAGAGATAAATATATACTACCGGCCTATACATATTTTATTTTCATGATAATGCAATTTAGGGAATAGATATACATTCTCTGACACACCTGTAGCTGATATTTTGCAATGCTGTTGACAAGTTTCAAGGCCCCTGGGCCTCTTGTGTTTACTTACGACCTCATAGTGATTAAGCCTACCATATAGTCGGGAGGGTTGATGACAGTCGTTACAGCGAGATAACAATTAGACTTGCATGTCTCCGGTTAAAAAAAATCGACTTTAAAAATTGTTTTTGCGCTAAATCAAGAGATCGCGAAGTAGTAAAAGAGAAGTGTTAAAAAATCAGTTTCGCGCGCGGAATTAAAGTATATTACCGTATTTAACAGAATATCACTCATATGGGCCTTTATATGTATGTCACACATATCGAGGCCCAATCCTTATTTTATATAGGCTACACGCTGAATAAATTTACATATCCAGGCCTATATAAGCCTGAGTCTACCAGGCCTTAGATAAAAAAAATCTGCCCAGATAATGCAGATGCGGAGCATAGCTTGAAGCCGAGTATGTACCATGAAAATAGTAGGGTATATAGCCCCCCCCCCTATATAAAAGATAATAAAAAGTCTAAGTTTGAACATAATAATTATTATTTATAGATCAAAGACGATTCTGACCAATTAAAGTAGACATACAATATTCAATCAAATTAACAAGTCAGCCAATCCACACTAATCAGTCTGATGGTATTTAAGATCAGTTTCATACAGGATCACAAAAAATCAAAACCATGGCATACAAGGTTCTTAGTGCGTTCCCGTCTGGAATATTGAGCCTGTGTGTGGTGCCCACATAGGCTACCCAATGTGCTGCTCAGAGACTGGAGATGGTCCAGAGGAGAGCAGCGAGATATGAGGGTAGCATATAGTCCAGGAGCGAATTCCTGAAAGACGCTTAAAAAGGGATTTATCTCAACACCAAAAGTAACCAAGGTTTGATTTGATAGGATTGTAGTATGAACCTTCTAGAATAACCCCAGGTAGTGTGTACAATCAAATTGTGGTTCCAATTATTTTTTTAGGGGGCACTTTAAGGTAGGGAGTGTACTGTATGGTATCACACGAAAAATTAAAGTATGTGTGCATAATTGGCAATATCTTTGTCAATACTCGATCAACAATACAATCTGGTACCAAAACGTAATGTTTTTAATGAATGATATAAATATAGAGGAACAATTTACAATTTCTAAGTTATGAAGGTCAACAAAGGTCACAACCGCATGTCACAGTGATTAAGCAAATGTTTCCCCATCAAACTATCTCTACTTTTCTGTCATTTGTTTAATAATAAAACTAACCAAGGTTTAAATTGATGTAATAATAGCATAAAGCTTCTAGAATAACTTCAACTAGAACGTAAGGCACATATTGGTAATAATATCTAGGCCTATTGTGTGGATGTTTCAATCTCGGGGTATAGTACATGGCCTAGTTTGAAATATGGAATATGAGTGACCAAATTGGCCATATATTTATCAACAGTCGTTAAAAAGTAATTATTCTGCCACCAAAACATAAGTCGCATATTGAACTATATATATGAAGAAAAAACAAGTAACAACTTTTGTGTTATAAAGGCAAATAAAGGTGAAAACAGCATACGACAGTAAGTTTGGCCAATTTTGACCGTCATCACGTTATCTGTATTTTAATATTTTAATAATTTTGGCTCAAAACCAGAGCTAACCAAGGTTCGAATGGATGGGACAATGACATGGAATCTATACAACAAACCCAGATAGGGTGTATTTAATCAAATAATCATATAGAAAAAAGTTTTATTGCTGGCTTGTACAAACTGGGGTATATCAGATAGCATAAATGACATAATAGTCAATGTATTCTCTAATAATCAATGAAATATACCTATTTTGCAAAAATGTTTTATTGATTCGACAATATTTATTAGAAAAAAATTGTAGCTATTACGAAGTTGTAAAGGTCAGTGAAGGCCAAAATATTATATAACAGTGATCAAGACATGCGTTTTTGCCTTCATACGTTTTTAACGCTGACATAATTTCTCAACTCCAAACGTAACCAATGTTTAACTTGACAGAAATATAAAATCGAGCCTCTAGAACAAGGCTATAGAGTGTGTATCACCAAATTACGATGTAAATATATTTTTGAGACTTTTTTATGTGGAGTTTATATGATTGCACAGTCTGAAATACATAGTTTAATGACAAATGTTATAATGTATTAGCCTATGTTTAATTATATTTTAATGTTCTTGCATCAGAACGTAACATTTTTAATTAGGAATATGTACTGACAATAGTGTGAAAAAACAATAGCTAGGTTGAAAATATAAGCAAACGTTCGCAGCCGCATGCCACATCTATCTAAACATGTGTTTTTATCATAGCCTACGTTTTAAACGTTGAAAAAATGTTCTCAAACTAAGACCTAATCAAGGTTTGACCTGACAAAATAATGAAATAGGGTCTCCAGAACAATTCCAGAAAGTTTGTATAGTCAAATTAAGGTATAAATGATATTTTAAGTACTTTTATGTCATCTGGAGTTATAATAAATAACATAATCTAAAGACAGAAATGAATGAAATAATTGCATCTTATTGCGAATAATTAAGAATCGCTTGTACCAACACAGCTATATTTATTTTTAATATGGAGTAGGTAGCAATATACGTGCCAATGCTATAAAAAAATCAAGTTACACCAATTTAGCCAGTAGTTTCTTTACACCACTTACTGTTCCCTATTGTCCCTGCAAGTTTACATAGGCCATAATGACTTATCATTTCCCACATTTTTTCTGACAAATACTTAAGTGAACATTCCACTAACTCAATTAAAATGATATTAAATTTCCTTGGGTAAGATGTAATATATTGTTAAAAGCATGTGTTGCAATCGTTTTGAAAAAAAACCCCGCTAATAGTAATATACACCAAGTTTATTTATGACATGAATCAACAGCAACTTAAATATGATTATCTTATATAAAATATGTATCGTAGTAGCCTACCAGGCTCATTATTTGTCAAAAATATTATTTAACAGGAAATATTGTATGTAGGGTCTAAGTTATGGACGCCGTCAGTATGCAAATCCACAAAACAATCCATTGTGAAGTGGCAAACAAGAACTGTGAGCTTGACTTGCCATGGTAGAAGCAACATTGATAATCTGCTCAAAATTTGACTACTTAGTGGGAAATAATGTGAGATATGGTCAATTTTCCTGAGCCTGAAGAAAAGCGAGCTCTTTTTACGTCTAACCAAAAAAGCGAGTAATATATGTTCACATAACTCATTATTTTTATTCCAAATGTGTTATATGTGAGTGATAATAAATAATTTCAAAATTATTTAAAAGAAAATTACCACAGTTTTAGCGAACAATCACTTTATACGCAATATTTGAAATTGTGGTTTGCGATTTCGACGGTACTAGTGTTTAAAGGGTTTTTACGGTACTTTTGGACAGGATGATTTTTGTAAGACGCGCAGATTCGGCCTAACTGTCTTTGTTTTGGTACGCCTACCAAGAAAAGCTAATTATGAGTAGGCTATTCAACGAAACCTTACTATGATGATTCATCCCATCGACTACCTGTTGCTGCATGTCACCAAAGACCATTCACAAAATTTTGTAAAAGGTCTTTGATGTCACTTCCCAAAAAAAGAAAAAGTTTGGCAAATGCTGTGTCGGGACGTAGCGGCAGTAGATATGATTTAACTCGACCTTTAGCCTCGAGGTGGAAATATCGATTTGAGGTGGAAATATCTTTTTAGGGTTGAAATATCTTCATTATCTTTTGGTGGCTTGTTTATTTTGTTTGTCAACAAAATGGATAATACACCAAACCAATCCGGCAAGAGACCACACATAATTAGATGTGGTGTGGATATATGTGAAAATAACAAGAAAATAAAGAATGACGAATCTGATAAGACACTGCATAGATTTATCACATGGTGCGCAAATGAAAAATTAATAATGAGCGATAAGGTGGGATTTTGAAGGGTATTTCTAAATATCAGACCACACATGATATATTCTCAATGCCTTATTTCATATGAATAGGCAATAGGTACTTTAAGACTATAGTGTAATACTGAATTTATATCAGAATATGTTTCACAAATCATTTATTTGATCGGCTAGTTTGCATGTAGGCTACACACCCATCCGGCCATGTGTTGTAGGCCCCTATTCCTCAATACCCGGTTACACTAAAAGAAGCATGCCACCACATAGTACCAGCACATACCAACGCATACCAACGAAAAGACGGGGTAGACGATATAGGAATCATATATTTTATAGTCTATCGTATTTAAACCATCCTAGAGAGTGTATAAACCAAATTTTGTAAAAAAAAATAATAATTATAACTTGCCTAATTCAGCATTTTAAAGTTCATCAATGAGCGCTATGCATTGCAATAGGCATAGTTTATATTTCCCACACTTGGTGGCACCCACGAGCACTTAGCTGGATAGGTGACTCAGAGCTGTAACCCTTTCACCGCTGATAAGTTTTAACAAATCCGAGAAATTCTTATGTTGAACTATATTTTTAAAATTACCTGACTAGAATTATTTTTTCATTTAGTATCTATTTATCCATAACTATCTATCTATCCATATCAATCCATAAGTATCTATCTATCTATCTATCCATAACTAATATCCATAACTAATCTATCCATAAGCATACTTGTCACGTAGGACAACATCAGATTTAGTGTGAGAAAAATGAAATACTGGACCAATAAATCATATCAATTGAACAATTTGTAGGGCCTATATATGTAGGCCTAGGCCTATACTTTTTCCATTGTACATAAAGCTAGATAAATAAACTTAATTTACACGGAACTGATGGGTGGGCATAGTTGTGTAGCTACCTGGGAGCTAATCACAGGTGCTGACATGACTTCAGTTGTTTGCCGCCGTTGAGCTGTCGAGCTCATCTCTTTGAAGGCCCCACCCTGGATTGGGGGAGGGGGCGGGCGTCGTACACTTGCCGCCTACGGACTTTTCACAACTCCATAGTCGGAGTCTATCTGTTCTCTCACAGACGTGTCGGTTGAACTTCACCATGCTTACCAGTAGGGGAATTTATTTATTTTTATTTGACTTTCCAGTTGAAAACATACAAAAAATGTTACAAAATCATTATTATTAATTGAGTAACATGTTATTAACTTTGGTTAACAGGGACCGGTCGAGATGACCTCTACCAGTGTCTACGTGGCCCGTCAACCACATATAACAGTATATTATAAATCCAACTGTTTACCATGCAGTTATAGGTGTTGCCATACTTGTCATGTAAGACAACGTCAGATTTAAACCTTTAGCAAGCGATATAAGCCAATTCAACCAAGTCGCGAAAAGGAATAATTTCTCAGAGAAAAATATATTTTCAAATTGTACTTTTGGTCAGACATGATATAAGTCGCTACAATATACCAGAGGGATAAATATAACTGACAATTATTATGTGTGTCGTACTCTACTGAAAAGACTGCGTCATGATTTATAACAGAAACGTATAGCGATATTAAGTAGTGAATAAGGTGAATAAGTCAATAAGTGAATGAAAAATAGGTCAGATTTATTTATTACTAAAATGTGCCAGTTGAAATCAGCATAAGACACAATTATTAATTTTGTCCCACTCATAGATATTAACTTTTTGAACGCAAAAGGTGTTATGCTTGACCCTTATCATGCTTATTGTGTTGGAAGTGATGCCGCTAATTGCCGCTAATCACCGTCACGCCATGTGTAAACACACGCTTGGCGAGCCGGCAACATGAAATATACACACCTTTTCAAAATGTCATCGACTGCATATGTGTATTTATTGGTTGTTTATTTATAAGGCTTTATATGCTCACATGTATATACTTGTTACTTGTATAGAATAATAGTGGAAACATGAAAATGTGAATGAAACGTTCAACATCCAAGATACAATTTCAATTAACATACAACACACAACAAAGCTGATAAATAATTATTAAAAAAAACTTTGAATAATAATAATAACATAACTAAACTCCATGTAGTATTACTATTTTAATAAATAAAACCATTGTCGGCGGCAATAAGTTAAGCCATTATACGGCCTATGAGGCTACGTCCTGCATTTCTTTCCAAATAAAGGACTTTACGCGTTTGCATGCTATTATTAATTAATGTAATTTATTTCATTATTTTCAGAATTGCATAAGCTTTCTTGTGATATTTATTACATGTTTGTACGATCACAATTAAAAAAAAATGAATTTGCGTTTTCATGCCGTAATATATTATGCTGTAATATATTATTTAATTTTTAATCTTCTTCATTGATGAGGAGGTGTGATTGTCACTCAATAAAAGTGATGCCATATCTAATTCTCAACCGTGAGACTTGTTGTTGAACCAAGACCGACAGGAGCAGTAACTCCTATTACCAACACTCAACGGAGTAATGACATTTGCCCGGCGGCGCAAAGGCTTTTCCCAGCGAGCACAAGACATCGAGCCATTGTTGGTTCAATGTTGGTCCACCGTCTACGACGCCTGCCCAGCATAGAACCAACAATGGCTTACTGGCTCGTTGTCAACGGCTTGAATCATGTATAAGTACCTGGGTTCGATGCCACTTAAATCATTGTACCTCGGTACTTTATGAAGATTCGTTAGCGAATTATTGCATATATTAATTATAGCCACATGGCATATTACGGCTATAACAGCTGATTCTCATATTTTGTATTCATTACAATATTTACCATGTATTTACCATTAAAAAGGGATTACCCATGTTATATTACTTGTGTTTGCATATAATAGCTATATGTTGGCCAGGATCTTAGCACTTCAAGGATTGATGTGTAGAGTACAATCAAATCGGCGGTTACATCACAAAACAATTAGCCTTGATGTTAACCCTTTAAAACTCTTTCACGTGTTTTGGCCGCCATCCCGCTGTCACACTGTTGACTTATGGGCCTATATATAGGCCCCTAGGCCTATGCCTTTAACGGCTAAATTAAAACTGTGGAAATTTCTCATTACTGAAATTAGTGACATATTATATTATGATCGCACACAATCTCGCAAACTTATTCATTTGGGAAGCCGGTGCACTGATATGAAGTTCAGCTATGTTAAATCGACATCTCTGAATCTAGAATTCAGAAATGTGTCCTTTTATGACAAAGTGTTTTTGTTTTGCATGTACTTGATTTTATCTCAATAGGCCTACCGGGGTATTTGATTTAATCTCAATAATTTAATTATTCAATAAAATTAACCTAATTTAGCAGTTATGTCGTGTGACTAATGTTCATACCATCATTTATTGTTTTGTGCGACTCGGTCTATACAGCAGCATATGTGCAGTTTATTTCCTACTTTTATAACTTATATAAAAAATTCATAACATGACAAAAATATTAACTCTAACGGTGCACATATAATTGGTGTATACACGAGTACCAGTAAGACCAGTAAGACTAGTCTTCCTACTGTATTGAATATGTCCACATAGGCCTACACTACATGATATTGGCCTAATGCATACACATATATCCCAGCAGACACAAGACGTTTAATCAATGTTGGCTTTGCGTTGGTCCAACGCCTAAGACGGTGGACCAATGTTAAAACAACATTGACTCAACGTCTTGTGTTTGCATATATTTAAGGCGTCGACCAACATTCATTAGTCTGATTCAGGCCTACCACCAGCACTAACTGTACCCATGGCTATGCGGTTAAGGACATAAAAACTGGGGATTTTGGTCGTTTGGCTGATTGTATCGATATAAAATTTCGCAGTTAGCTTTATAGAATAATATTTGAGCTGATGATAACATATAGATACCCGAAATATAGTTGCATTGGGTGGCATGCATTGGTATATGCTGGTATGCGTTGGTATGTGGTGGTGTGTGTTGGCATGCGTCTATTAGTGCTTCCCCTCAATACCAGTGGTATATAAAGAAAAATTCTGATCATTCCAGCGCAAATACTTAAAAGAGATAATGGCATATCTCGATTTGATATACAATATAATTTGCATTGGTATTGTTATACTAACAGTGCAATATACTGTTACTAGTTCAGCCTCATTTAAATACACTGATTACAATTATTTGTGTATCATGCACTTATAGTGTTAAAACATGTTATGGTTAAATAATTTTTTTAAAAAGTATGTAAATATTCTGGAGGCATTGTTATTTTAGTTAAAAATTCAATCAAAAATTGGATTTTTCTTAACAAATCCAAATCTTTACCACATGATGCTGTATGGTTGAAACTGTCTAAATCTTTCTTTGGTGGATGGCAGGAGGACCGTTATCTTTATGTCACTTACTTTAGTCCCGCAAATTCCATGTAGGCCTATTCGCAATGCACAGGGATAGATTTTTTTAAAGAAATAAAAAAAGATATTGTGCATTACAGTCAATTGGGAAAAGTTATTTTAATAGGAGATCTGAATTCCCGCACAGCTCTTAGACCTGACTTTAACGATGATGAATCAGTTGATCATTATATACCAGTTTATGATAATTACAGATCTGACAGCCAGAATATTTTACCTATTAGGCATAATAAAGATAAATCAATTCTAAATGGTTATGGTAGAGCTCTTCTAAATCTCTGCATAGAGAGTGAATTGAGAATTTTAAATGGACGAACTATGGGAGTGCTGGGCACCATCTTGTTTTCATAGAGCTGGTTATAGTGTTGTGTTGTGTAGTGGATTATGCTGCAGTTCATCAAAGCATTTTTGATGACATTACCTTCTTTCATGTCAGTGACTTTTTAGTTGACATTTCAGATCATTGTATGATATCATTTTCCCTGAAAGGTTGATTCAGTGAAATGATTCCAAAGAAAACTAACTGTTATCTTCAAACTGATGAACATTTCATTTGGAATAAATGTGCCGAAGATTTGTTTGTTAAAAAAATTTCCAAAGTCCAAAGTAATTCAGAAAAAAATAAATGTAGCTTCAGAAAAAAGCCAGGACCATGAGTTAATTGATGACTGTATTTCTACTGTTTGTGAGACTATATTATGTGTAGCAAAATCAACTTCAAGTGTTAAAAATATATCTCAAAAAAGTATGGAAGTAAAAAATAGTATGATAAAGATTGCTTTGAATTAAAAGAGGATTTATCTCATTTAAATAGGAAATTTAATAGGAATCCATATAATGTTCAACAAAAAATGAGACTTATGAATACGAGAAAAAGGTATAAACATACTTTAAACATGTTAAAGAAAAAGAAGTATGAATATAAGGGAACTGTATAACAGGTAATGAATAATCTAGACCTACATGATAGAAACTCTCAAAAATATATGAAATTGGTGGAAGGTCTGAAAACAAAGATTGTTCTGAAAAAGTTTTTTCAACAGATTGGTATGACTATTTTAAAGAATTATTCAAACCTTGCAATGCAGAAGTTTCTGATTTAGATAAAGAATTAAAAGATAATATGGCAAAATTAGAAGCTGAAAATGTTTTTAATGAGTTGAATTTCCCAATAAAGGAAGAAGAGGTGAATATGGTAATTAAAAAACTAAAATTAAAGAAAGCTGTTGGGTTAGATAACATATTTAATGAAATGTTGAGGTTGGCCTCTCATGTATTGTGTAAACCCCTTACTAGGATATTCAATGCTATTTTATTGAGGGCCATGGGAAATATCCCAGTATGTGAAGCAGTGGATATATAAAACCTTTATATAAATCTGGCTCACATTGTGATCCAAACAATTTTAGAGGTATAACTGTATGTAGCAATTTAGGCGAGATATTTTCCGGTATATTGAATAACAGGTTACTTAAATTTGTAGATACCCACAATCTCTTAAAAAAAGAACAAATTGGTTTTTATAAAAAAGCAAGATCATCGGATCATATGTTTGTACTGAAAACTCTTATTGATTTATATATGCAAGTCAAAACAAGCAAAAGTTCTACATTTGTTTTGTAGATTTTGCTAAGGCATTTGAGTCAGTTTGGAGAAGTGGGCTATTATTTAAATTACTTCAATATAACATCAAAGGAAGGTTCTACAATATTTTAAAATCAATGTTTGGAAATGTCAGCTGCTGTGTAAAAACTGTTGATGGGTTCACCGAATTCTTTAACTCAACAGCTGGTGTTAAATAGAATGAAATTCTCAGCCCTCACCTTTTTATTTATTTATCAATGATATTCCAAATATCTTAGATGACACTTGTGATCCAGCTCTTTTGGGATCAATTAACTTAACTACATTAATGTATGCTGATGACTTAGTATTAATATCAAGGTCGAAAACCGGACTTCAGTGAACATTGCCTCGATAAGTTAAATCAGTATTGTAAAAAATGGAAATTAAGGGTGAATTCAAATAAAACCAAGATATTAATTTTTAATAAAGCTGGCAGATTGTATAAAGAAAAGTTTACTTATGTTAATGAATTAATCTCTTATGTGAAATCTTATAAATATCTTGGTATTGAATTTTCAATATCTGGCTCATTCGAATTAGCGAAAAAACAACTAAAACTTAAATCCATGAAAAGCAGTATTTAAATTGAAAAAACTTATCCATGGTGAGAATTTACTACCTAAAGAGGCTATTTCATTATTCAAAAAAATGATATTACCAGCTGGCACCTATGGTGCTGAAGCTCAGGGTTCTACAGTCAATTGTAAAATGACCAAAACCTTTAAGAAATTACCATTTGAAATAGTAGTTATGTATTTTTGTAAATATGTACTTGGTGTGAGAAAACAAACCACAAATGCAGCTGTCAGAGGTGATCTGGGGATATTCCTTTTTTTCATAGACATAATAATTGCCATGGTTAAATATTATAAATAGATTAATTCAGTTATGTAATAATGTATTTTATATTTTGTTTGTATTATGCTATGACCTGTAAGGGTTTATCTGCTTTAAAATTTTGTATTTCATGAAGAGAAATAGTCTGTTTTACCGCATTTTTGTGTTAATCAAAAGTTATTTTAACTTAATGGCCATGAGGCCTATTTGCCGTGATTGTCCCCAAAACTTTGAAATACTTTCAGGCACATATTGAGACTAAAGTTTACTTGTCTAAAGCCTTTAAAGGCCTATGCCTATAGTCTAGACTATATTCAGTCAGTGGCGTTGGCATATCCAGCATGTGCAGCCAAGAGGAGGGTGCGTAAGCCACATTTTAGCCGAAAAAAGGGGTGTTAGCTTCAGTAAATAATAAAAAATGCACAAGAATTCAATATCTTCTCCAATAAGGGGGGGGGGGGGGCGTACGCCGGCTACGACCTATGCTGGATCCGCCTCTGATAATACTAATATATACATACAGTAGCCTAACTGATCCAGAGCTGGTAGATCTACACAGCAGGCACAATGACGTTGTTTCATTGTTACAATATTGTTGAAAAATGACGTTGAAACAACGTTGAAAAAAGGTTTCATATGAAAATTGTCATAATTTCAACGTGAATGATTTAAAACGCAATTTCAACGAGATTTCATCTTTTTTTCAAGCATGATGTCGATACGCTGTTGTAATGATGTCATTTTTTCTTGTAACATGACGTAACAAAGGGGGTGGGTGAAGCGGGGGCGTGGTGGGTCAGCATAAATTCTAAACCCCAAAAATTGTCTCCGATGGCTTTGAGTGGAGCCCGAACTGCCCCTGGATCTGTCACTCCTCTTTTGATCTAAATTACACATGTTATACATCTAGACATCAAGACAAAAAATCATGCCTGCATCAGTAGTGCCAAGTTTCCTAATTTGGGAGTGAGATCCCCTGATTTTCTGACCAACAATTGGCCTCCCACGATTCTCCCGACTCTCAAATTATTTGACAATCATTCTTTCAGTTTAATACTAAAAATCATAGAAAAAACTATAAGTCACCAACTGGTCACCAGGGCAGAGGCCACCATTCGCTGTGGTAAAATTTAAAAAATCCTTGATGGCTTTCGCCCCTCCTGGGCACTCTTGTGGCCGGCTGCGACATCCATCCTCCCGACTTTAACAAACCTCAGAGTGAGATTCTCACTCCTTTTTTATTCCCAAGTTGGCACTACTGCTGCATTATGGCCTAAGTACTTTGAATTGTAGCCATGCAGAAGAGGGTTTATATTATTAAGTACCAAACTGCCTCAGTTGATAGTAGGCCTATTTCATTTCAACACATAAAAATTTAAAACAGGCTGCAGGACACCAGATGGCCACATGGACTGTCACAGTTCTCCAAGTGTTAGAAATATAAACATGATAAACACTGTCAACTGAAGCAGTTTAGTGATGTAAACCTGCATTGGCTACAAGGTAATGAGGGCATCCATCTTTTGATGTTAATCTATTTAAGGCTATTGGCCTAGCCTGTTCCTGGCCCTACCTGGCTGGGTCTTTCAATCATTTTTAAGTGAGAAATTAAGCTTTAATTCTTAAAAAAAAAAATTAAGGTAAATTCTCACTATTGATATATTTTACATTTTGTTTATTGGTTACTGGGGTATAGCCATGAAATATAAAATAGTCGGCTGCGCACAAATCATCATGGATAAAAACCATTGAATAGCCTTGGATTTAAAAAACAGTTTTCAAGGCCTTGAATATAATGGCCGTAGACCTCACATAGCCTACTAGGTATTAAAATGAAGCGTAAATACCTAAGTAAGAAATTTATGATGATTTCAATTTGAAAAATACCCTTTTGTCTCCATGGTTTATACAAAATTATTTCAGCGCTTTAAGGGTTAAGATGCCATTTTTAGAACATGTCTTTGATATATTCGTAGGCCTACTATACAGTTGTATAGTACAGTGATTAACATTTTTTAAACAAAGAAACATGCTCTTTTTTTGGTCGCCACTTGAATTTTTTTATGGGCACTAAAAATTATGTCTTAGCTAGGATTAGACAACTACCCGTTTTTATTCCAATTTATGCAGAGCTGTCCATGCATTTCCCTCTTTATTATGTAAATTGGACAATTTTTTGCCAGTGATTTGATGATTACACCCATCCAAAAGACGGATCCACAGGTCGCTGGCTAGCACAGTGGTGCCCTGTTAGCACTCAGAGTCAGGGACTCCCAATATTGTAATTTTTAGCTCTGCAGATTACAATCAATGCAAATGAGGTTGAGCTCACAACAAAATTTAGACTGAACAGTTGGATAAAAATCCTAAAAATTATAATATGTTACACCTCTATAATTTGTTTTAGAATTTACATTGAATTGATGTCAATTTTAATTTGTCTATGGTAAGGTACATTTTAAACATTTTATCTGTTAATCATGTTTACATTAAATATCAGAATGTCAGAAAAATTATTATGCCCCGGAAAATAAACCACTCTCATCAAAAGGTCAAAATATATAGAATGTAATAAACTGTTTTATTGAGAAAAAATCATTGGTCAACTTTAGTATAATCTGGGAATAAAACACAAACGACACTGACTGCATGTGTCGTGCAGTAATCTGAATGGCTTTACGACTGTTACAGCTAGAAATCATATCTATGAAAACACATCAAACTTAATTCGAATGAAAAGGTCATAACCACATACGTGTGTAGGCCTAATATCTATTTTATATAATTAGATAATTAAAAGCTATGTTCAAGGAAGTATATTTTTAGATGTTCCATTGAGAATTTGTAATGAATATAATGAATAAAAAAAAAATATAACACTGATTTAATTGAAAATGGTATAAAATATTTTGTGTTTATGACAAAATCCATTACAATAAGGATGCTTTACACTTTCATTTGATTTACTAATCTTGAAAACTTATGTGCTCTCACAAAATCACTTTGTATGGCCATCTCAGTCGGTAAATGAATACATGGAATAGTTATGTGCTATCACAAAGTCACTACATATGGTCGTTTCAGCGATAAGGGAAATTAAGCCACAATTATACTTACAATTTTACATGCTTGCTATGTGCTGTCATGGAATTTTCATTCATCTTGAGATAGGAATATTTGCAGCAACAATTCACATCTGAAACTGAATAAAAATGAGAGAAAATACATGCTCATGAATACAACAGTTACACCCAAGAAACAGTATTTCTTAGAATGTGGGCCTAGTCTGATTTTTAAGGCTGGGCCAGTTGTATATGTACATGCGTAGGCAACATGCTGGCTACACCACTGGGTTGTATATATATTTTTTTTTTGTAGGTAAGGATTGGAAAAGAAGGCTCCTGTGCAGAATATGGCATGATTGCTACAAAAGATATTGAATCTGGCGAATGCCTATTTGAAATACCACGCAGACTTTTACTCAATGAGAAAACATCAAAAATAGCTTCTATCTTGAAGGAAGGTAGTGCCATTGTTTTTTCATGTTGTTTCCCATCTATAATCTGCTGAGCAAAATGTCTATAAATTATTCAGTGAAATTGTTTAAAATGTATAGCGTAATATTCAACTGAAGAGTAATCTCAATTTTACATCTATGCACTAACCCTGATTAATCACGCATTATTCAAAATAATATTTATTTCCCTGCCATCAGTATGTGTTGAAAACATAAATCCGAATATGTGTGTTGTTGGATTTGAAGAATCCAGTTTTCAAGTATAACTGAAATAGTATTGTTAAAGCTCTGTTCTAGCCAAAATCTTAAATTCAATATTTACTGGCTGTTTACACAATGGTTTACAATATAATATATTGGTTTACAATACTGTATGTACACCAATAATACAATGAACACCTACTCCATGTTTAGAAAATAATAGCCATGATCAATAATTTCCCACCCCTCTCAAGTCAATGAGCACAGTTTAAATTTCAACTAATATTGTTGTTGTATGGTACATGTAGTATTACCATTTTGGCTTAGTTGGAAGAAAATTTACCAAATCTGATAATGGCTTAGGTGAGAAGGTTAAATCACCTTTACATGATGTACTGTAAACAGCACACTGAGATGGAAACATATAATGCTAGAGCACTGGAGGGTACTATGTGCTCTGTAATGGTTTTTAGAATCTCACCGTAAAAAACTCAATATCATTTTTTGAGGTATGAGTAGATACAGAAAAGGGTGCAGCAATGTCAAGACAACTCTTGACCTACACTACAATAACAAGGAAGCATTCAATATTTCAATATATTGTGATTTCACTGCAATTATCGTCGGCTGATGAGGGTCTTATGGGCTGCACTTTCATGTTGTTGAGAAGCATAATCAGGGGTTGACAAATCCTTATTGTCTTTGTTAGCCTGGATGACTTTCAGGTCTACTAGACTACTTAGTATAGAGACAAAAATACACAACTGGTAGCTCAAAGTGAAAAGATGGTAGCCCCGGGTGTCCGGGCATGCGATTTGGCAAGCCCTGAGCATGACCGAGGATAAACTTGAAATTTATTTTTTTTGAACAATTTTCCTGTATATCGTGTATATTGTATTTTTCTGGTTACATCATGTACATTGAACGACAACAAAACAAATATATATTTATAGTTAGTATTCTAATTATAAAACACTCTTTTCTTAAGCTGCTAAAAGTGATATGCATGACTTATTTTCGCGTAAAAAAATCCACAAGAACATGAAGTGTCTTTTGACTCCTAACAAATTGCGTTTTAGATTAAATTGTCTCAAAACCAAACTCACTGCCATATATATGGATGATTTAATTTACAAAAATCTTAGATTAAACATTTTTCTAAACCAGATTTATCTTCAAAGTTACAACAGCTCATTTATGGGCTGCTGTAATTCCAGCGGACACACAATTGTGCTGGCATTCTGTGGAAATATCATGTGCATTATGTGTAATAAGCTTGCTGAAACACTTTTTATAATTCATAGTTTAAAATAAAATGCATATTTTGTTCTAGATGCTGATCAGTTACAGTCTAAAAGTGGATGGGTTCCCCTGTTGTTGGCACTCTTACATGAGTATACCAGTCCTGAGTCTCTATGGAGGCCGTATGTTGACCTTGTACCAGATTTCACACAGCTAGATTTACCCATGTTCTGGTCAGAGTGAGTCTGTTTAACCCTTCACCTGTCATGGCTGTGATGATTGCATATATGTTTACCTTTTTAATAATATTTTTCAATAGAAAATATCACCACAGCACCGTTTCAAATTAGGATGTTTGTACCTTCAATTTCATATTTTAATTTGCAGCTTCAATTTGAAATAGTGCTTGGCCATTTGATAAAATTGGATTATTTAAATTTTTTAATTGGAATTGAGAATTTTCAGGTGGTTAAAGAGTTAACATTTCTAACCCTCTAACCACCAAGGTGTCTAACTGAATTTTTTACCCTCATCAAGTCATGTTTTACTACAGTGACCCACAATTTCAAATGGGTAAAAATGTCTTTTAGGCCTATATTTGTTTTATTTAAAATCAAACATTTCCAACTTCTTTTCTGACCATTGATTTACAGTTTGATGTATGAAACAAAGAGTGTTTCTGATTAATATGTGCTGTTAGTTGCAATTTAAAGGAATACTAGATCATTTTTCTTTTGCTAGATTTTGTAAATATTTGTGTTGAATAAAAATTAAGAAAGTATAGTAATTATGGGTTATCTGTACGACATCCTTTTTTAAAGAATGGTGTTATACACATGTTAACCCCTTCACTACCATACATGACAGAAATTTCCGTCGTCATTCGTCAAATTAGTTACCATACATGACAGAAATTCCCGTCGGATTTACTATAGTTACACCAGGATCCTTGGATCCTGGCATGCACTTTGGCCTGGAAGTGAAGTGGTTAAGCATGTTTATCGTTTATCAAGGCATTTTCTTCTTTTCTTTACAGAAAAGAAAGAGAAGAACATTTGAAAGGAACAGGTGTAGTTGCAGCTGTGCAAAAAGACATCAGTATGTTGACAGATGAATTCACATGTGTGGTTCTTCCATTCATTCAGAAATATCAGTCTTGGTTCAGGTGAGGCTAATCTTAATCAAAATAAACAGCTTATCGCATTAACATGATTAACCACTATATGATCATTAAAAAAACACTAGAAGAAGTGCCCCTTCCTCCTGTAGTCTTAATGGGTATTCCGATTAACGCTCCAGGCATTTATTATTATACAGTAGACTCCCGCCAATGCAGTCAAGTACGGGCCAGAATATTTTGACTGAATGGCGGTGCGACTGCATTAGTGATCGTGCAATAAATTACCACTTGGCGTCCTGCTATTTGATATAAAATCAATTATGTTTATATGCTCCAAATAATGAATAAATAATAACAATAGTAAATATGTTCAACGTTATTGCAGCTGTTTAGAAAAGCAGTGTTTTTACATTATTGGAGCTAATTCCAATAATGTTTTAATATGGTTCACAAAACGGATTCTGGGCACTGTTTTTTTGTGTCCATATAATGTGTGTCCCAAATGACTATCACTCACATCTTCTCAAATACGGCAAAACGCATAGGTTCAGTTTTCTGTCATCCCATAGCCTACAGTTGGCCAACCAATTGTTGTTTCTGAATAAGCATAAATATCTGTATTTGCCGAGTTATTAGGGATTCCGTTGTCAATTTTACGACAGTTAGGGGTCTCAAAATTTTGAGCTGTGTGTTGGGCTATCGAAGTATATGAATAATCATATTCGTTGTATCATGTTTGCATCTCGATTATATTTTGTGGTTATGCCCTATGGTAGTACTGCTTATTGGAATCTGGACACATGGTGAAAGATACTGGCATGGCTCTACATTCATACACACCATATAAACTTCATCCTAGTGAGTATCTACATGTGTATAAATGAACGCATTTGCGAAACACTACTCTTGTAGTGCTATGGTATGCTTGGCCCCCTTAATAACACACGAATTGTGTACTTCACTGATCTAACAACTTGTGATTATAGCCCATGCAATAAAAGACTTGATACACGTATTGATATACAGTTAGTGCACAACTTTTGCTTAAGCAAAAAAAAAAGAGTATCAAATATTTAAATGATACGAGAACAACAGTCTCAAAGCTGTATGATATATATCAGCGATACTTACACATGAACTTTGTCATTAGCTAAACGTGAGGCAATCAAGAACTCACCATCCAAAGCAACGTTTATTGTCACTGAAGATTTTGACCACATCCAAAATGTTCCTGACCCTGTGTCAGTGTCTGTATCTTCATCGATGGACATGCACTGGTACAGAGTATGGATAAACAAACTTGTTGTTTATGAAAGATCCACAAGAGTACATTCAGTGCGACAGGAGGTAATATGGAGACACTGAGCTAAGGCTTATACGAAACTTCAGCCAGACTAGTATGCCACTGTTGAGTTACCAATAATTGCTTTGTCTTGTACAGATGTTATGTTACTTTTCATCAACTTATTTGATGGGAAAGATATGAATATGTAGACTTTTAGGGAAATATTTCCTGAATGTGGATACAGTCATGATATTAGGTTTCATGATAGTCCAGACAGACTAGTGCAAGGAAAGAAAAAGAATCTTCTTGTTGTGCCAATTTAATGTAAGCTAAGTACTGGCAGATTGTGGCAGCACATCCTCTTCCAAAAGATTTGGAAAGCAATCAGCCTGAACTATCTCCAAACACAGAGCCCTCTGCTGCTTGATCATAGTTAATGCAAAAAAGCACATTTTTACAAGGAAAGTTGAATCACTAGTATAATTATACTAAACAAAATATGCAATAATGGTGGAACATTATTTATTTAGTCAGATATTGGAATATAATGAATGACTATGTTTTTGATAACCGAACACTAGCACGCCATAGGACTGCTCGCTCCCTCGCAGACACGGCCAAGTACAGATTATCCCACCTATAAAATTCACTGTATGTTATTCGTCAGCCCGTTATGTCAGTGTTGTAACCATCTCATGCTCCGTGATAGGTCGGTTTCAGTGTGCAAGAGATGGGGCGTGACGCATTGGTAGAGCGCCCGACTGCCTCGCCAGACATGTTCGAAACCAGCTAATCCTACTTGGGTCTATCAGAGAAATACCATTGTTTCTCCACTCTCAATGTGACTATTTTATCACACTAATGGTTCTGACCAGCTGGTTTATCCAAGTTGGTTTTGTGTAAGGCCACCCAATGTGTACTCCTTCACATATCAGTGTGTGGTCTGCATGACCGTCTGTATCCGCACTGTTGAATCAGTGAGTAATCTAATGACTTATTCTACCAACATAATAGGATCCTGTGTGCTCATATTCATATACATAGACCATATTAACTTGATACTTCACCGCAATCCATTGTAGATAACTCTTCAGCTATAGTGTTTGATGTACAGGCCTTCTCGTTTAATGGCTCAATGCATTAGAAAATCTATGAAAAAAATTTACAGTGACAAATTTACAGTGGCCTCTAAAATGTATAAAATAAAAAAAAAAAGTAAAATTCAGTCAAGTATCGGCAAAACTATACACAATTTAGATTTTCCTACTGTTTCTTTGGCAGCCATTTTGAATAACGTCATAATATGCTTTTAAGTGCAGTGAGAGTTTGTTATCCGCCCAGGCGGGGTCCCCAGGACCCTACTGGACATGCCTGATGTGTCAGACTGCTTGTAACAAAGAACTGCGATCTAGTCATTTTTTCATCACTTTAGCAGCCCTTGGCTGGCTAATTATTGTGCATATACAGCGCCTGGGATACAGCGATCCACACTAGTCCTGATCCAGTGGCGTCAGATTATTTTGAAAGTAGGGTGGCAAACGTACATTTGTGTGACCTCCGTGCGAACGCAGCAAGCTTTAATTGCCGCTGGGGGTCCGGGGGCGCTGTCAGCCCTAGCAATTTTTTTCTGATTTAGTGGTGTCTGAGAGCTTCTGAGATACTTTTAAAGCACATTACATAGTTTTGGTAAGCTCTTGAATATTGTGTTTTTTGGATGAGTTATTCAGGCAATTCACAATATTATTGGAAAGGGGGAATTAAGTGATAAATTACATATTACCAGAACACACTCATCCCACCATCATCAAAACAGCATGAATTTGCCTAATTATAGTAGGGATATCAGACAATTTTATTTAACAGTACATGCTGATAAAAAGAAGAAGATTCTTTTTTCCGAAATTTATATAAAAAAGCAATATTGGAATATTAGCCTTTGCTAATAGCATTTCAATTTTGAAAAATTAACTATGGAGTTATATAGCCTACTGATCTCAACTAAAAATTTTTTTTTATAAATTTTCAAGCACTGAAAAAAACTATTTTCATTTCCAGGTCGTATACTGCCATGTGGACAAAACAGTCTGCAGTATTTATGCTACACTTTATACTACAAATGCATACGTCCCAGACGGTGGGATCAAAGCTTACTCCAGGGCACATGAAAGCAGTTAATTGGTGTCTTATAGTCAGGACATAGGGGATTCGCCTGTAGCACGTACTGCTTGTATGCCCAACGCTGGGCCGACGGCATCAACAATGCTGTGGGAACATTCAACAGTCCTTTAGGTATACAAATAGTTTGCTTAGGTTTTCACTGGATTCATAGAAATTTTAATAAAAAATATTTTTTTAAATGAAAAAATTCTAAAACAAATAAAATTATGATCTGTGCGATAAACCAGGCCCTACTTCATTACAAAATTAAAACTAAAATGGATGTCAAGGGTCCTTTTAAGTTACGTAGAAAAGTGTCATTGTAAAATGTTGATTTTTTTCGGACAGGGGGTAGCTGTGGTTAGACTATTTGCGCTCCCTTGCATTACACTTTAACAAAAATCTGATTTGGCAGGAAGAAATACTTTACCTTAAAAAAATTAAGCACAGTCAGAAAAAAATAATAATTTTGACACACATGTCCCCTAACGTGAGTTAACTTTAACCGAGAAAATCTTGGGCAAATACCCCCCGGTGCTCCTTTCTTCAAATCCTGGATTTGCCTCTGATTTTTGCCCACTTCACGCCCGATTTGGCTCATAAAAACTTTCCATTTTAATCACGACTTTTATGTTGCAATTGCAAAACGTTGTTGCTATTTGAAACACTATTGAAAGAGGTCAGCTGACAAGTCACTGTTGGTTTAATCTATATGCCTACGGAAAAGCGAGGATAAGTGAAATATTTCAATTACAATTTCAATGTTATTACTTTCAAGCGACTTCTTCCAACATATATCAAAGTATCAAGCGGTTTTTAGTCAAATAGAATATTTTTTACGTGATGACAAACTGACTTTTTCCATCAGTCAACAAAAGTGGGAGGGGGGCAACTGCCCCCCCCCCTGCCCCCCCCCCCGGTTCTGACGCCACTGTGATCAGTGCTGATTACATCTTACTGTGCTTTGATACCGCTGAGAATGGACGTGGACAACGCTAGTACGAAACCTAAACTTAAAAAAAAAGAGTATTACTGATAGGTCTTGTCAATTTAGTTAGAATGATCTCGCCCTCCACTTTGTTCCGGTCACACGTTGTGGAGGGTGGCGTTTGCTAACTATGTCAAATGGGAGTTAAAAAAAACGTTGTCAGCCTTTTCTGGGAAGCTACACCACCAAATAGCAATGTATAAAACAGTCACAAATGAAGAATGTACCTGGATATGCTTTTTGTACTGTGTGTGGCTGTGACTTCTCTGTAGCACACAGCGGCAAGGATGATGTGCGCCGCCACATTGATTCGGCCAAACATATTAAGATAATACGGTTGCAGCACAAAGTAAATCAATTTCAAGTTTTTTTCACCCAAGAAGTCAACAACAAGTTTGGAAAATAACAAAACCAAGGCTGAAGTGATGCTATGTGAACTGATGGTCCATCATAATTTGCCATTTACAGCTGCTGATACATTTACAAAAGCTGTGAAAAGGATGTTTCCAGACAGCCAAATTGCCAAAGCATTGCAGTGTGGAAGAAAAAAGGCAACTGGCTTAGTCAAAGAATTGGCGCATATGCGCCAAATTGATATTGTCACCAGAATTAAAGGACCAAGTATTCACTGTATCAACTGACGGATCAAATGATGACAAAAGTAAGCAGTTTCCTATTGTTGTCCGAACATTTGATACATCAACTTGCTTTATGAACTCTGATGTATTATCCAATGTAATCTGCGAGGGTTCTGCTACTGGATAAAATGTATTTCTACTCATAGAAGCAGAGTTTACTGCACATAACATCCCATGGTCCAATTGCCTTTCCCTCGGTTGTGATAACGCTTCCGTGATGACTGGCAATAAAAAAGGTGTAATCGCCTATCTCAGAGGAAAACAACCTGATATACATATATCTCTCAGGGTGCTGTCATCACTTAGTACATATTATAGCTGCCCATAAAGGAAACTCAGTGTCTTGTTGGAGTGGAATACAATGTCGGCCCAACGTCTTCGACTTTGTTCCAGCATTGTATAAATGTTATACAAATGTTTTGTGTTTGTTGGGTGGATATCGAGTATGTGTGCTAGCATTGGTTCACTTTTGTAGTAAACAAAACTTGTTAACACGCTGCAATCATTCTGACACAACTTAACCTGCAGCCTCCTCTGTCAATAGAGCGAATATTTTAGGTGTGCGTGTTTTTATTAATAAAACTATTCAATACAGTGATTATTACAAAACATGTAATATAAGTAAAAAAAAAAATATATATACATATAATGAGATTAAAATAAGCATATTTATACATAAAAAACCCACACAGGAAGCATTGAGCTGGTGTTCGTCCAGTGTAGGAGAGAACCCACACCGGCCCAGTGCAGCGCATATCTGGCAAACACAAGAAGTTGGACCATCGCTGGCGCAATGTAGCTCCAGCATCAACGACGCTGGCCAAACCTTGCCCCAGCATCTGACCCAACCTCCATATATGAAATAGAAGAATATATTACAAGTGACCTGGAATGACATGCCAGCAAGGACGAGACATATGCACAACGCCGGTCCAGCGCTGGGCATTACAGAAAATGTAATCAATTCGTGACATTGCTGTTCTGCTTGAACAATCGGTGAAAGTGAAAACTTTCTCGTTTTGATGAAGAGATCGCCAACTGTCGGTAATATTTAAATATTTCTTAAATTTTGAAAAATTAGATGACGAAGCATCTGTTTTACCAGAGAGTCGATCTTTAATACTATCAACAGTGTTGAAATCTCCTCCAACGATGACATTATTATCATACAATACATTTTCTTTACACCATTTCGCTGCAGTTATAAAAAATTCTCGTCTCTCAGTTACATTTACTGGAACGTATAAATTGATAATTGAGTAGTTAATGTCGTTTATTTTTACATTTGCAATAAGTTTTTTGCCATCGTTACAAAAATGTTCGTTTTCTACCTTTACATCTAGTCCTGGTTATATATATATTAAAAATAAAATTCATATTATTTTCGTTCAATATTTGTTTATTCTTCTATTGTAAGAAAACGGCTGAGCAATGTATGCTAATTTATGCCAGGTACTGAACATTGTTATTTGTTGTTACTTACACACACCGCATTGGGCCTATTATCCGATGCTTGAATCACAGTTTAGACACACAATTGACAAGCAGTTGCCGAAATCCAACATGTCCAGCTCGATATTCAACTCAAATAAAGATTACTTTTATATCTCATCTCAACAATAAACAGTCAATTTATAAATATAAACATTTTTATAATTATATTTGCAGTGATGATATTCCGGTTTTTGATATTCCGGCTTAGCAGCTTATAGAGTCGCCTGGACTGAAAAACCGGACTTTTCCGAAACTCCGGTCGGCTAGCCTCAGAGGCTAGCCGACCAGACTCCGGTTTAGTAGCCACTTCATTATTTTATATTTATTGCATTTAGTAAAATACGTTTCCTGTAAAAGAATAATATTGACATTTTGAGCCAAGAGCCACTGAAAAACAGTTGTTCTTTTTGTTGTGGACCTAAGTCCACGTACATTTAGTGTTAATATGCTTGAGGTTGTCTTACTTGACATTGTTTGTGCTGTTCTTAAGGATTTTCACAAGCGTTATCCATGGGCGAGCTAGGTCATATTCCGTTCTTGACAGTCCGTTATCACATTGACGTTACTCAGGATACCTTTGCGTTAGCAGTATCTGAATGTAATCCTGTCGCCTGAGCGAGTGGTGGTGCTATGTGATTTGGTGTAACGTCTATGGCACTGTGGACCTCTGCCGTTATTGTTGTTGAGCCAATGTTAATTTGTTTGGCCTTTTTTTGGTGCGGTGGTGAATTGTCTTGTCTTCGTTTTCTCCATGTGCCAAACACGGATGGCGTATTTCGTGCGTGTGGAGGTTCACTGCTGGTATGAGTGACTTTCCTCATTGTACGTGTGCGTGATCGTGCGTCATGTTCACCACCATGGCGTTCTGGTGCGTTGGTGGTTTTGCTTGGTATCTGTGTATCCGTGATGTTGCTAGATGTTGCCACAGTCTCACCTGGTGTTGTCTCTGCATCAACCTGTGCTTCCTCTCTAGCAGCGTCTCCGTCTGGTGTTGTTCCTGCGTCAGTCTCACCGTCTTTGGTCGGCGATCCTTCCATCTGCTCCAGGTTGTCATGTGTATGTTGTCCTGTAATCAGCTCATCACGAATATCAGCCATGATCTTACCCAACATGTTGCCAGGCCAATATTCTGGTTTTGTGCGTGTTGTGGCTTGTGCACTAAGGCCAGTGCCCCGAAATTTGTCTGTGATTGCTGCCGCCATGACCGGGGCTGAATTTGATAGTGCTGCCTGATATTCGGTACATTGCTTAGCTTTCAGGGTAAGGAGATGTTTCATGTTAGTAATGTCATTATCTACATTTTTATTGTCCTTGATGTCATGTGATAATCTTGTAGCTAATCCAGCATGCTCGGCGTCTTTAATCCGTTGTGCCAGATCGAGCTGTTTGTTGTCATATGCGCGTTTCCACAACCAGGCATGTTAAACACTTTTAAATGTTTGTCCATAGGCTGATATTTTATTGTGGTATGTATTTGATAGGACAAAATGATGAGTTGCAAATCATGTCATCTCTATCTCAGTGTTCATAGCTGGGCAAGCAGGATTCCCTGCTTTGTAACCAAATTATGTCATATAATGAGGGGGGGGGGGGGGCACTTATAGACTGTGTTATAGGTATGTTATAGCCCAGCTAGTGTATGATATAAACTAATTAGTTTAATTTTTATTATTAATATTATTTAAAAATTAATGGCACATCAAGCTGTATGATATAGACTAGGATTAAGAATAAAAAAATGACTTTTTAAATTTAATTTTATTTCAAATTTCATGTCATATTGAGGGGGAACATTCAGCCCAGGCAGTGTATGATATAGGCTAGCTAGGTTTAAAAACTTTAAATTTTTTTTTTTTTAATCCATTTTATTTCAAAATTCATGTCATATTGAGGATAGACCAGCTGGTTGAGAAATGGAAAATATATTGTCTGTTCAAAATGCATCACCGGGGGGGGGGGGCACATTCAGCCGAGAAGGGAGAACACTCTGTTCTAATTCAGAATCCATGTTGACCTTTTTTTTAAAAAAAGTTTTTAAAATACACATTTTTCAATTCATTTTTTGGGGATCGCTAAGGGGGAACATACAGCCAAGAGGGGAGAACGCTCTATTCTAATTGTATTTGCACGGCGAGTGACTAATAGTGTAGCAAATAATGTGTGCCTAAAGCACCCTGCCCAGTCAGGGAGTCTGATCGAATCTCTCAGAAGGGTAGAATTAGAGACTACTGTTAGACTAGTACTAGATGAAAGGTGAGGCCTAGACCAAGATTAATTGTCATTAAATTATTAAGATGTAGGCCTAGTGAAACTGAAAGTCAAAATTAACTTGTAGTTGAAGCGCATGTTTTCGCCGATTAGGGCCTAGACCATCTGGCATGTCTCAGTAATGCCATTCAGGGCTTAAAACGGAATTTAATTTAACCAGTTTAATGGGTTCTTATAGACTATAGAGGGACGTCGTAATTAGAAAATTAATAGGCCTAGTCTACATGAGGGGAACAACCAGCCTAGTATAAGACAGGAAGTAAACATTGCCGTAACCAAGGGCGACACGCATGCACACCGACCCTAATTGATATTTTCTTTAGCAAAAAGAAAAAACTTTACTGTGCCTTTATCGATTTTAAAAAAGCATTCGATACCGTTTGGCGGTCAGGTTTATGGATAAAATTAATTTCATTTGGCATTACCGGAAAGCTTTTCAATGTTGTTAGAAATATATATGATAATGTTAAATCGTGTGTACAATTAAACAATAATAAATCAGCATATTTCAACTGTTACACCGGTGTTAGACAAGGGGAAAGCCTATCGCCGCTGTTATTTGCTTTGTACCTAAATGATTTAGAGTCATTCTTAAAATACAATAATGTTAAAAACCTCTCCTTGTCCGATAATGTGTTTGACAACTATCTAAAAATACAAATATTATTATATGCAGATGATACAGTTATTTTTTCTGAAACTCCTGAAGGCTTACAAAAATCACTAAATTGTTTGGCAGAATATTGCAAATGTTGGAAATTAAGTATAAATACAGAAAAAACAGAAATTGTCATTTTTTCAAAGGCTAGATACAGAGGTAATTTTAACTTTAAACTGAACGGTAAAAATATATCAATCGTTGATTCATTCAAGTATCTAGGTGTATTTTTTAATTACAATGGTTCGTTTGTTCGTCACAAAACACACCTGGTAGTGCAATCTAGAAAAGCTATGTTTGCAATATTGAAGAAATCAAAAGAGCTCGATCTTCCTATTGACTTACAGCTAGAACTGTTTGATTCATTGATTTTGCCAATTCTGTTGTATGGCTGTGAAGTTTGGGGATATGAAAACGTTTTAATTTTAGATAGACTTTACCTCAAATATTTAAAGTATGTATTAGGTCTCAAACAGTCAACACCTAGTTGTATGGTTTACGGAGAGACTGGGCGCTTTCCACTTTCTGTATATATTAAAACTCGAATGATTTCTTTTTGGTGTAAGTTAGTGTCAGACGACGAGAACAAATTGTCAAGCCGTTTTTATAATTTACTTTGTCACTACTCCGATAATAGGACATTATCCTCTAAATGGCTAGACACTATTAAACATATACTAGACCATACTGGTTTTTCCAATATGTTTGTAATGCCTCGAAACAACAGTGGTAATCTTTCTAATTTTCATGAGGTCATCAAACAACGATTAGAAGACCAATACGAACAACAATGGCGAAATGAGATAAACGAATCTAGTAAAATGTACTTTGTATCGTATTTTTAAGACGGAATTTAAATTCGAAAATTATCTTTGTTTTTTACCATTGTACGAAAGAAAAACATTTTGTAAATTTAGAACCTGTAACCACAAGCTACCTATTGAAGTCGGACGTTATACAAACACACCAAGAATCAATAGAATATGTATTTTTTGTAATAACAACACATTATGTGATGAATTTCATTTTGTTTTAGAATGTTCAATCTTGTCTGAAGTAAGAAACCAATTTCTACCCAAATATTGTCACCAACGACCAAAGGTTTTAAAGTTTAAAAACATTATGTCAAGTCAAAATCCAAATGTGATTAAAAAATTAGTTAAATATTTAAAAGAATCTTTCAATTTTGTTGAAATTTACTTTGGATTGCTGCTTACATTGTATTTTTTCTGTTATTGTTTATAATCTTTATAATTATGTGTATAAAAGATGTATTGTTTAATTTCATATATATTACACTCCATGCCACCCCGGCCAGAGTTTGAATAAATTATTGTCTATTGTCCCAGGGGGAAGCACTGGGCGGGGGAACTGCTGGCCGGCCACACCGGCTTGATGGCAAGCCTTGCAGTCAACATTGTGGAAAATACGACACTTACGATGTGCAATGTATGTGTTTCTGTTGAGTGCGTTCTTGATGGGTCCTTCTGCATACATATATCTATCCCCATTCTTGTACTCAGTCAATTTTCCATTATAGTCTCATTCATATTTAATGTCAGTTTTCAGGTTGACTCCGATCTCTGACATGTGCTCCGCAATTAAATCATTTGAAACAGATAGTGGTATATCTTTCACTGTAATTTTTTCTCTGATCTCATCAGGACTGTTTTGCCTTGTCACTGTAGGATTTTTGTCATATAGTGGAACAAGTTGATCTCGTAGCATGATATATTTTCGGGTTATGAAGTTCAGCCTGGTCTCTTTTGTATAGGCGCCATGTCCCGCGTACGTTTTGGGCGCCTTCAATTTTCCCTGAACCAGTTATTTTAGCTGCCGCTGTGCATACCTCGTACGGCCTGAGTGGGGTCTTAGCTGTGTCACCTTGTAAATTGCTCTGCTCGAGAGCGCTTTCAAAGTCCGCTTGGCGGAAAAACAGGGGTTCTACTGACTCCTTGGCCTGTGGTTGTTGATCCATTGTGCTGTGTAATTGTACAATAAACAAAGGTGCAATCAACAGGTGTGTGCAGAAATCTGTGCAGGTAATCCAGGTGTGTACAGTGTATACCACTGCTATATCATCGTGCAAAATTTTCGAAAATCAATCAGAAAAGTGCAAATAATCTCAAAAAATCTTGAATGTGATAGTGAATTGACGACTGAAGCTTTATATACAATATGATCTATGAAATATGACGGTCCGCAATAAGCAGTGAAGACATAGAGCCATGATAGTGATTAGTGAATTTAGATCACTGAGGGACCAATCACATGGGGACGTTTGTTGTTTGTATTGTTCATCTGATTTTGATGTCCATTACCCCCCCCCCCCAGTAAAAATCTAGCCATGAATGAAGGTCGGAATAGTTTATTGGAGCGTGCTCAACCATTTCAGGCCTACAGGCTTGGTAGTTACCTATGGATTATATAATATCAGTGATAATTATAATATCTTATCACACGATTTATTTAAAAAAACCCATCATATTTGTGTTATAATATGTATTACACGATTTGCTAACAGTGTTATTTCACGAGATGTAGGCAAGGACACCTGTATCATTTTTCAAAATGAATGTCACAAAATTATTACAGACCCATAACATTCAGTTGCCGAGCTATACAATCAATTTCACAAAACACTAGAATCTTTACTTGATTGTCATGCTCCTCTTAAAACCAAAACTGTCTCGCAAAAGCCACAAAATCCCTGGAGGACAGACGAAATTGCGAAACGCAAGCGCCGTCAACTTGAGCGAGTCTGGCGGAGGACCCGTCTTCCGACTGACAGGTCGAAATATTCTAAACAACTACATCTGTGTAACAGATTGATGGCTAATGAGAGACTCCAGTACATCCGCAAACAAATACATGAAAGTGAAAAAAATCCCAAATAAGTTATGTGCTACTGTAAACAACATCCTGCACAGAAAGGCTATGCCATCTATGCCAGATTCAACAGATCTACCCTCTCTTTGCGCAAGTTTTTCAACTTTCTTTGTTGACAAGTTTGAAAAAAATCGCTTGAAGTTCCGCACTGATAACCATTAACCCGAATTTATTCCACCTCCTGAAATAAAATGTCATTTGACATGTTTTGAACCAGCTACCTCAGAGGAGGTAAGAAAATTAATTCTGACATTTCCAACCAAGACATTTGCGTTGGATCCAATAGCCACCAGTCTATTAAAATCATGTGTGGATGTACTGCTGACCCCTATTACAAATATAGATAACCTGTCTCTGAAATCGGGTGTTTTTCCAGACACGCTCAAACTGTCGCATATAACTCCGCTGTTAAAGAAACCATTTTTATCGAAGGATGACATGAAAAATTACAGACCTGTTTCAAATTTGAAATTTAATTCTAAATTGCTGGAAAAAATTATTGCAAAACGTATTCGCGCTAACTTCAGAGTCAAACGACCTTCTAAATCGTTATCAATCAGCTTACAGGCCCATGCATTCTACTGAGACTGTGTTGCTGAAGGTGCAGAATGACTTATTGAGGAATTTAGATGATGGCAAAACAACAGTTTTGGTTCTGTTAGACCTCTCGGCAGCTTTTGACACACTGGACCACAGTGGAGTCATCAGCCTGTTGGAGAATTGGTATGGCATCTCTGGAAATGCCCTCCGGTGGTTTGCCTTATATCTGATGGATCGACAGCAAATGGTTAAAGTTAAAGAATGTGTGGGTGAACCTTTCCAAACAAAGTATGGTGTTCCCCAGGGATCTGTCCTTGGGCCGCTCCTTTTCACACTCTATACAACACCTCTCAGTAAAATAATCTCTAGACATAATGTGTGTCACCATCTTTATGCTGATGACACGCAGATCTATATTACACTATTCAAACCAGAACCAGATATGTCATTGGCACTGTTGCAGGATTGTCTGTTAGACGTAGGTGACTGGATGAGAAGTAATAAACTCAAGTTAAACCCAGATAAAACCTAAACAAAAATAATCTTGTCACTAACTACTGTTGATATTAGGCGTGAGCTATGAATATCACATAACAAATAATTATTTGTATAATAATTAAGAAGTGTGATCAAATACAACTTGATATTGAACAGTGTGTCAACAATATAGACTGAGTGACAAATGATTCTACAAGTAGAGGGTGAACACGAATGAATAATAATGGTACATTAACGGTACCAGCACATATCAATCTGACAGCTGTGATACTATACAGGCACTATGATACTGACAGAGGGTTTAATATGCTCACACAGTTCAGTCAAAATGTTCAACATTCAATATTGTCTATGGCAAGCCTTAGTGAATATAACTCACCCTCTGATATGACGATGACACAACATTTATGAAGAAGTGCAGTTGTAGAAATGTCATGTGTGGGATGGAGAAACACAACTGATGATAATGTAGATAATGTCAATAATTGTTCGTAGGAAAGTTCTTGATCGTGCACGAAAGTGTCTTTGAGCGGATGTATTGCCACGGGTAGAGTGGCGTTGTAGCGAGTGTGACGAAACAGAAGTCAATAAACTGTTGTAACCCCTTGATCACTGTAGACGCTCCTAAGACAGCTCATTCGGTCCGACATCGTCGAGTCTGACACTCTTTAGACCCGTACGGTCTGACATCCTTTGCGCCCCACATTGGGCGCCAATATAACAGTGTTGAAACTGCCCAGCCCGGGGACCGAACCTCTATGCTACGCATCTAGCCAAAGAGTCGACTCGTTGGCCAGAGTAGTAATCACTCCAGTCCACCATACACGCACCCGGCTACATAACATCGAAAAGAATTTATGAAACATTTCCCCGCAAAATGATTAGATCAAGAAATAACACCAACAGACTCCGCTCGAAATCTTGGAGTCGTGTTTGACGGCGGTTCGAATTTCACAAAACACGTATCATTGGTTTGTCGTTCTTGCTACTGTCACACTCGTGACTTACGTCGCTTTCGTCGGTGTTTGACATCGGAAGTCTCTAAAAACCATTGCAACAGCGCTTGTTTCAAGTAAACTGGACTATTGCAATGGTGTCCTCTATAATGTTACAAACCGAGAATTAAACAGGCTTCAGGGAGTTCAAAATTGTCTGGCCCGGGTAGTGACACGTTCTTCTCGTTTTTCCAGAACAACACCCCTTCTAAAGTCGTTGCATTGGCTTCCTGTCTGTTTTAGAATAAAATTTAAGATTTGTTTAGTCACCTATAAGGCCTTATGCAACACTCAGCCAATATGCTTGAACCTCCGAAACGTACTCGTGATCTTCGCTCATCTGACCAAAATGTGTTATTTGTTCCTCGGATTAAGACCGAGAAGGGTGAAGGGTCTTTTTCTGTGGCGGCACCAAAATTGTGGAATCATCTCCCCGGTGAAATTAGCATTTCATCAGTTCACTCTTTCAGAAAAAAACTAAAAACTTTTAACCAAGTTTTTCCGACCTAGTTCTTTTGTGTCCTGGAATGCTCAGTTGGTGACCCGGAATGAAAAAACGACTACGGTACTGAACACCTCTTCTGATTTTCGCGCCTATGAGCTCGGGACACCGAGGATTTAGGCGCTATAGAAGTTTATATATTCATTCATTCATTCAATTTATCCTCTATATTGAGCATAGAATGTAGAATGTCATTTAGATAACGGACTGCTGTAAAGTTTTTGAGGACAGACACCTCAGTCATAGTGTCATGAAATGAGTATATTTTTTAATCACTGACATACTATCATCATCATCATCATCAGTCTCTACAGCTAGTTAACGATGAGATTTGCCAGAACTAGCTTTGATAAGTCTTACTTTATCTCTTAGGGTAAGTTTTGTACGCTTAGGCGCAGACATGATTAAAGCGTTTTATGTGCAGCATAAAAATTGATGATTGAATGATTTTTCACTTTGAAAAGCGTATTCTTATATCGCCCGTGAGCCCTCTTCATGGCTTCCCAATGTTTATTCGTCACAGTGATGGAGTAGCTACTCCATTGTTGAGATGTTAGTTTCGTAGAGTTAAAATTTACTTGAGGTTATAGAGCTAATCATGAACGGTAAATGGTAAAGCAAGTTCAAAGAAAAGTTCCGATAAGAAACTAACAGCCCTACCTACCATTGTCTACTTATTCGCATTGTTTAAAGTGTTTGTACTAGAGTTATGTGTTAATATGTGTTCTCTCACTCCCGAAGTGTCGCGACAGGTGCGAGCGCAGACTCATCGGATCATTAACCCTCTGCGTCCCGATATAAAAAACAATTCTACGTCTATTATTTTTATTAAAACCTAATATGTGATGATAATTACATGAAATTTTGTGAATTGTAAAATCTATACAGACACTATCTTAAAGTGCAAAGTTTTGAGTTGTATAATTACGACATTCCCACGTCGTTAATTATTATTTACACCGGTCTTCATTATCACAGGCGGTTGAAACAACGCTGGTTTAATGTTGGCCAACCGTCTGCGATGACGGTCTATCATTACCTCAGCACTGCATGAAGCGAGACCTTTATCAAGAAATAATCTAGTATACACCTAACGCAGTTAGCTTCCTAAAATAAAATATATATTTTTAAATAATCACTATTGCATTATTAGGCAGTTAAAACCAACTTGTCATAAATTAATTTTGAAATTGTGCTGTGCTTGTACTATCTAACATGTTTAATTATCAATGCTTATGGATGATACCAGATAATTAACGCTTGAAATAAAAGTTACTGCAGCACGCATACAGTGTATGGCCAGAAGTAGCGGGACGCTTTACCAACAAACAATTAACCCTTAAACTTCTATATAATAAACGCAGATATTTTTTTAATATAACAACTAATTTTTAAAATAATCACTATTGCATTATATGTTGGTTAATACCACCTTGTCATCAATTTATTTTTTGAATTGTATTGTGCTTGCATTAGCTACCATGTTTAATTATGCTTATTGACGATACCAGCTAATAAACGCATGAAATAAAAAAGTTATTCCAGCACGCAGACAGTGCATGACCAGAAGTAGCGAGACGCTTTATCAACAAACAATTAACCCTTAAACTTCTATATAACTAACGGATCATTCACACATTTTAATGTTAAACATTTAAGTTTATTTTCCATATGGCAATGCGTGATTTGATGTTATCGTCACCAAATGATAATAAAATTATTTGCCATATTAGTAATGTACGCATTGTACATGTGTGGAAAACATAGGTGACAGTTATTCAATATAAAAATACCCTATGAGAATGATCATAACGATATATTGAAAATACCCATTTGACCGTAATGACGAAATTGAATTTGCCGTTTTGCCACACAAATTTGACCGTGGTCTGGAATGGTGGTCTGACCGCATTGGTGATCGCCTTTGATATGGCTTTGACTGAGAGCGAATACTCAATTATAATTGTTTAAAATTAAAGTGTACTAAACTCAATTTACCCGGTGCATTAAAAGCTTATACTGTAGTATGTAGCACTGCTTTGAAGCACAGTAGGCCCTAATCATTATACTACATACTCAATTAAGTTGGCATCCACAATATTTGGCGAAATCAGTCACACGCAATGTTGTTATACATAAAATGTAACAAAGCTCAAGTCTGACAGCAGGCCATTTCATACAGTGTGTACTAGTAGTATGTACTAGTGTACTGATTAATTAGCGACCATAAATATCAGCGGTAAATACACAATCGAGAAAGCTTCAAAATTAAATGGAACGAAAATATATCAGGGTATACAGTATACCATATGACATTTTGAGAAGAATTTAAGATAATAATTTTCAAATATGCTTTTTAGTACAGAAGATTTTTTGAGGTGTTTTTGAAGATAGATAACAGCTTGATGTCTATGATATATAACTGTTTGATATATAGATATTGATTTATTTGATAAAAACTAAAAGAATATATATATAATTTACCACAAAACATTTTATATATATGCATAACAATAGTGTTGCATTGTTATATTTATCAGACCAGAATGTCAAGAATTGGACTTGTACAAGAGGATGGTTGCCTTTATCATGGCATACAGTTTTACAGAACCCATAGATGACTCTTCTGATGAAAGCTTTGATGACGATGATCCTCCCAAGCCTCCACCGCCAATGATGGTTCCAATGGCAGATATATTAAATGCTGTTAATGATAACAATGCATGTCTGGAGTTTGGAGATGAAGCCTTGAAGATGGTGGCAACATGCTCTATACAAACTGTATGTATCTTTGTCTTTTGCCCTTTCAGTGTGGGAATCGATTCTAGATGTCAGATTCTGACGTCTAAGATTGATCCCCGCACTGAAAGAGTAAAATATATGCATAATAACTGGAGACCCATAACATAGGTATTCAAATGAACGAACAGAGCTAACTAAGACATTTATAATCATTTCAAGTTGAAAAATACTTTTTGGTATTTTGGTTTCTATAAAAATATTTCAGAGCTTCAACCCATTCAGCGCAAGGCCGTTTTAGACATCAGAATCTGACGCCTGAATACGTCAGATTATATGCAGCTTCTAAAGTCTAAAGACAGTCCCCGCACTGAAATAATTAAAAAAAATATAAGGGCCATAGACCCAAAAAATAGGTATTCAAATCAAGCGGATAGAGCTAACTATGACATTTATGATGATTTTAAATTGAAAAGATCCTTTGGTCATGGTTTTCGCAAAAAATATTTCAGTGTTTTAAGGTTTAAGGGTTAACCCTTTAGCCCTCCCAGGTGACCATGATGACCAGCTAATCTGATATTGAGTATTCACTCCTTCAGTTTTGAACTGATGCAAAAACCCATTTTATTGTGAGTATGCTGATATATATCCAAATATTTTACTCTTTATAACAATCATGCGTGCTGAAAATGTGAACTATAAATAAAAACCATGTCTTATTAAAACAAATATGATTCATAATTTAAAATTATGTCTTTATGTTTTGAAGCTCTTTAAGTTTTGCAAGTACGAGCTCAGTGAAGTTAGGTGAGAACTATCAGAGACTAAATAGGCATGGCGTTATAAAATCATGAGAACCGCAAACATGACAGCAAAAAAACCCTGTGTGCGTTGATCCGAACAAACCGTGTATAGGCCTACCTACCCCCAAAATAATTTCTGGAAAAAAAATTGAGCGTAATTAATCTGGAGCATTTCTCTTACCACCCAGTTGTTTACTCTTATTTTCTGTTACCTCGAGATGTAAATTAATGTTGTAATTGCTACCTCAAGCTTAATGTAATGACTTTATAAAATCATAGACCTCTAGATATGGACTATCAACTGGCGCGAGATCGTCGTAAACTTACGGAAAAAGGGATAACTGATTTCTAGTCTACCTTTCCTGCTGTCAATTTATGTTTTTCATCGGCTCGATAGGCGAGTGATTTGGGCTATTTTGTCACTATAATTTAAATTACTGAACCAACTAATTATTCAAAATAATGTAATTTTTTATGTTTATGCTAAATATATACAATAAAATTATTGACAATTGAGGTTTACAATTTAAATTAGACGCCAAAGTGAAGCTGTTTCAAACTTGACTGTAGCAAGCATGTCAGTAGACCTTAATTCAGACAATTGTCATATTGAATTGAATCCATGTATAGACCCCACATGTGCACTGAACGATAGCACATTTTCACGGGAGAAGGATATTTTATATGCTTGGATGTTTTATTCTTGTTGTAATATTTAAATACTTCTGATAATGCAGCAGCAGGAACTATTATAATTTATTCGTTTATCGAATACATTTGTTACGATTTGAAATATATTGATGTTAATCATTAATTTGACTGCGAGTGAAATTGTGATCAACACAATGGTAAAATGTTAACATACCTAAGGATAATGATCAAAAAGCACATGGTTGACTGTTTACAGCGGAAGTAAACTATCCATTCTCTTGCCAATTCTCACAGACGAAAGCTCCCACACATGAATCAGTGTCGTGAGATTTCAAGTTAGTAGTACATGGCTAGAGGTCTATGATAAAATGCACAAGTAGAAAATCTCAAATGATCGGTCAGTACTCTATCCACAACTTCAAGTGGGTGAAAATTGTGCGTACTTACTACAGCCTATCTGTCCGTATAATATTGTCTTTCCACCTTGTTATTGTCACTTATGTAACCAGTTTCAAAAATCATTTACCGCCATGTGTTAAATGTGTGACACTGACAATCGTTGTGACTTCCACAAATTACAGTAATTTTCATTCACTAGCAGTTGTGGATTAAAATCTAATAATACACAGATGTAAGTGTTGAACTTTGGTAATGTGTGTGCTCTATGTTCCAGGGAGATGAGATATTCAACACATATGGGCAGCTATCAAATATGGATCTGATGCATATGTACGGATACACACTGCCTCATCCGAACTCTAATGATGTAGTAGGTTAATTTTGTACATACCGGGTAGTTATATATCATTTTAAGTAGTGATTTTCTGTGTAAACTAAAACAGTATTGTTTAAGTATTTCATTTGTATAGGTGTAGTCACCGACTACACACGGTCCTATCACCAACTGCAGTGCATCCCAGTAAACACAAGATGCTGACCCAATGTTGGGTTAAAGTTGGTCCACCGTCTTCGACGCTGGACCAACATTAACTCAACATTGGGTCAACATTGGGTATTTGCTGGTATCAGACGCATACCTCACTACTAGCCATGTTACTACAAGTAGTGTGCTCACTGCATTAACTGTTTGGCCACATCACTTAGGTCTCTCAGTCTCAGGCTGAGTGGTTCACCCCCAATCTGGGCAGTTCCAAAAACTTATAATTGTGCCCAATAATGGTTCTCCTAAATTTAGGCCATTTGAGGAAAATAGAGGCCTCTTAATCCATGCCTAGAAGGTTTGGACAGCATCCTTTATTCAACCTTGTCCTTCAAGATGAATCCAAGTTTTCACAGACAACCAAATATCTTCCTGTCTCCTAGTTTTTCCATGATGCTGTTGAATTAATCAACTTAATTCTTTTGTCAACGACAATTTTATTTGACTCTAGAAAACAAACTCCAGGCCTACACCTTTAAATTTAGACTCTTGTTTAGTTATGCTTAACAAAGTCTTAGACCTTCCAAGCTGTACATAGAGCAATCCAGAACCTAGAAATAAATGAGGCACTGACAAGGGGACTATCATTGTATGTCACCCCTTATATAATATATGTTGAAGTCAATTATATACATTTTTATTTTACTCATTTGGATGTATGTTTAAAATCTTCTAATGTATTTACCCATCTGTAAATGAGATATGACCGTATGTTCTACTACATATCAGCCTCCTCATCAACATTGCTTAATGTATTCTGAAATATTTCTGTGTGCAGATTTGCTTTACTAGCAGGCAAAAAGTTGAAAAAAAATCACAGCATTTAATTGTTAATACATGTATCACATAATAACAACTTTTAATTGAAACTGGGAAGAAAAAAGCTTCCAACCAAGAAAGGTAGGTAAATATAATTATATATATGTATATATATTTAGTTTATAAACCAATAAGACATTTCTGTTTTAATTGCAGATATCTTTATCAATGCAGTCTTTAGTAGACTACTTTTCTGATATGTTGCCCGAGATGAAAGAGAGAAGATGTCATTTTATCAAAGAAAAACTTGTGAGCAAAAATAATTTAATTTATATAAATTACAGTGTGTAAAGTGTAGCATTTCCTCAGTTATTACAAGCCCTTTGTGTGATTAACTTTAACCTGTAGTTGTTTTATACATTTGTCTATGGAATAACATTAAATATCTTTATATCTTCGAATTGAAATAACAGTTTTTATTGCAGATATTATGGAACGGAGTGTGAAAATGACAAGGTACACTATTACCGGACCTGTCATGCGAGGTCTTAGTCACTATTTTTCATTCATTTGAAGCTGGAATTGCCAGCGCAAAATCCAGCTTAAAAAATACAGTCAATACCTTTCTTTATCAAGAATATACACCTCTCAAATTTATTGTTTTGATTAAATGAACATGTATATGTACTATTATATAGGGCCTACTAAGCTATTTTGCCAATTAGAGTGGCTTTTTTGGTTTCAAACCTGCTTGATACCATATAAATGCAGATATATATTAATTTGCTGGACAAGTGTTAGTTTTAGTCATTGTATCATTGATATCCATTTATTGTGAAACATAAACTGCTTATATTCACTTCACATTATAATGTAGGCCTTCATCATCATGAACTAAGACATTGCCAGTAGTAATACCTTACAAACAACTGGCATATTTTCCATTAACCCTCAAACTGCTAAATTAAATAATTTAAATTTTCACCCACTTTAAGTTGTCTCGCTATCGCAACCCACAACTTCAATTATCGTGAAATTTCTAATTGTAGCCGCATCTCCAATTGAAGCCGCCCCCCAAACTTGAAAAAAATTCACAAAAGTTTCTTAATTGAAAAACCCCCAATTGAAGCCGCAGGGCGACTTTTGAGATTTGTCAAGGACCAAAACTTTTTTCAGTCGAAAACCTATTTAAGATTAGCGGTATCTTGAAAGGACAACGACCAGGTGTTGATCAAACGTGCGTCTAGCTACGCTAACCACGCCAACAGAGCACACGCTATATAAGCCCAGATATCTTCTAACCCCTGTACAAACATAAGGCGTTATATTCATAATAAATGTGTAGCGATACAGTTGTTGCCACGTTAAGCCTACTTACTGGTCTAGCAGATTGAAATCGTTTTGGGTTGACTTTAAACTATTTGTTTACTTATATGTAGGCCTAAATAAATATCCATTGTAAAATACAATTCACAATTACATAATATACACATCACCGTCTGTGGACCAGACATAGGCCTACACACAGTTCATTTCTTCCCAGACAGTTGATCACCATTAGGGGAGGGGGGTGGGCCTGGCAGAACCTGTCCAATAGTAAATATAAATTGTTTGCCATGGTATTGGTTTGTTCATACAAGCCAGCTTGCACGGGACGAGGGGGATGTCTAATTTGGCAACGACTTGTCAAGCTCTTGAGTGTTGGCGTGCTTGTACTTGTCAGCAAAATTAAGCATCCCTCTGCATGCGCTCTTACTGAACGGCCCACGCTACACTGTGGCGAAGGGGAAGCCTAATATAACTGCATTATACTTATTAACCTTGTAAAGCATTCCCTGTATTAAGATCGTTAACATATAATCTAATATATAAATATACGACAATGTCAAAATTATCGTTTTTATTCTAATAGGCTAGAAAACATGGCGGGGGAGTCTAATTTTCCACCACCTGTCTGGTTCTTCTTATTGCAATATTAAGCATCCCCGCATTTGTCTCGAAATGGATAGTATTCTAGGACCACTAGCTGGGATATGGATTATACTTTCTAACACATTGTTTAACGTTATTCAGTTTAAGTGTGTGTAAAACTATATTTGCTACTAGATCTAATAAAACTAAGTATTAAAACTAAATCATTTTAAAGGAGAATAATATGTAAGTGTGGTGGATTGCTCAAGACACCTTTGTGTGACTTCCGCTGCGTAGACACTCTCTGCGCATGCCCACACAGTCACGTGACTTTTTGACTTATCAGGGATGCCTAATATATGGGGATGCTTAATATTCGTTGACACCGACCATTCTGCTCTGCAAGGGCAGTATCACTATCTGCGTACTTGTAAAGTGAGCAGATACTGCATTTTAGCTTTGTACGGCAGCATTGGTCAACTTTAGCCAACACTGCGTCAACGTCTGTACAGTGAGTGACAAATGCGTAACATATGACTGACAGGTTGACGCACTGAAGTCTGGAGAGGGGTGTGCTTGCTGACTGACAGGGCTGTGTATAAGATAATTATGACGGTGTTCACAAGCATGACAAGGCGCCGCGATGTCTGCCTACCATACCAACACTTAACTGAATTACTGCAGACATTCACATGTCCTATAGACATTATTATTTATATAATTAATAATGGGGTATCTACTTATTACATTCTCTGGACAATTTAATACTATTGTATTGTAAAAAATATGTTTAATTCGCGCTATGCAAAATAAACAATTTTACAACGTTTCGGGAATAATGTGAGCATTAAATTGATTCATAGGGCATATCTTTATTTGACCATTGGACATGAAGGCTTGGGTTCTATCGGCAGCTCACCTCAGAGTGTTAGACGCGCGGTGATTTAATTTTTGACACAAAACCTCCAATAGAAGCCGCATGTGGACTTTTGGCATTGTGCACTGGAGAAATAAAATGAATCGGGCTTTAGGCCACCTTTGTGCGCATATAGGCTGAACTGGGCCAGGAGAACCTCCTGAGGGTGGTGAGATGATTGAGATGACACTGTCCTCCAGACACAGAATTCGAAATTCGAGCCCTAGCGGTCTGAGGCCGAGCACGCTACCTTTCGGTCACGGAGGCTCCCCACAATACTGACTTTCGCACGTGGATGGGGAAGAAACATTTTTGTTTCTTTCAAACCGCCGAGACCGGGAACCGAACCCCGAATTCTGGCGTGAAAGGTAGCGGTGCTAACCACTACCCTGGGGCCCCGCCCTGTGCACTGGAGAGAATGAGAATTTTCATTCTAATTAAAGCCGCGGCTACAAATTTTACGGTACTCATATTTGTTTGAACATTTGCAAATCTTGATGTTTTCATTCCAAATAACAGTGACTTAAAACTACTACATGTTTAGTCATACTTGGCACTTTAAAGTACTGCAGGAATGACCTAACATGATGATGGCTTCTAAATATATATTTTCTCCATCTTGTTCAGATAATAGCAGTTGAAGATGACTTTTTGGTTGATGCTGAAGGCGTTCTGACAGATCAGGATTTACGTACAACACTCGAGGTGATTTTAATCATATTTTGACTCTGTGACACTATGAGCTGTACATTTTAAAAGAGTGCTTAAACTTTACACCGTCAAATTGAATTATTTACATTTTCACCAACTTGAAGTTGTGTCTCCCTCAACTACAAGACAGTCTTGTAAACTTCCTATCAATGTCTCTACAGCCTCTATCCAGAGTAGAAGAGTCTGCGTTGAGAAATAGTTGTGGGTCATTAACCCACAACTATTTCTCAAATTGAAATGTAAACAGTTGTAAATCATCAAAGGACATTCAAAAGCTGTCTAGTGATGATTGCAAAGATGCCGGTACCATACGTTTCATCAAGCGGTGACATGATTTTCAGCACACATTTTAAAAAAAATAGGTGGGCTATTGCACTTGAAGTTCTGCGTCGTCGGCGTTAACATTTACTTGTGGGCGCGATAATTTGAAAAGTTTTTCATGTATCCTTCCCAAATTTGTTATGCATGTTACTAATGACCAGTTTTCAAACAAGTTCGATAATGGCTGAAAAAAATTCAAAATGGCCAATTTCTTGCGATTTTTCGCATTTTACGTCAATAATTTGACCTTGTGTGCGCGATGACTTGAAAAGCTTTTCATGTATCCTTCTCTAATTCGTTATGCATGTTACTAGTGACCAGTTCTCGGACAAGCTCAATAATGGCTGGAAAAAAATGGCCGATTTCTTGCGATTTTTCGCATTTCACGTCAATAATTTGACCTTGTGGGCGCGATAACATGAAAAGTTTTTCATGTATCCTTCCCAAATTTGTTGTGCATGTTACTAATGACCAGTTCAATAATGTAAAAAAAAATTCAAAGTAGTCGATCTATTGCGATTTTTTGCATTTTATGACAATAATTTGACCTTGTGGGCACAATAACTTCAAGTTCAATAGTGACAACAGGCTATTGTTGAGTGTGCTCTTGTTTCTATTAAATTTATTTTCTGTGACCTGGGTTCGCGCGGTAGAAAAAATGTTAAAAATACAAAAAATTGTCTACAAAAATAGCAATTTATACATAAACACTGGTATTCAAGTTCTATTCCCCTTACCTGCTTCTAAAATTGTCAATAATACATCTTTCCTGCATGTAAATCATGATAAACTGTTGTTAAAAGCTGTGATCTCGATCCTATAGACGTGTTATAGAATAATTCTGCTGTCATGCCGTAAGGCCACTTTGTTTAATATCTCTGTTTTAGATCAGAAAAAATCCAAAATCTAATGAGGGAGCGCGGGAAAAAAAAACACTTAAGAAAAAACATCAAGCATATTTTTGGAAACATTGGTCATAAATAAAAAAAACTTTTGACCTATTTAAAAATGAGGACGACGAAAAAAACAAGCAAAAAGAAAACATAGCCGGAAAAATATTTTTCATCTCTCGAAATTAACTGTTTTTTTCCGGAAATCGGCAACAATCTGATGCCCGCTCTGGGCAGAAAAAAAAAATGTTTTTTTTTAGTAATGCGCTGCCTAAATCTAATGCGCGCGCTCATCTAAAACAGAGAAAAAAACATAGTGGCCTAACCCGGGTCAATGAATATGGCAGCGTCACGATGTAACCTGGGTTACCAAGGTAACCCGGGGCGACTCGTGGTAGATCATATTAACCCTTAGAACACTGATGTCGACTACAGTAGTCATTCTCTTGTTTTTTTAGCACCTGTATAACCCCTGATAACCAGTTGTTAAAAATAAAATATGCCTTCAATCTTCAAACACTGATATATATTGGGACTTAAATTTCACAAATCACACCAATTTTCAGTCACTTGAGTACCGCGATACACAACTTCAAGTGACTGAAAATTTAAATTGAATAGCTCAGTGCTCTAAGGGTTGAACTAATGATAGAATCAAGGGCCTTAGAGTAGAAACACAGTCCAGTATTATATACATGTACAATTACTATCCACTAATTTACAGGTTTAAATAACTATTTTCCTCAGCTGATATAAACACCAGAAAACTGTGAACAAATTTACAGCATGGTTTATTTGAATCTAAAACATTGTTATTAGCTGTAAGTATAGTGAGCTTTTATCATTTGCCTTCATATATATATATGATGCATTTAATATGAATGTTGCATTAAATATGAATGTTATGTTGTCATATACTTATGTCAACTATACTCTCTGTATTATAACAGGTATTCTTCATGGAAGATGATGAATTTGTTGATCGGGAGAAGGCACATGAAGGTATTCATGATGGATGGGCGGAAGCAGATTCAGATGAGCCAACATTCACTAATGGTATGTGTTGTCCCCTGTGACAATAAACCCTTAGCACACTGATGTGGACTACAGTAGACATTTTGTGTTTTTATTAACACAAATATTAATCCCTGATAGCCAGTTGTTAAAAGTAAAATATGTCTTCAATCTTGAAACACTGATATGTGTTGAGACCTAAATTTTACAAATCACGTAAATTTTCAGTCACTTGAAGTTGTGTGTCGCCCCCATTTTGAAATTGGCGGCCATCTTGGTTCCATAGCTAATTGCAAAGAGTATCATCTCAGCTAACTTTCTGCAAATGTTGGTGCTTTTATCACTAACTGAGCCTTTCTTCTGATTATCGCCACAAATCTGCTGCACGAAGTGTCAAATTGCTGAATCAGATTACTAAATCATGGACAGGCCTACCAGGTCAATATAATGATGCAGCAAAGAGATAAACATAACACAGGACTAATACAATATATCTAAGTGCCTTTTTGTTCTAGATATAGATATAAATATACATATAATCCGTATCGGGGCAGGTTGTAACATAGTTCACATAATCTATTGGGGCAAATTGTAGCACCGGTACAATCGCCCTGACTCATCTGTTACATCTAGCCCCCAAGCATCAGAAAAACTTTTTGCAACATACCCGGTATCTCACTATGAGCAATTTTTTCAGTCATTTAGGCCCCTATGTTATTATTCTCCGTTTAAAAAGGGAAAAAATCGAATGCCAGTACCGCCAGAATGAAGTACTGACTAGGACTGAATGGGTACTGGCCGGCACCGGCAACGCTGGCCCAACATTTAACAGACATTGGGTCGGTGTCGGCTTATACTCACCACCAGCAGTATGCACTGCCAGACCCGCAGCCCAGCAAACATGAGGCCTTGAACCAGTACTGGTTTGATGCTGGGCCAGTGTTACACCAAGTTTTTGGCTGATTCAGATATGTGTTTTGTGTTATGACATGGAATCAGGCATGTCTTAGATAGCTCTTTTCGCTTCATGTGAAAACCTATGCTATGGGTCTACCGCCATTATAAATTTTAATTCTCACATGGATCGACTTTGATATTAGTTTCTGATGTCAAAAGTTGATCCTGCAGCTTGCGACCCTGCCATGCAAGCTGCCACAACCATCAAGCAATGTTGCAACTTCTCAAGAAGAACTTCTTAGCATTTGAAAACTGATAAGGACATGTCCCTTTGAGTATAATCTGCATTAAGATGGTGGTTTATGTCGAAACTGGAGATTATAACGCTGAGTGGTGTAGTGTATAAGGTAAAAAGCTGTGGTCCCAGTACCGAGCCCTGCCCTTGTCATTGGTGTCAAAAGCAGTGTCAGAGCTGTACCCTGTCCATGTATTATGTCATTATGTACTTTACTCTCAGTAGCACCAATTCTGTAGAATGATGTGTCGTGTAGGCTGATTGTAATGGATTAGATAGATGGTGTTTTTTTTTATATGAGATTGCAGTCGATTGAGTGCTACCTTTGAAATGAAACTCAAGGTGGATACAGGCCTGTCATTTTTTTAGGATTGCAGGTTTTTGTATGTAGTTGTCTTACATGTGCTTCTTTGAAATTTTGAAAAAATGTACTAATTTCCATTGAAATGTTGATTATGTCAGTGATGGGAGTTATTAATGTCACAAGAAAATTTTTCAGCATGCTTGTAGGAACGGGGTCCAGATCAGATCGTCAGGAATTTGACGATGAGTCCAAAATAAACTTTTTAATTTCATCTTTTGTCTCACGTTTGAAAACTTTCATTTTGGATCTGATTTGCCAGGGGTGAGTTTAGCCCAGCTTTATAGGGTTCCAGATCCCTGTGTCAGATCTATCGGATGGCAGGATTCTAGAACCGAAAAGAAAACACTTCATTTCGTTAATTGCCAGTTGAGAATATGAGAAATCTTCTATATTTTATAAATTGTGTCTTGACACATAGCCCTGTTACTGAGCAAAGAGGCTCCGGTCATTGATCAAGCGGCATTGTGCATAGAATAGCTATAATGTCTACTGATGAATAAATTTCACCTGATGGTGGTATGATTGAAGAGAAACATTATGATGAAATGTCAAAATGGGACTGTAAAGGTATTGGAGGTTGGCAGATACTTGGGTTGACATTGTAATGCGGAGAATAACAATGACAGATATCCATTCCACTACTTTACTTTTCGGGAGACAGTGCGGGCGTTATCTCCGGAGGGGTGGGGTGGGGGAGGGTGGCGTGGCGATACAGTGGAGGAGCAAAGTATGTTATAATAGCAATCAATACAGCTTTGGTAAAAATCAGGGAAATAATAAATTGTGTGATCTTTTTTTCAGAAAATTTACCTCATTTACAGACAAAATGGAAATTGTGCTTAAGTGGGTAAGTCAGAGATGATATTTGATACTTTGAAATGCTACATATTACATGAAGCCCTGCCACATCACATGTCTTAATATACAATCTCTTCTCTATTGACCCATCCAACCTTCGGGATGCATCAAAGCTTCTTTTGCATCTCTGAAGAATTACTTAATTTCGTAACTGGTATAATAATAACAATATATAGATTTTTTTCATTTGCCAACCACTTTAAGTCATCTTCATCCACTTATATGCGAGAATTTCGACAGCAATTCGCGGCTTGTAGTGGATGGAGATGACTATGGTAAATTCAGGCTTGAAAGGGCTAATTTATAATTATAAATAATAAAGTGTCAACCCATGCCATGTCTGTACTTGGAATACTAAAAATGATGCTGTACATCAGGACAATTTAACACAAAAATCATGAAATAAAATTTAGATATGATTATCATGGTGATGTTGTTTTATTTATCAATACTCCACGAAGTTCATGATGGCCTTCTGATTTTGAAAGTGTTGCCGACCTATATTGTAATTCATATTTATTCCTATTAACATAATTCAGATCATGCTATTGCTCAGAGATTTGAATTTTGAATGACCGATTATTCATATTTTCAGTGTTTATTTTATCTTGTAAGCAATGTAACAAAACTTTCTATTGCGTTCATGTATGCAGGTTGTCATACATACTTATTTATTGTCTCGAAATATCAGACAGGATAAAAATGTTCAGTAGAGTGAATATAATTTTTACCTTGATAATGCCATAAAATAATGTGCATGTATGGTATTCAAATTTGACGTGCATGGGGCAAAATGCACTATTCTCAGATAAGCTCGACATGGTTTATTCATACAATACTATATCGTTTCATTTAATTATAAGCAGCCATTTTTTTCGTTTACAGAATGGCAAATTCTGCACTAAACTCTTACAACACAACTCTTGAAGAAGAACAACACAAACTGGCACACAATGTGTGGTCAACATTAACAAGACGCGAACAATACTGTGTTAATCTGAATTGTGGACAAATGACTATTTTGCATAATTTTATTAAATTACTAGCCATGTAGATTTACAGCAATAAAATGTTTTATATTATATTCAGGTTTTCTTGACATTTATTATTGGTGATTTTTTAATGCGTGTATATTTTTAGAAAAAAATATTTTCACAGATAATATTTTTTCAGACATGGTTAATCAGTTACTATATCCTCGCACATAAACTACATGTACTAATATTCGAAGTTAAAATAGGAGTTTGTTGCACCCCCCCCCCCCCCCCCCTCTGCAACATTTGTCGTGGGTTATCATTAGAAAGATGAGCATTTTAGGAGCAACTTGATCCCGGGTGTATGTTTCTATGTACACCTACAAGAAAGTTATGGACGGTGTAAGACATGGGGGGGGGGGGTCATTCGAACATAGTTCTTTTTTGCACTATAGTTATGTAGCCTAATGCAGATGCAATGGAATTGTTTCATTTGTGTAATATTATTTTTTCTGAAAGAGTATTCTTTACATGTTGGCGGCCATTTTGTGTTTTGCCAATTTAAAGGTGAGAAATGCCAGAAATAGAATATTGTCGGAGAGATTCGAATTCAACACACCCAAATTATTTTAAAACATGTGGATAAAAAAGCATACACTTAAATACCGAGCCAAGTTAAATGTTTCAGATTTCATCCCATGTTAAATATACACATTTTCATAAAAAGCCGTAACATTCTTCCATTTAAAAAAATATATGGCATTAATGAATATAAAAAACACCCTGTTTTAAGCATACACATATCTGCATGGCTCATAAAATATAGATCAAATATGGATATGGGCAGTAAATATCTATGTCATTTCCTTTGACCATGTTCACTAGTTTGGTTTGTTGGTCTGATTATTTTGTTGAAAAAAACTGTTTGAACATTATGTGGAGAGACGAATATTTACTAAACTGCATCGTGCCATATATTATTAAAACGGAAAATTAATACAGCGAATTGTACTCGCATATTCTATTTTTAACCATACTCTTTATTTTTTAGTTTGTCGACTCGACAAACTCTTAAGCTGGTTTTCCACACAAACGTCTGTCGTTAACTTCCGTTACTATCTGTTCTGTCTGTGCAATGTCAGAAGGCAATATCTGCTCCCTGGTATACTAGGCATTTACTGCTTTTTAACTGGCGTCCCGTCTTTTCCTGCCATAACGCTGCCAAAAGGCCGTATTTGTTCACTTGTAAATCAAGTATATACTTCCTTTCCGCTGATATCACTGCCTCCTTTGGCTTGCACTGACCCAATGTTGGTTAAATGTTGTGCCATCATCTATGACACTCTTTCAACATTGAACCAACATTGTGTCAGGGTATTGAGTTGCCGGTGTTCCCTGCAAAAATGAGACCTTCAGCCAATGCTGTTTTACAGCTGAGCCATGGTCGTAAACGATGGGCCAGCAGTAAGCTAGCATTGGGGGAACGTTTATCTTGTTAAGGCCTATATACTGGTATGCCAATGCTGGGCTAATGCCGGCCCAGTGTTGTAAACGGTGGGCCACTATCAGGCTAACATTGTGTCAATGACTCGAGTTTGCTGATCAGCTGTAACCCAACAGACACGAGGCTTTGACCCAATGTTGTTCTAATGCTGGCCCGCCGTCTTCGACATCAGCACAACATTAAAACAACATTGGGTCAATGCCTCGTGATAGCTGGGTAGGTGTTCATGAATGTCAGCAGTCTGTTGCGGGAGGGCTAGCCACCTTCTCCCACCTCTGCCTCACTTGACACAACCTGTTATGTTACGCAATATAACAATTAGGTCTTGGCTAAGATATTTATCTTTAAAAATTGCAAATTTTGTATTATTATAATTAGATTTTTGGATTCGGCAGTAAAAGGCATTGCACATTGATATAATTTATACACTTCTGGTGTGAAAAATGACCGAATAATGTAATTTATTGCAATGCCCGATCATGTGATAATTTAACCCTTTCATTACGACCATCTGACATGAAATGAAATGAAATGAATCGGGCTTTAGGCCACCTTTGTGCACATATAGGCTAAACTGGGCGCCTGATGTAAAGAATACCCAGTGCCTGACTTATAAAGAGTAGGCCCACAAAAAATAAAACTGGCCCAACATCATTCTATGGCTGCGCCACACTTTGAGCAATATCTTTGTTTTTGACGCAACAAGTTAATTTTAGTGGGCCATAGGATTTTTGAAGATAAGGCCCTGCATGCTGAATTAAAGAGACTGGCTCAGGCTAAAATCATTAAAAAATCAGTGATTCTATTTTGGCTTTTTAATATGACCATATAATGTAAACATGTCCATAGAATAGAACTGCATTTTTTTTTTAATTTTTGTGCTGTGCATTTACCAGTTAGGCAATATATAGAGACGAAATTCCCGTATTTCTTATTTTTGACATGGTAGTGCCGCCAATAAATGCCCATTACGGCGCACACTGTCAAATTGTGAGCTGTGTATCGCTGTATTAGTTTCAGTATTAGTATTCATCGTTGTTAGAACAGAGTCAAGGTTCGGCATCCCATGATCCAAAACATAGGCCTATATGCTTACCAATACAATTTAAATGAAGTATGGCAGAAAACGAGCTACTGAAACCAAAATGTAGTTGAAATGTTGCTGATTCCAACGAAATATTGGACTGTCACCTGTAACCTGACTGTAACCTCGCCACAAGGTAACCTCGCCACAGGCAATCTCGCCACAGATTTGGTAACCTCGCCACAGAAGGCTGAGTAACCTCGCCACAGCTTTGGTAACGCCACAGCTTTGGTAACCTCGCCACATGGGACTAAGTAACCTCGCCACAACTTCGCCACACCTGTTATATTCGCATTTATCAATGTATTTTCAAAGGGAAATCTCCGCTGAATTAAATAATTTAAATTTTCACACACTTGAAGTTGTGGCTCACTACCTTGACCCACAACTTTAAGTGAGAGAAAACAACTAGTATTTGATTAATTTGTAATTTAAGACTAAGCAATTTACAAATCTTGATGTTTAAATGGCTAATAAAACGGATTAAAGCGACTACAGTCGCGCTTAGCGGTTTAATGTGAATAGGTGTAGGCCTAGCGGCAACAACAGAGGAAGTTGATGACACTGCCTCAAGAAGAGATCCGACAGCACCCGAGGAAGACAATGAGTAGCACTCAAGCCTTGAGATCGACTCCAATAACACTCGATATTGTTGACGCAGTTGATTGACACAAGTGATATTAACTCATGTGATTGCGTGGTGACGTGAAGTTGATTGGGCCTACTTGCAAACGCTGAATGTTAAACCATTTTTTCTTCTTCCGGTTTTAATAATAGAATAACCGCCAATATGAATCTTTGATATTTCTATCAGCATGAACACCTGATGAACGTTTAATATGGAATATGAGGTGATATGAATGCCCCTTAAGTGTTTTATTTGTTGTTGGGAAAATGCCCCCCTTTTGAAAAAATAATGGGTCACATGCCCCATCGTCTAAGGCCAATTCCCCCCCCCCCTCCGAAAAATATCATGGGCCCCTTGGCCCCCTTTTTCCAATTTATAAATCGGGCACTGAATATGTAATAGTACCAATCTCATACATATAATTTTAACTATTTATATTGCCGTATATTAACCGTCTGCGTCCCTATGTTTGGGCTATATTCAAGTTAAACTGAACGTAGATTTTAACCTAAGTCTATGCTAAAAACACAAATAGTAGGCCTAATTTATGTTCTTGTATTATGGACCCTATCGATGGAAGCTGATATTCAACATCACATTGTAATAAGCCCTAAATATCACGCTAATAGGGATCTAATTAGAAGTTACTAAAATGTGTGGTACCAAAGCCATAACTTTATTTTGAATTGAATTTACAAATAGTAATATTATTAATAAATGATGTTCCTTTAATGCTGGGTAAACGATGTGGAGGGTGGCACAACAATAAACTAAATATCCAGTTATCCCTGGTTTAGTGCTAGTCCACCGTCTGCACTGCTGGCCCAACATTAAACTAACATTAAGTCGATGTAGCTTCTGTGGAAAGTATACCGTATATAGCCAGTGTAATATATTATGAGATTATGCTTTGCACGCATCGCGTTGACTACAACATTGAGGCAATACCGCTGGAGTACAATCACACGTGTCTTGCCATAGAGTTACCGCTGGAGTACAATCACACGTGTCTTGCCATAGAGTTAACTCTATATTTGGTCTGGTATAAACTTCTGAAATTCGAAACCTTTGAGTGTTGATCCACTGTTCGCCGTATCGTATTTGCTAGGATGCACCTAAAAGTATGCATACTTTAGAAGTGGATATATGTATATTAAAAACATGCCTCGAAGTAATGTAGGGCTATAAAGTGTCTATAAAGCAGCTGGGCCAATAGTGTTTTTTTTTCTAATGACACAGCATCATAGTTGAATTCACGCTTTCCCATTCGTTGATTGTTTTTTACCAATTACTAGCCAACCGTCAATGATAAAGACGAGGACCAGCCGTGCATGTGGATTATAAAACTTTAAAATAAATATTTTTCATTTTTGCAATAAATGAAAATCAAAGTGGAACAGGGAACACTATTATGGCAGAACCAGAGTAAAAACATACCTGTCAATTATAACAGGTAAGGGATAGCAATGACATGACCAATATATATTATGCACATTTAATATGTTGTGCAGAATAAAATATGAAAAATGTTGGGCAGCGCCCCTGGCGGTGAACCAATATTGAATCCACAGGTAATGTGTTTGTATATATGTAATAACAATACCGAAGGGCGGGTGGGAGTTGTCCTGGTGCCTGCTAGGAAAGTCAGAGATCACAGATTCGTCTCCTGCTCTGGCATTCAAGTTTCAAAGAAACAAAATGTTTCCTCCCTGTTCAATTGTAAATATTGAATATTGTGGGCAGCCTCCGTGATCGAGAATTAGTGTGCTCGGCCGTAGACCAACAGGGCTCAATTTCGAATCCTGTGTCTGGAGGGCGGTGACACCTCATTCATCTCACCATCCCCAGGTTCTCCTTACCCAGTTTAGCCTATATGTGTACAAATGTGGTGTAGAACCCCATTTATTTCATTTCATAGCATTACAACATTACAGCAACATTTCAGCAAAGATCTTGTGAGTTGAGAAAGCCTTCATGGCTCTTTATCCTTAGGTCTACTGTGTGTATTGTGATTTCCATAATTGGCATTACGTAAGAGGGTGCAGTGAAAGTGCATTACGTGTGATAATGATGGATTAGGGCTACTGTATATTTCATGGCTGAGTAAGAAACATTAAAAGCTGATAATTTACAACTTTGTTAGGCCTATTTTAGACAGAAGAATTAAAATTGAAAATTAAAGATTTCGTGAAAATTCCTGGCTAACTGGGGCATTATAAAAGTCCCAGAAGAAGTAATAATTGCACTTTTGTAATATTAACATTGTAGTCCTGTGAAATGATTCTTTGTCAAGCATATTTCATTAGGTGCAGTGCTTCAGAACGTGTGTAAAATCAGCAAAATGTATTATGGGAGCCGAACATAATAATATAAATGCCAATGATCGATATAAAGGATATACATCTTTTCATGATAATGCATCTCAGAGTATAGATATACATTCCCTGACACATTTATAGCTGATTTTTTGCAATGCTGTTGACAAACGTCAAGGCCCCTGGGCCTCTAGTTATTAATTATTGCTGAAAAGTTAAAAAATTGCCTCTATGAATTGTGAAGGTTTAGTCGACAAAATTGAGCGACTGGACGTGTTCAATTATTTTCGTAAAAAAAATTGACATTGTATGTTTACAAGATATCCATATTGAACAGCAGAACGTTGATAAAATCAGAATAGAATGGGGTCCGAAGCAGTTTTTAGTCCGTTTAAATCTAACGCGAGGGGTGTTGCAATATTATTTAATAATAGTCCGGTCGATATTCCACAAAATAAAATTCCTGTAGGCATTTTGGGGTAAAAGTGTTTTGAAACTTTTATTAACCTAATTTGGGTGTCCTGAAAAAAAAAAAATGTTTGCCAAACTTTCTTTCGACTCTTTGAGCCCCAAAATTGCAAATTAAAATAAACACTGTTTCCTATGTAAAAATACAAGATTTATCCTTTGTGTATACAAACAAGCATATAAAATCATACTGTATTATTAAATTAATCACGTTTATTGGATAAAAGATGATTTTTTCAACTAACCATTTGGTTACTAAAAGCTAAATTTATTTTAAACACACATTTTAGTATTTTAATTTAGTAAGTCCCCACTACTTTTTAGAACATTCACAATTCCATTGTGTAATAAATTATTATCAATGTTATGTTGTAGGTTGTAGATTTTTATATAACACTTTGGTCCCTGTAATCCAAATATTGTCCCTGAATTTATTGATGAGAATAAACACAAGATAATCGGTTAAAACAAAGAACATATGGGTCATAATATGCTCAGGTAGAGCAAAAGCGTGACATAGTTCTCTGATTTTCAAATTGCCCTGATGATGTAAAAACTCAAACTATGACATAGATCCGAGGTCATTTGTTTGAAAACACATGTCTGGGAGATAGTTCAAAATATGTTCATAATATAAAAATGTGATATTTGTTGGTAATAACGGACGTTACGAGACGATAATTTTAACACGCCACACCACTCACAAAAACTTCATAGTGACGCAAATCGACATATAAGTACATCTTTATTGGCAAAAAAGCAACACAATTGCATGAAGCTGTTTATCAATAAGATGTTTTTGCAGTGCTGGAAATGTGCGAGGTAATATTGCGCAGCATGGAAAAAAATCCGAGAAGTAATAATTTTTGCAATTAATATTCATTCATTTGTTTTCTTATTTCTTCTGTATATTCTTGGATTCCTAATATAATATATCATAATAGGCGCTTTGCTATGTCTGTAATATTACTTGGTAAAGTGTGAACGTTCAATTATGGAAGGATATGGGAAGTTTATCAATTGTATTATATGTAACGGACGTGACATGACAGGAACATTTAACTTAACGGTGAATAAATTTGCAATTTCTAGTAATACACACATACTTCCTGAACTACGAGTAGTGGTGGGTCACACCAGTAAATAATTAATTGTTTTCAACAGCAAAATGGGTCATTCTATTATTTCGTTGGGTAAACAGAACACAATTGATGAGTGTATTTTGCGAGAAATTCTGACTAAAGCAGAAACTAAATGCATACAAATCAAATATAGGCCACAAGGTATTAGAGAAACCAATTATCATTATCAGCATGGTTGAATCATTGGCATGTCCTTGATAGGAAGTCTCTGACAAGTCAAATATTTACAGATCTATATGTTAGTGCTTATTTAACGGACGTTACAGGACAGAAATGAATCTCCTGGACAATAAATCTTCCAAAATTTACTGTAATCTCGCATGTTGTTTAAAGGTATGTACTGTTGAGCCAATGCTGGATTAATGTTTTGCCGTTGCAGTATTAGTTTAACGTATGATGCTTGATGGGATGCAGCCTCCTTCTCAGGGCCATACTAGCACTGCTAATTGGCCCTGCTACAGTGCTTTGAGAATCTCTTCTGTAATTGCTGCGTTCTGATAGGGCCCACACCTGACCCGGAAACTATGTCAAGTTCGAGGTGTCCTTGCACTTATGAGAGACAAATTTATATAATTATGTCTCCTTCATACTGGGCTATGGTTGTCATTATATCCCTAGTATTATTATGACCAGTAAATGCGATCAACCTGTGTTGTATTATAGTTGGTCCCTCATATGCAATGTTGGCCCAGCATAAAATCAACATTGGATCTGCGTCTTTTTTTTGTGTTATTGCAGACTTTCTTTTGTGTAAGACAAAGATACCAGTAGCATTTGCACAGTGTTAGTAACAACCACTGTTTAATGTTGGGACATCATCTCAGATTGTGGATAAACATGAACCCAGCGCTGGGTCATCAGTCTTACTGGTGTGTAGTCTCAGTCAGCACGACACACTGACCCGATATTGGTTTAACGTTGGTCCATCGCTTGCGACGCAGGCCCAATATTAAGAAAACATTGGGACGGTGTAGACCTATCATGTTCAGGCTGTAGGATTTACAATGCTGGATTGATGTATGTCAACCGTCTACGACGCTGGCCCAACATAAAATCAACATTGACCATGTGTATATTGACATATATAATAAAACTATACTAGTAGGATAGTCAATACACATGATACATGTACAGATGTAGGCCTATATCGCATCAGACAATACTGACAGGAGTACATAATGTCAGGCCTAAATATCCACAATGTGTTAAGGGGCGTATCCAGGGGGGGGGGGGTGCTCGAGCACCCACTTGATTTCCATAGTGGTAATTTTCCAACCAATAATTTTATATACAATTAATCCACCAGTGTCCGACATGTTGGTTCCAGCCCCCTCAACACCTAAATATATACCCCTTCCGATTTAAAAAGCTGGTGTCTGGGATGCATCATTGGCGCCAATAACAGATTAAAGACTCAGATTAGACAATGAACTGGACAAAACAGGGTGTTCTATTCAAATTACCTCTGTGCAAGACTGTTCAGTTCCAATGTACTTATTTTTATCGCACTGCTGGCTTATGGAACACTTTACCTTTTGTTATCCGAGATGCTAGTAGCTTGCAGATTTTTAAGAAGAACCTGAATGAATTATATCTCACCATGGTAAACTTATTTGATGTGAATAATCGATGTACCTGGAGCCTGGCTTGTGCTTGTGTAAATTGTCGAGTATAGCGGAATATTTTGTGTCTCAAACTACCTGTGCAATTTGAATCGGCTGTGAGACGGCTATTTGAGCTGTCACCAGCCACGCATGACTAGGGACGGAGGGCTCCGTTGTCGATACTCATGTGTTGGCAGCTGACGAACCGCCCCGCCTAACTTATACTAGTGTATTGCATATATATCTATACATATAGCACAAATGGCAACTTAAGTGATCGACATATGAACGATAATCTGCAAATGTTGCATTGTGTTGTCAGCCTGGCTCGAATTCAGGCCAGAGACAGACTCTGATACTGTTCGGAGCAGACCGACATCACTCTACATGATCACGCTTGTCATGATCTGACTTAGAGTATTCCCACATGGCATGGATGGCTGTTCTCCTCAAAATTATTATTTGTTTTTTTCTGTTTTATTTTTAGGTTTAGTGAAGTCGCCTTTGTTTCCAGACGAGGTCGGTCCTTACGCTGAATTTCAAAGATCTCTAAAACAATTTCGAGGGCTTCATTCAGACCAGTATTTTGCATTCGGTGACCTACCATAGTGCCAAGGTAACTCATCGCTGTATGAAGGCCCCCTAATCTCAATACAATTGATTTGAGATGACTTTCGTTTTCTTCGTTCATCACGATGATCTGTGATTTCCACCATAATGGTTGGTCAAACGTGATCACTGGAGTTGTTGAATTTTGTTTTAGCTCGGTCTGCTAAGAAGATCAAAGTAGAATAAATGCAGGACATATCTGTGGGATCAAGATTTAACATTGGCAAAAACACTACAGACTCTTTTCCTGGATGGTCACCCGATTGCTCCACCGCATGAAGCCTGACCAACCCGGTCTAGGCCACTTTAAGAATGGCAAAAACTTCCATTTATAAGGTACTGGTCAGTGGTGATTAAGTGAGGAAGAACTTTTATTTTAGATCATTGAAAGTTGTTGGTGATGTATTCCTTAGATAGTTATATTGATGAATAGCAATGTCGCCACTTTCTAAGATATATTTGGTTGCAACGTTTTTTCGTGGAACTACAATAGGTGTTGACTGAGCAGGGGCTATTGCTGCAACCATGCCCATGCCATGAAATGTACCATGTCCACCCTGAGTCTGAATATTGTGTTCTACATTATCTGCTATGTATTGTACAAATCTGCCGCCAGTAACTGATGTAGTGGGGTTTGTCACAATTGCAGCACTGTTAAGGGCCATGAAAGAGATCAAATAAATAGCTTCATAATCATATTATAACACAGCTCAATCTGCGCATTTGTTTACAGGGTGATTCTAAGTTCAAGACAGGAACGTGAATTGATAAACACAAAATATATCATTCACAAGATGGTTTGAACGCTACAAATCAGATTTTTGTTACGCTCCCCGCCTTGACCATTTATAACATAGTTACATATATACAATGCACCCTTAACACTGCTATATCGCATATATGTGTTTCTAATGAAGCCGAGTTTAGTTTTATTATGCTCGCTGACCATAAAAACCTGGGGATAGATACTAATTTGAAGATTTTATCTGTCATATTCATTGAAATTTGAGCAAAAATAGGATTTTATGTAATGGCCGCCATGAATTGCTTGCAAAGAAAATTCCTGAGCCCCGAAAACTCTATACTTTTTTTCTGTGATGAAGATAAGTTTGTAGAAGACCACCAAAGTAAAATAAATTCTGTTGCAATTTTTTTGACCTCAAACTCTAATTTTACTGGCTATATAAGGGATAAACTTGATAACCTGAACATCCCCTCTTCACCTGACCACACATAAGAAAGTTTTGAGGGTAAGTTTATATGAAAGAATTAACAGTAGCTCTAATAAATACTAAGAACAATAAAAGCCCAGGTATTGACGGATATCTGATTGAGTTTTTCAAGTTTTTCTGGAAAGATTTAGGAAATTTTGTTCTGAACGCTTTGAATTTTTCATATGTCACTGGAAATTTATCAATATCATTAAAACGCGGGGTTATTACATCTATTTCAAAACAAAATAAGTGTCGATTTTACCTAAACATCAGGAGACCGATTTCACTGCTTGATGCAGTGTATAAATTAGCAGCATCATGTATTGCAAACAGAATTAAACCAGTTCTTGGTCAAATTATTAATGAAAATAAGGGTTTATTAAGGGAAGATATATTGGATAGAATATTCGTATGGTATATGATGCATTGTTTTACGCAAAACTACAATCTAAACCCGGATTACTTCTTCTCATGTATTGCAAACAGAATTAAACCAGTTCTTGGTCAAATTATTAATGAAAATCAAAAAGGGTTTATTAAGGGAAGATATATTGGAGAGAATATTCGTATGGTATATGATGCATTGTTTTACGCTACAACTACAAGGTAAACCCGGATTACTTCTTGTCATCGATTTTGAGAAGGCTTTTGATTCGATATCTTGGAATTTGTTACAAGTAGCTTTAAATAATTAAATAAATTTAACTTTGGACCCTCCATGCAGAAATGGATTTATTTATTTTATAATAATATTCAATCATGTGTTTTACAAAATGGGTTTCTATCGTCGTTTTTCCCTAATAGCAGAGGCTGTAGACAGGGCGACCCACTTTCACCATGCCTTTTTACACTAGCCGTGGAAATATTAGCTATAATGATTAGAAATAATACGAAAATAAAGGGCCTCCGTATAGATGGTTTAGAGATTAAGTTGGGTCAATACGCAGATGACAATCAAATTTTCTTAGATGGATCAGAAGAAACATTAGATTTAACATTAAAAGTTTTGGAAGAATTTAGATTACCATCTGGATTAAAAATTAATATGGAGAAGACAAAGGCTGTATGGATAGGATCAATGATAAACTCTAACCTAAAGTTGTGTTCCAAATATAATCTAGACTTGGTGATATCTGGTAGTTTTAATGTATTAGGAATAAATATGAACGCCGATTTATCAGATATTTGCGAGATTAATTTGGCAAAATACTTAATTAAATTCATTTTTTATTGGCTAGATGGGGGCGTTGACAAGACGATTATCAATAATGGGTAAAATCACTGTAATAAAAAGTTTAGCTCTTTAGCTAGTATATTTGTTTTTATGTCTTCCAAACCCCACTTTACCCGTACTTACAGATATTAATCATCTTTTTTATAAATTTATTTGGCAGGATAAACCAGATAAAAAAGAGAGATACGTTACAGCAACCATTTATTGGGGGAGGTTTAGGTATGGTTAACATCGAACAATTTTAAAATCACTCAAATTAACTTGGCTGAGAAGAACTATTAAGGAAAGTCTTTCTCGGCAATTTGCATATCACCAAATTTTAAAAAAATCCCTTCTTATGGGCTTTTGGTAGTAATTACTTACAAACTCATATTAAGTATAATCCATTTTGGAAAGATAGTTTTGTAGCTTACATCAGCCTAATATATAAAATTAATATCGAACACTATAATGAAATAGTAAACGAACCCTTATGGTTCAATAACAATTTTTTTGGTGGCCACATGTGTATATATAACTAGGCAAAACAAGGTATACTGTTTATTAAAGATATTTTAACGGAAGGTAATTTTTTTAAATTTTCGAATTTAAAGCAACTTTTTAAAATAAAAGGAACGTGTTTAGATTACATTCGGCTGCAAAAAAACTTGCCAAAGGCGTGGCGAGACTTGATTAATAATAAAGCGATAGAGAATACATGCTCGCTAACAATACCACCTATTTTAAATTTAGTCAAACTCTTACTTAAAGACCCAGCCGACAGTAAGACAATATATAATGTGTTAAACCAATTTAAAAATTATGAGCTTATATATATAAGAAGATAGGACAGGCTCTTGCCAAATGACAATAGACATTGGTTAAATATTTTTGAATGATCTTTTAAATGCACTAATAATGTTCAATTAAATGTATTTTAATATAAACTAAACCATAACATTTTACCAACTAATAGCTTTTTGAAAAAATTGGCATATCCCAAACAGATATATGCCGATTTTGTAAGACTGACGTTGAAACAATATTACATGTCTTTATAGAAATACGGCTTTTTAGCAGTGCTATTGGAAGGAAGAGATGGGACGCCAGTTAAACAGCAGTAAATGTTTAGTTTAACAGGGAGCAGATAATGCCTTTTGACTTTGCACAAACAAAACAGATGTTAAAGAAATGTTAACGGCAGACGTTTGCCTGGAAAGTTGAACTAAAATCTTGTCGACTGAAAATCTTCGAATTTCCTTTTTCATCTTGAAAATGTCATTGAATCACCAAAATAATACCATAAATGGATTATCTATTCAATGGTATTTGTTAATAATATTTTTTAGAAATTTTATCTTCAAATTGACCTTTTTACCATGAAAGTCACTTCGAAGCACAACCATATTACCATAAATGGATTTTCCAGTCAAAATCCGATGAAAACGAGGTATTACACATGCTCCAAGCTTTATTTGGAAAAAATCTTATTTTCGATTACTTCGACCTTGAACTTGACATTTTGCCATTGAAGATGACCTTAAGTCATCAAAATAATATAAGAAATGGATATTTCAGTCAAAATTACACAAAAGAAGAGGTATTACACTTGTACCTACCTTAATGATTTTGCTAATTGAGACCTTACAACATTGTTCATATACTAATTTCGTATACTTGGGTTGACAGTTTTCAAATGTAAAAATCATAGAAAATAGCATTTTCGTGTTGAAATATTGTCGAAATTGAATCCTTCACCTCCAAAAAACATATTTAGACTCTTAAATGACATTTTTATGACGATTTTAGCCCATGATATATATCACAAAATGGGGAATTAGCGGCCATTTTGGATGCCATCTTGTATTTCTCAAAAGGCTCATGGTGGTGTTCTTAATGCCTTCTAGCATGTAGTAAGGGATAGTTTTCTGAATATTTTATGAAATTTTCAGCTTGTTATGAATTTGTTCAGGTACCAAACCTAATATTCTTGGCCTATATCAGTTTTCCAAATAGGAAGAGAACCATTTGTGGGTAGTCCCTCTCAGTCCAACATCAGCTCATGGTCAATCATAGCTAATGCTGCCATCGAGTAGAAGTGTTCCTCGTTTCTTATACATTGCTGTTAGAATATCATTTCATCAGTCGAGTTTAAGAACCACACGTTCCACCACACGTTTCAAGACAGTCGACACAACAGACAGGTTTGATACTGGTCTGTAATTTTTCAATGAGTTGTGGTCTACTGATGTTTTTTCAGTGGGGTGACATGAATGATGACGGACAATATCAGCAATATTAAAATTAGGATATTTCGCCCGAGAGATTGTAGGTCAAATCCTCCAAAAGACATATATACACCAACTAAGAGATGTGTGTATGCAATACGAGAGAAATCCCTCATGGGTTTCCGAGATATGCTCCGTTAGAGAAAATACAGACCGATATCCGGGGCCTCGCCAGAACCGCTCGCCACCAACTTCTTTGGCCCGGGTGTTCTAAATGGGCACAGTTACTCTTCCTTAAATATATATCCCCATCCATACTGTTTTCCAGTAATCATTTTATTGTTGTGAAATTTGTAGATGTTCATATTTGCTGTGTACTTCCCTTTATACCGCTATGTTGTGTCTTTGCTTTGCAAGAGCGACATATTCAAGAGTTTACGGTTGATATTACGGGTACTGATTATAGTTCAAGAATAACTGGTAAAACAAGAAATAATAAGAACAAATTCATACTTCATAATTCATCTTTCTTTTTTATTAATGTCTGTTTCTATGGGTTAAATAGAAACATTTTATTCAACGTGGAAAGATTTAATTTACTGTACTGCATCATTTTGTTTGTCTGTGGTGAATAAGTTTAAAATGAGTGCAGTTCACTGTACATAAGCGGTGCATCAATATATATAACTACAGTAGAATTACAGTGACAGGCATAATACACTGCCATTTCATAAATATATTCACATATATATTATACACAAAAATATTCACATACCAACATTATCATTTGTACAGTTGCCAAGATATGAAGCAGAAGATCACAGAAGGGTGGCCTTATAGATGAAAATGTATATAAAAACATGGCGTCCCCTCGCAATCAGAGGGTCTATTTCGCCACTTAAGTGTCAAATGAGAGCCTTTGTTTGCAGGAGTGCGTCCTGTTCTCTTTTCTCGGTTGTGACTATGATGTCTACTTAATAAATAACTTAATAAGTTAAGTGACACATGACTATAATATTTCTCATTTCACAAAACACAATTTGTAATATCCATTTCATGAAAAATTTAATTTACTTAATCTTAATCAAGACCTGTCACCAAAATAATGTTAAATCACAGATCACTATATTTAGTGGTTCATAAGCCTGCCATCAAATTCTTAACTATGATTCATTGCCTACAAAATTGTTTGCATATAAACACGAGATGAATGGCTTGGTTGGCAGCACTATCAATATATTGTCTACTGCTGCAATGCTTGCCCAAATTAAAACAATTTTGGTCGAACGCCTTAGACGTTGTTTCAAAATTGGTCCAATCTTGGATAATAATCTCACTTAGTCAATTCATAGTATCATATGAAGAACACGAACATTTTAAATGCGTAACAATAACAACAATTTGAGGAGGGAATGAAACTTGGTAACCAACTTGGCCACACACTTACTATGGCGCCACAATTACTGTGATTCTATGGGTTTTATATATAAGTGCCTAACACTGAATTTATAGACAGCGAATGTCGGTGAGCACAACAACACATTAGTACAAGAAGTAGTAAAAATGGCAGACCATTAGCCGCCAGTCACCTGCATATGTCACAAACTATTAAAAAAAACAAATGGACCACATGGTATGATAACGTCACCAGGACATGTGCACACGGAATGCTGACATCAGCAGGGTCTAGCACTACTTAAAGACAACCAGAACGATCAAGTTTTCAGCACAAACCAAGAGTAGTACTCTGGTTCAATAAGCACTAGTAACGAACACATTATGCGCTAATGACACTTCGTAGTATTGGAGAGTAAATCCTATTAATGTACTCTGTAGGATTGATTCTCCTCACATAGCATTTCCACACTCCTGCTTTGATTGGCCAAATAAACTCACCCTGGCACACCATTTCTCAAGACACGATTTAACTCAAATCATGGCTCCAGACTAGTGGCTATAACATTTTCGCCATACTATGCGTAAAGGTCGTCAGAGGAGTCATACCGGTGCTGAGATTTTTGACCTGCTTTCAGTTAACCTATCAAGTCTGAGCTTGGGCTGATAACAAAAATCAATGAACCGGTACACCCATTGGACCTATGTACATATATTTCATGATTTAAGGATGTGAATGAACATTTTCAGTATTCGAACAGAATAAAGAATAGTAAAATACCCTTATAAATCAATCAGTCAGACAAAAAATCGTTAAGAAAGCAAGGGTATTTCAACATCCGAAAAATAGTAAAGAACAAATTGTCGATACTTCCAGCTTACAAACATACAGTAAAATAATGAAAGTTCATAAAATGCATCCCCTTAAACATTGTTGTTTTTATTTGCCCCTAGACCAGGGATTTCAAATGTTGCAGATATTTCTGTATCTATGAAAAGTTATTGAAATAAACATAATTTTTTTGTCTATGTTTAAAATTTCGATTCAAGAGTTGTATGGTAGCAATAAGATTATTTCAGAATTAGAAAAGAGTACTCACTGTGACAAGAAATGTTCCAACTTAATTTACTTTAAAACAATGCCCCACTTTATTGTATGTGTATAACCTGAATATTAGTAAAGATTAGTCGTTATTTTTAATTGTGAAGCTGTTCAACTTGATTAATGGTGCATAATGATTGGGCCTACTCTCTGCGGAGAAAGAGTGAGACCTTTAATCGTTTAGCCACAAAGTTATATAACCACAATTTTCACCCACTTGAAGTTGTATCTCGCTAAAGCTACATATAATTTCCAGTGGGTGAAAATGGCTTGGTTATTCTGGCTAATTAAACACACATTTCAAAACATTGAGTGTTCTCAACTTACATGTTCTAACTATGGTTGTATTCCATTACAACCGTAAGCAGTTTTAGGGTACCATGTGGCAATACTCTACAAACACAAGATGTTGCCAAAATATTTCTTTAACATTTGGGCAATGTACTTTGTTTGCTAGACTACTGTAGCCAACATCATGTGTGCTGTTGAAGTTGATGATTCGGTCAATCGGTGGCTTGTGGTGTACACCAGTCTTTGATTGGATTATATTTCTATTTTACGTGCTAAAGGTTTTCTTTGTAATGCCACAATGCACGTTTAAATATTTCAAGTCAACTGATATGTTCTTTTTTTCCTAAACTATTTGTTCGTTTGTGATTCTGTAAACACGAGACGGTCAACCAATTCTGGGTTGATATTAACCCAATGTCTACGACGCTGGCCCAATATCAAGCCACCAATGGATCAATATCTCGTGTTTGATGCTGATATAGTGGCAACAATCGATCCCACTTCTGACACCAATAGGTGACTTTCTTCTATTACCCCACCATTATCAATAGTGTTATTTGAGATCAGCTGCATTAGTCAAACGTTGACACACTGTCTATTTAAACAAATAATGAACTTTTGTGGTAATAAACTTGGCCGATGTCAAAATTAGACTAAACATGCAAGTTATAAGCTTTCGTTTGACTGGATCAAAGTTTCATCCAGTCAGCAGTCTTATCATTCGCTCCATATTCCGTTTCCTGATAACTTTGCAAGGCAAGACGGGAGTTTAACATGAGTGTTTTCAGCGACTGTGGGAGAACAGGGCGGTTTATGCATGAATATGGCAGTTAGAGACATAAAGTTATTCTTTCACACTACAACATTTCACATGATGAAGAACACGTAAATGGACCTTAGATCCAAATAGAACAACCACACATGCTGTGTATTTTGGCCGTCACGAGATCGATTAGATAGTAGTCGGAGTCTAAAGAGTCCTGCTAAGCTCCGGACGCATCTACCGGTACTCACCAACTAAACAAAAAGTGGCGGCATGCTACTTTCTTGACAAAGTAAAATACCAGTATTACTACTTCCCACTACTTATCTGGTCGCACATCGTTTTCATGAAGTTAACTAGTCTAAAATGGATATCAAATTAATGGCATACAGGTGAAATTAATTTCAATAAGTGCCTTTGTTGATTTACAAATAATTCCCATTGCTTTGATATATTTGCCTGGTGACTTCACTGTGCCAGTGAGTGCCGACCAGGGCTAAGGTGTGTTCACCAGCTGGTGAGATATGATGGGAAAACTTTATCTTGACTGTGTTTCAGAGTCATGACCATTTGCACTTGGTTCTCGCTTGTCTTTGGACGTGGAGTCAGGAGAAGTGTTTTGCTGTATTGGACTTGGCACTTTGGCCTTTGGGCCTGAAGGAGACGGGGGCCGTGCTGCTGCTGAAGGTATTAGAGGGGGTGGGGCACCGACTGTGCTTGACGGTGAACTGCTCTTGCTTGTACCATGGCTGTTGAGCAGAGGACTAGGATTACGGGGCATGTAAATACTCGCTGGGGGCATACCAGGCATATAGCCGTCCAGCGGCCTAAGTGGTGGAGGTAGCTTTACCCGTTCCAGCAGTTCATGTTCTGGGTAGCGCTGATGCTCAGCCAACCGCCTTAGACGCTCCTCGGCTTCCATGCTTCTCTTCAAGTCAAGCTGATGTGGGGTGAGATCAAATGATGTTGGCAAGAGATTAGACTGTGGATGGTGCATAGCTCTATCCAGCCCTACACCTGGTACCATCCCCGGATAGCCCCCTGCCAGCAAGCGGCTGCGCTCCAAAGGGGAAACAGACCGGTTGAAGCCAAGTCCTGGAAAAGAGTGAGCAATGATGTCGTTTTTGGCTTCACTCTTGATGATAATGTCATTATGTGGTCGGGAGCTGGGATGTTTGTCACGGTCGTCGAGAATAACTACGGGTTCCTTGTTCTCCTGTTTAACCTTCACCTCGCTCTTGTCATCCAGGTTATTGTGATAGTCATGTTTGCTGCTGGAGTCTGGACCATTCCTCACTGGTGATCTGGAGCGTGGACGATCGTTCACTTTGTGTGTGGTACGCTCCATACTGCGTGCTCGGTCACCTCCGTGACGATGGTGCTCGGCATCTCTGCCAGGAGAATGCTTTGTAACATGCTCATGCATTCTAAAACAGAAAAAACAAACAAATATAAACTCGATGACCATGTATATAGTCCACCATTTCTTATCGAATATTCAGTGTCAGACATCCAGCAAACACAAAACATTTGCATAACATTTATACTTAACATTTATATCTATACATTCCCAATTCAAATTATTTAACAATTTGAGCATCTACCACAAGACAATATTTTTTTGCAGTGAGCAACCACAAATGTTATAGTTGCCCCGGCTATAATATTTATTTATGCCCAGTAATTCTCACCTGTCATGGTCCCGGTTTTTCTCCCTGTACTCTCGATCTCTCTCCCGTTCCCTTTCAGACAACTCACGCATCCTGTCTTTCTCTTTCTCTTCCTCTCGATTCCTCACCTCATCCCTGCTGCGATCCCTCTCCTGTCTCTCCCGGTCGCTGTCGAGCTCTTTCTCGCGCCTCTCTCGCTCGCGCTCCCTCTCGCGCTCGGAGTCTGACTTTGACCAGGATGGCGGTGTGGGGAATGTTGGAGGTGTTCTGTGTAGTCTGTTCCACTCGTGAGGTGAGGCGAGGCTGACTGGTGGTAATTCAGCCCTGCCGTAAGGACTGGCACATATACTACCTATGAGGGACAAACACAGCTCTGTTAATACGGGAACGAGCATAAACATACCATAGCATAGCAGAAAGAGATATTGAAAAAAACAAGTACGGGATACCCACTAAGGCTGCGCATCAAACAATACAATTCGTGTTATTCATTTTAAACTGCCCGTTTATTTTCACAAAGAACTGGACATCAGCAACAATTCCTAGATCCACATGGGCATGTATACCCTTATTTGTTTATACATATCGTTAAAAAAACTGGAAATGTGTCAATACGTGAAATGTGAAAATAAGTCAATCTTCTCTGTGAGAACCACAGTGTTTAAACGAGGCTGATCAATCTTATTTTCAACATTCTTGTAACTAGGATTTCAGCGACGTTAATTTATAAATGATGAGTCCATACATGTTAGAGTATCAATAGTATACAATCCAGCAAGATTCAGTGTTCAATTAATATTGACCAACAGTGGGTGAATGTCTCATGTGAATTTCATTTACTTTGAACTATTAATTTCCCACGAAATTATAAACATAGATAACGAAATATAAGGTGATGACACAGTAGCATAATTTCTTACCTAAGCCACCAAAAGCCCCACTGCCAAGAGTTCCTAATCCCGCATACGGAGACGGTCTGGGAAATGGTGGTAAGCCTAGAAAAATAAGAAACAAGCAATGCAAAAAATTGTTGAAAAATAATTATCTTAGGAAACACGGCAAATTATTATTATTATTTACCCAGTAAACACAAACATTTCTATAACATTTGTGCAATGTTGGACCAACGTCGAAGTCGTTGGGCGGACGTCGTACAAATGTTTTGTGTTTGTTGGGTATGGTCCAACATTGAGCCAACATTAATGTTTAATGTTGGGCCGTGGTAGAGGGTGGTTCAGTATTAACCAACTAAGAAAAAAGGTTTCGTGTTTACAACGAGCTTACGTTTTTTTTTAAATATTAAATTTGACAAAAGTTATGCTGCGAGTTACATCGGCTGACATAAATCATCTAATAGAACTTTTATTCAAATGTATTCATCTTTTTAATATAAGGCTTACATTGTTGTCTGTTAAATGTGCATGGCAGCAAATAGTATTGCTTTTTGTATCGTGGTGCATCACAATTAGTCAAAGAATAATTTCGCCAAAGCAGCCGAGATTTGAGACCCAGATATTTAATATAGATTCACAGATGATTCACCGGGGCATGCTCATCATAGTGGCGTGATAACGAAGCATGTCAGGTAGCAATTAGAGTGAATAATCACGAATGTTCAATGTTTAATAATCATTCCCGCTCAATTTCACATTTGCAGGAAAAAACATTCTGTGAATATCTTAACAGTAAAACACCTCGTCACCCTGGTGTTAAAGGGTCGAATCTGTCACTTTATAAGGGTGCAGATACGACGCTTTAATCCCCAGGTAGCGATTGTGTGAGAAGTATCTGAATCATAAATGGCACGTGTGGATGCACCATGGATAGGACTTACCGGGATGCTTACCGAAGGGACTATTGTTAAGAAAGGAGGCCGCAGGGTGACCCGGGGGGATCGAGTCAAAAGGACTCCTCATGTGTGGACCTGTACACAGAAAAAAACAAATCGTTAGTATATGCAATTATATGGAAAATGTGAAATCAAACATTGGGCATATTTTTGTATTATAATTGTGTATTGCATTTTACTCAATTGAACCCTTTCAGTGTGGGGACCGTATTTAGACGTCAAAATATGACGTCTGTAGATGTCAGATTCTGACCTCTAGATTAAAATAATTCTAATGTCCGTAGACCCATAACATAGGTATTCAAATTGAAAAAAACAACCTTCGGTCTCCATAATTTATACAAAAACGGTTTATATTGCATGCAGCGTTGTAAGGGTTAAGCTCCCAATTGTGTCAGCAATGCCAGTTTTAAGTATGCGGAAAATATGATACATTTCCCATTCAGTACTTACTTCTGGCAGCAAAAAGCGACGTGAGGTCAGTGGGGGGTCTGACTAGGGCTGATCCCGGGGGCAGTAGATGACTAGGGGGTCTCAGGGGGTCAGCTATATTCGCTGGCACTGTGGGAGGTTTGGGTTCTGGTGTTCTCTGCGATTCTATCTGCTTCTGTTGATGCATGTGAATTTTCCACGCCACTTGTACATGAGCCTGACACCATTTCCCTCCTTTTTGCTGAAAAAACACAAATTACATGCTCGTTGCTAAATTTGTACATAATAAAATTATATATCAATATTCGACGCCCATGAATCACATGAGATATGTGGCGCGTTATAAATGCTTTAATACTTAATACCTAATGATCAAATCTAAGTAAATTCCAACAACTAGTCGTTGTCTTGCCGAAGGTCATTTTCCAATCCATGAAAATTTACAATTTTTTTTGTCTATGGCCTACTCAGATGGTAAATATTTCAATGTTCGTCAAATCCTGAATCAAACAACACTGTGCTTGTATTGTCTGTAAGAATTCGTTTTTCATTTGATGAAAATGATGATCTTCCAGCACTTAGAGGGTTGACAAGGTTGAAAGGTCTGACAGATTAAGACGCAGTGCATTAAGAATCACCCTGAGACGTCTCAATTTCATCTGGTCCAATCTGTCCCTGGTGACGTCATAAACCTCGCTGCACGACACCCTGGTGGCCATTTTACAGCAGCCATTGTTTTGCCAGTAGAACCCTGGGAAATTGAGCTGTGCTAACATTTCATGTGCTACATTCCTAACCAGCATCAGCGTTGGCTTAATGTTGCCTAAAGGTTGGGATAGCACCGGACTGTAATTTCCACCCTCTTTGTGCAAGACTACCCACAATTTTGAAGCTGTTAAAGTAGAAAATACTCAAAAACTAGAATTCCACTTTTAAACAAAGTCTAATGGATTTAACAGACATCACACGTTTTGATCAAAAAGGATTAGGCCTATGATCGCACATTATGATCACAACTGATTTGTTTTTAATAGAAGCTGCAGGTTTACCAGGTTAAATTTGAGTGGCTTACGGCTGGGGAACTTGACGGCACCCGCGGGGATACAGGGGTAGACTACGGCCCCAGGATCCGGGTCGGCCCGGGGGAACAGTTATGTGCGGTGTGGTCTGGAAGGGGGGCGGGGGGTAACCCACCAAGAACGAGACACTGCGACTGTGGTGGATTAATGTTTCTTACAGTGGTCCAACAATAAATGAACATTAGGTCCAACCCAGCAAACATGAGGCATTGACCCAATGTTGTTTTAATGTTGTCCCGCCGTCTTTGATGTCAGCACAACATTCAAACAACATGGGGTCAATGCCTCGTGTTAGCTGGGAAGCCTGCTGTTTGCTGACGACAGATAATCACGATCTGACTCCTTACCAATATATTCTCTTTGTTTAGTTACAGTGCCACAACTACAATCCCATCCAACATAGGATGCTAACCAAACAATGTTATGTAGGCCTAAGACTCCGGGATGCAATTATACCAACAAATGATCGCTGTTGCACAAGGATCTCACTATTTGTTTTAATAATAATAGGCCTATAGAGGTAGATTTTACTATTATTATATTAGCCACATCGACCCTGCAGAACTCTTCGGTGTAATAAAATAAACAAGGTTTTCAGAGGTTTTGATTGTGTTGCATTAGAGGCTATCTGTCAGCTTATATATTAGCTTGACTGTTACAATACAGCACTAGGTTATATGTCGCTACATGCAGATGTGGTATGATGTAGGCTTAATAATGCTTTATTGAATGCATTATAATAGGGGGCCTACGCATTTGTTGCTTGCAAATCCGATGTCAACCATTGAGGTGTCGGTCCTAATGGTTATGCATTTCTGACACTTTCTACTAAATTGAAGCTAGCCTTCATCACACAATATATGGTAGATGCTCTCATGTCTAACATGAACATTTTATAATGTAGATTTGGTGCTTTGTTAGATATCTAACGTTACATCTGCACCGTTTGAATAATTTCAGTCTCCGAAATTTCGTCGTGTAAAAAAACAATAGAGGCCATCGATACAATAGCTTAAGACCCAATTCATTCACCATCAAAGGCCGCTTTAATAAGCTGAATGCTATTGCAAAGTGGGCTGTGACGGTGAAAGGGTTGAATGGGTTGATTGTGGTTACGTCCATGCGGATCTGCCGCCGCCAGAATGTTAATCCGGTCCGGGATGGCGGTGTCTCTACCTCAGCCCGCGGTCATGGGGACCGGATCCCGATCTAGCCGCAGACAGACTCCAGCCATGGATTACTAAACACATACGGCTTCACCACAAACGCAGGTCCAATGCTGGGCCAACGTCACAGACGTTGGCCCAGCATTGTACCTGCGTCTGTTATTTTGTCCCTGTAGGCTGATCAGTCATGTTATCACTCCGCCTCAGACACAGGCCAAGTGGCGACTCCAACACCAATTCATCCTGCTCTCCCTCCCTACCCCCTCCCTCCATCTCCCTGGATCGCTTACTCTAAATTCATCCCAGACAACAGAACAGGCTTACCTGATATTGAATCAATATTGTGCAACGTCTTCAGGCGCGCACGAGAGCTCACCCATAACTGATTTTAAGGGGGCAGACGGCTTAAAGTGTGAAGCCGGCCAGATGATCGCCCCCGGCGCGATGGTTGTTTTATTATTTAATAAGGCAAATTATTATAAGAATATTTGTGAAATGAAACATTCTGGAAAATTAAGGCGTTTCCTACGTCACCATTGATACTGTTTTCTAATTGTGGATGCATTAGTCTGATCATGTTAATAAAAACATACAGATATTAAACAAGAGGCATGAAGCCCTATATCATCCCCGACCATAAATTAGGTTAGAGTTTGGGCGGTCACAAATATTAGAAAAGTCGATTTGTGATGGCCATTTTAAAATTCAGTAAAATCACCTGCACTTTTCTAGATAGTGGGTAATGTCCACGAAAAGTTATAAAGTGCATCCATGGCGGCCATTTTGAATTTCTGTAAAACCTTGAAAAAATCACCTGCACATCTCCATATCATGGGGAATGTGATGTAAAATTTGAACAATTTACTTTAAGCTTTTGAGTTTTTGCGCCCACAAAAAAATTAAAGTTGATCTGTGGCGGCCGTTTTGAATTTCAGCAAAACTTATAAAAATCACATGCACATTTCCATAGGGTGGGGAATGTTTGAATAATTTGTGGGCACAATTTTTTTTTTTTTTCCATATGGTGGGGAATGTTTGAATAATTTGTGGGCACAAATTTTTTTTTGCATTCTGTATGCAATTCCAACCTCATGTTTTTGTGTAGTGGTTACCCAGCAAACAAAAGACGTTGATCCAATACTGATTTAATGTTGGCCCACCGTCTTCGACGTTGGGCCAACATTAAATCAGCATTGGGTCAACGTCTCGTGTTTGTTGGTTAAAGCGTGTATGCTGCCGGGCAATCCACCTGATCCCCAGAGATCACTTATCTCTCCGTACACACGCCCGCCCACAGCCACCAACAGTCCCTGCTCTATATTTCTCTTTCCAGCCAATCAGTCTTAATTTTCCCCAGGCCGCCGACCTCTGCCGCGCCGGCCGCCACCCTCTTAACACGCGGCCACCTGATTAATCCACAACCACAATGTCCTGCCGCTAAGCTACCCCCGACACGCGCCGCAAAAACAAAATGGCCGCCGGGAGTGTCCACACGCTTATAAATCTCACATTTTCCCCTCCACTGCACTGCCTGAAGAGCTCCTCCACGTCGACAGCCCACATGATGGCCATCACAGCATAACATCTCCATGGTAACGGTTGCCAGGGGGACAGTTTGGGCGTATTTGCCTGGTGTCGGTAATGGCGTTCACAAGACAGGCTCCGCCAAGACCTGGGAGCTATTTACAATATATAGAAGCTCAATGACCAGCACCAGTGGGGCATCATACATTAGCCCAATGATGTGCCAGCGTTGTATAGATCATTTAATTCAACGTTTTTTTGTGGGGTGGGCATGCCAGGATTCAACCCTGTTTTACCCTAGGCATACATCTACTCCAGAATTGTAACATATTATATTTATTCATTGTGGACTGTGAATTTCTTCCGCAATTCGCAGTCCACAATGGATAAAAACTATCCAATTTAAATAAATATCACGTGTAAAGTAGGCCCTATGTAAACGGTTTGTTTGAGTGGAAGGGTCCCATCTCAAGCAAAATCCTAAAATTAAATCTCAACTTATTTCTTAACTTGTCATTAGAAAAGATACGATGTTCTTTACTTATACCACTCAAATGGCCGGGGGAGCGGGTGGTTGTATTTGTTGGCTTACCTCTCCGGGTGGTAGTGGTGGTGGAGGCTGGGCGGGAGGTTTATCCTGATTCTGTAAGGAGATCAACAGCTGCTGTGAGGGGTGCAGGTTTCCAGACGGAGGATTCTGAAAATAAAACGAAGAAATAACATAAACTGTCAGAATATCATATTTACTTCATACCGTGCCGAATAGGTAGCTCTAAGGTCAATGTGACATGTTAACATCAAGTCATGGGAGTCAATTCGATTATCATTTATAAGTTATTATTAGCAACTATTAGGCTACGACAGGTAGGCTCCATAAGGGCCTTCAACTATTAAGGTCACAATATGCCATATAAATATCAGAAATGAGATGGTATGCAAATACTCAATCTACGAAGTGAAAAATCAAGCCCGTTTAAAATGAATATTGATGTTAAGCTTTTGCAAGGCTATTGTTTTTTGTTTCCAAACACAATCTAAATGAAATGACACTAGAAACAAAGTCTGCAAATATGCACTATTATTAAAAGTTATGAGGCACGAACAGGCGATATTACACAGGAATGTCCATGAAAAACTAAAACGTTATCTAATCTAATTAATGATATTTCATGTTGTATTACTTCCTCCTTTCTATCACAATGATTTGGTTGAGATGAATTCAAATCACAGGAAGAAAAAAAACATAATTGCTTTCTGAATTTGTTCGATTAATGAGATTGTAGCTTCGCACGCAACAAAAACAGGCGATCTGATTAATTTGAACGGCATACACCAGGTGCCGCCAGAGCTAGACAGTTTAATCGCCAACACACCAGGTGTCGTTGATTGCGGCTCAATACAAATTGTTATAATGGTGATAATGGTATTCTCAGCAAACACGAGACATTAAACCAATGTTGGGTCAGTGCAAACATAGACACAACATTGTTTAAATGTCTCGTGTTTGCTGGGATTATAATGTAGAATGCGTGTATAGGTACTTTAGTGGCAATGTTAAGTTTAAATGAAGCATCTATTCAAAGCTGGACGTTAGATAGGATTGCTTAGATTGGTCTGGTGATGAGAATTATACATAGATTCGTAAGGTTAACTTTAATTAAATTCAGTGTCTTTGAATCAGATTTCTAATTATGCAGTATAAAGCGGTACGTACTACTTTGATCAAAGTTTGAACAATAACCTAATATTTTAAATTACTCAGTAAAAAGGCGATATATCGTGCGGAAAATGGAAATTAAAAAAAATTAAACCTCAGGACAAAAAGATAATTAACCAATGAAAGCAAAAATAGTTTTGCCGCAATATAATTAGTATGATGCTGAAGTGGTCAGAAATCCGAGTAAATGGTATCCACACTAAGTTATTCTGTTTGATTTTAGTACAGAATCTCTGGATCAACTAAGACTGGTTTTAAAACAAAATAAAATCACCTTACAATATGCAGCCCATAACTTAGAGGATGACCGTGCTATCTGCCATATTCAAATTGACATTCTGTTACAACGGTTACATATTATTATTCAAATTGGAAAAAGAGCTTGTAGTCAAGTGTCCTAGCAAGCACAATTCGTTGATCTAACGTTGTTTTATGCTGGTACACCATTTACAACGCTGGCACAATATTAACTTTTTCAACGTCCGTGTTTTCTGGATACTAACCGCTGGACCAACGTTAAATCAACATTGATTCAATGTATTGTGTCTGCTGGGAAGGGCGTTCTATAACCGGGAATCACACCTGACACGTCGCCATGGCAACGAACAGAGTGGCTGAATAGGTAAGAGAGCAATGTCGTGCTGTGATGTCATTAATAACCACAGATAACATGTAGATTCAGGGAAAAAACACAGGGTCAGGCTGGCAAGGCTATAAACCCTCTAGGACCTACAGGCACACTCACCCTCTAAATCCCAAGCACGTATGTAGACTCTCTCAAAGATATCATTCACAATTAATTGACAGTTTTTTGGATAAGTTTTAGTCTGTCAATTAATTCAATAACAGTTTTAATAACAAAGAAGTTTTAGTTTAGCAAAGTTTCAAAATTATTGTAATGTCATTATTTGAGTAATTATCTGATTTTAACTGAAATTTAAATAGATCTATGTTTCGCAACATGTGATGTCGGCTGTTGACGCTTGTATTCAGCTTAACTCACCTAGTACACAGTTATTTATTTATTTCTTATGATGTTTTATTGAGATGTGAATCGTTGCCCAATTCCCGAATCAAGATGACAAAAATAGCCTGATTTCATCAAACACTCATGTATAATAGTTATATTAAATTATAGCTCAGAACGTATCTATTTGTGATGGACTATAGGCTATCATATTTTATACCACCCTATTTTTTCCAGACATGCTACGTGGTAAATCAATGGAGTCTTAAAGGTTACTGTTACTGGCTGCATCAGCTGAGAACAAAAAAAGATGAATTTTTGTCTGCAAAATTGAAAGATCAGATCGCGTGTTTTTCTCGCTGCTTTTTGTCAGAAGTCGATTTCCCGGGATAGTCAAAAAACAATACGGAAGAAAAACAGTCGGCTTGAGTGAACAGCACGCAATGTGCAAAGTACACGAATAGCGTAGAGAGCGGAGAGAATCACTTAACGTGTTGTGAACGAGTGAACTGTTTTCAGGGTTTAGGAATAATTTTCAACCTGATTGAAGGTGAAATGCCTCGAAATACATACCCCAACACCTTCAGAACAGATATAATATCGTTTTCATTTACATTGAGGTGAGAATTGCGGCAGCAATTCACAGCTCAATGTAAATGAAAACCCCTCGCTAAGAAATATCCCAGTAGAATAACAACTTAACTCTTGAAATGCCGGTACCAATTATATTCGTTTTTTACATTTTTTATTAGCACATTGTCTGTCAGTTTTTAAACATGTTGGCAAATAAAAATGCCATCAATCAGCAAGAATTGAAAATAATTGACCTTAATTTTGTCAAATCTGAATAATTTCCACTCACTTGAAGTTGTGGATCGCGTCAGCGAGACGCAACTTCAAGTGCGTGAAAATTCAAATTGAATAATTTGGCAGTTAAAAGGTTAGGCCGATAATATCCTCAAGAATGATATCAGTTTTAACTCGATGCATTTTATTCAACCCATGTGCTGGCTAAACGCGACTGTTAAGTTAACTACAATGATAATGTTCAGAGCAATCACATCTAGAAATAACAGTTCATAAAACGTCTGTAATTTTAGGCGAACATCGAGAGCAAAGGGTTAATTCTAAATATGTAGTTTTTTTGTTTGATAGTGAGAGTGATCAGTGAATGTTGGCGTGCTACACGTTAACATGTTCCTCTGACAGCTACACCTGCTACAACTATACCAGCAAACACAATACTTTGAAACAATGTTGCTTTAATGTTGGGTCAGCGTCGAAGACGTTGGGCCAACATTAAAACAACATTGGTTCAGTGTATCGTACATACTGGGACGGTCTGCCATGAAAAAACCGTACTAAAATACACTTGCTTGCATTAGATCAAGATGTGACCGTACTAGCC